>BSAI01000265.1:224323-332930 GCA_036245035.1 Adrianichthys oophorus | reverse complement strand
TGTCATGCTTTTATCACGGTTCTGCTACAGTTCTGTCATAGTTTTATCATGCTTCTGCTACAGTTCTGTGATGCTTTTATCATGCTTCTGCTACAGTTCTGTCATGCTTTTATCATGCTTCTGCTACAGTTCTGTCATGCTTTTATCATGCTTCTGCTACAGTTCTCTCATGCTTTTATCACGGTTCTGCTACAGTTCTGTCATGCTACCTCATTACTGTGACAGTCCCTAGAGAAACAAACAAATCAAAGATTTTAAAAATCTGAAAGCCAATTATTTACTTTTAATACTTCACAATAAAAACAATTTACTGCTATCCACGATTGCAGTTGTATACTGAAATACAAGTTTGTAGATTCTTTAGCTCCACAACTTTTGTATCATTGTTTGCTTGAGCTTACTCACTCACTGAAAACCGGGTTTTGAAATGTGTAAATAAGCTTAAAGGACCTCCTTAGCTGACAGAGGAGGTTCTAATTGTTACCTAATTAAATTTCATTTGGCCTGGTTTCACCTACAATTAGTCTCTTGTTTTCCTGTTCTTTCTTTGGGACCTGAAAGTTAGACAGACAGTCACCCTGGGAGATAAGGGAGCATCTCTCCTGGCTGTCAGACCATCAGTGACCCAGCTCCACTCTGAGTCACAGCTAGATTTATTAAAATATTGCCAGAAGATACCCGACAGAAGATGAAAAGATAGACTTTGAAATAAGACAAGCCAAATGCACTTTGTCCTCAGGTGAAGGCTTCATCCACAGTGAATCAATGAAAAGTCTTTTGGGCAAAGGCTGTGTTTTTAATGACAAATTCCAACCTTGTTGTAAATGGCCATCTCTGCTGCAGTAGAAAAAAGAAGTTTGACTTTTATGTTTCCCTACAAAAAGCTTTGAAACAAATGACTGAATAAATTAAAGACATTTTTAAAAGTTAAAGGTTTACGTACACGAAAGTGCTTTTTTTTTTTAACAAAAAAGGCCCACTAACACTTGACTGCCTTTAGGTCTGATCACAGCAGTCATTCACTGTCGTGTCTTTGTGTTCATCTTTTGCAGTGTCTTACGTTGGTTCTAGCCCATTAACGGTCTTGCGTTAGTGATGGACAGCTACTCCTCCAGAACATCTCACTGATTTTAAAGAGGTTTATGGTGTGAACCTTATGTTAAAGAATTTTGTTACATCATCATGGTGTGATTTACTCTGGATAAACACAATTTATGAGGGGCAGTTGTTCTGAAGTCATGGTTTTTGGCATGTCGGCTGGAGTTTGATTGTCTAAAACGGTCTGATTATTGTTGTTCCTTTTTATTGGCTTACTGCTTCCAAGTGAGGAGACTAACAAGGCTGATTGTGGATGCAATCTGGATTTTTGGGGGCAAATATTGACCTTTTATCTGTTTTGGTGATCACAACAGTGCATCTAGTGTTTTCTTTAGCTTAGATGAGTGCCTTTCTTCACATGCTGCCCAGGGATTTTTTACAGGGTGCACTATTGTTTATTAGTTTCTTTGCCCTCTGTGTGGGAGTGCTCTTGTTTTCACTTGTACACCTACCTTACTGTTTTGTATTGATTAGAGTTTTTCCCACTTTCATTAGCTTTAGCTTAATCTCTTTGAATGCTTTTTCACTGAATTGAACCTTTCTGATCCTCTGAACATTCTCTGGTTATTCAAGGAC
Source organism: Adrianichthys oophorus (assembly GCA_036245035.1). Classification (NCBI taxonomy): domain Eukaryota; kingdom Metazoa; phylum Chordata; class Actinopteri; order Beloniformes; family Adrianichthyidae; genus Adrianichthys; species Adrianichthys oophorus. Next base: position 331,256 of record BSAI01000265.1, on the reverse strand, counting down.
GTGGTGGTTTTTTTTTCACAGGTGTTAAAAAAAATGAAAGGTCAGTAAGTGCACCAGTCGGAGTTAAATATCTTAATGCTGAATCTTAGTTAAGTGCGTGGGTTGGAGTGATCAAACTTGAAAACAGGCTTTTTCTGGCGGAACGAATGTTCTGGATGAATGGCTCAGGTAAAGCTGGAGAAACAATTAAGTAGTTTAAATAATTTGAAATAATTAAAATATAGTGCCCTCTTGGGGCGCTGTAAAAAGGCCAAGGCACCCACTGGCCATGACGGGCATCGTTTGGCCCCTGGAACCGCCCACTTCCTGTTTGCACACTTTGGGGTAGCCTCACAGGTAACGTAGCGGTGATAAACTGTTTACAGGGGTTTTCTGGCTGGTATTTTGACCCCAGACTTGATTTTTCTAGCTCTGAATAACCGCACAAGCGTTCGACTGAACTTAAATCTGGTCTTGAGCGCTGCGCAATCTAGTCCTTTCCAGGTGATGAACAAAGTCTGTCGGATAAGCCAGCGATGCTGTAGCCCTGCCTTGTTTTTAAGCGGTCTTTTATTTTGGCTAATGCTTGTCTTCCATCACCAGGGACTGTCTGATGCTCCCAGTTTTGGCAGAACAGCTGCTGCTTTATTGATGCTGGTTTTTCATGAGAATTAGGCGTGCCTGTCCCTGCTTTGTGTGTGCTTGAGCGCTTCAGGATTTTTGAACGAAGGTTCTATTGATGTACTTGCCTGCCGCTACCGTCAAGGAAGGACTGATAGGACGTTCACACCGGAATTTGCCCCTCCTCTTTCCACCGCGAACAAGGTTGGCATCACCCACCTCACCGAGCAACATCAGACTTGCTGGCTAAGCCTTCATTTGTACTTCGGATCTAGTTTGGATGAGTCCTTGTATGTGGTATGTGAAGTTTTTTTGTGCTGCAGAATTTTGGGTTGGTAATCGGTGCACTGGGAGTCAGAGACCCACTCCAACTTGGTGTCATTTCGTTGTTTCTTGAAACATTGTTTTTGTTGTGTGGGAATTTCATGAATCCCTTTTCATCTTCCCCTCTCCCTCAGTGCTGAGGACCCTGGTGTCAGCCGGGTGTTTATGGTGGAGGCCTTCCCCAGTTTGGAGTGACGTGTTTTTGGTGAAGGGGTCTCACAAATGTGTCTGATCTGCATCATGTGAGTGGGGTGAGTAACGTTTTTTTTGTTCTTTTGGGAGCCTCCACCATCCATCCATCCATCCATTTTCTTCCGCTTATCCGGGACCGGGTCGCGGGGGCAGCAGTCTCAGTAAAGATGCCCAGACTTCCCGCTCCCCGGCCACTTCCTCCAGCTCCTCTGGGGGGATCCCGAGTCGTTCCCAGGCCAGTCGAGAGACGTAGTCTCTCCAGCGTGTCCTGGGTCTTCCCCGGGGCCTCCTCCCAGTGGAACATGCCCAGAACACCTCCCTAGGGAGGCGTCCAGGGGGCATCCGAACCAAATGCCCGAGCCACCTCAACTGGCTCCTCTCGATGTGGAGGAGAAGCGGCTTGACTCCGAGCTCCTCCCGGGTAACCGAGCTTCTCACCCTATCTCTAAGTGAGCGCCCAGCCACCCTACGGAGGAAGCTCATTTCAGCCGCTTGGATCCGGGACCTCGTTCTTTCGGTCATGACCCAGAGCTCATGACCATAGGTGAGTACTGGGGCGTAGATCGACCGGTAAATTGAGAGTCTTGCTTTCTGGCTTAGCTCTCTCTTCTTCCACGACGGACCGGTACAGCAACCGCATGATGGTGGACACAGCACCAATCCGCCTGTCGATCTCACGCTCCGATCTTCCCTCACTCATGAACAAGACCCCAAGATACTTAAACTCCTCCACTTGGGGAAGGAGCACTCCACCCACCCAGAGAGGGCAAACCACCTTTCTCCGGTCGAGAACCATGGCCTCAGACTTAGTGGTGCTGATCCTCATCCCTGCCGCTTCACACTTGGCTGCAAACTGTTCCAATGCATGCTAGAGGTCCTGGCTCGATGAAGCCAACAGGACAACATCATCTGCAAAGAGTAGAGAGGAAATCCTGTGGTTCCCAAACCAGACCCCCTCCGGACCCTGGCAGCACCTAGAAATTCTGTCCATAAAGACTATGAACAGAACCGGTGACAAAGGGCAGCCCTGCCGGAGTCCAACATGCACCGGGAACAAGTCTGACTTAGTGCCAGCTATGCGGACCAAGCTCCTGCTCTGGTCATACAGAGACAGGACAGCCCTGAATAAGGCCCCCCGGATCCCATACTCCCAAAGTACCCTCCACAGGACACCACGGGGCAGACGGTCGAACGCCTTCTCCAAATCCACAAAACACATATGGACAGGATGAGCGAACTCCCATGAACCCTCTAGCACCCTAGACAGGGTGTAGAGCTGATCCACAGTTCCACGACCAGGACGGAAACCGCATTGTTGTTCTTCGATCTGAGGTTCGACAATTGGCCGGACTCTCCTCTCCAGTACCCTGGCATAGACTTTCCCAGGGAGGCTGAGGAGTGTGATTCCCCAGTAGTTGGAGCACACCCTCTGGTCCCCCTTCTTGAAAAGGGGAACCACCACCCCTGTCTGCCAGTCCAGTGGTACTGTTCCCGACTGCCACGCGATGCTGCAGAGACGTGTTAACCAAGACACTCCCACAGCATCCAGAGACTTGAGGTACTCAGGGCGGACTTCATCCACTCCCGCTGCCTTGCCACCGAGGAGCTTGTTGACTACCTCGGTGACTTCAGCTTGGGTAATGGACAGCCCGACCCCAAGTCTCTCAGCCTCTGCTTCCTCAAGAGAAGGTGTGTCAGCAGGATTGAGGAGATCCTTGAAGTATTTCTTCCACCGCCCGACAATGTCCCCAGTAGAAGTCAACAGCTCCCCACCTGCACTGAAAACTGTGCCTGCAGAAAACTGTTTCCCCCTCCTGAGGCGCCGGACGGTTTGCCAGAACCTCTTCGAGGCCAACCGATAGTCCTTCTCCATGGCCTCACCGAACTCCTCCCAGGACCGAGTTTTTGCCTCTACTACAGCCTGAGCCGCAGCTCGCTTAGACTGCCGATACCTGTCAGCTGCCTCTGGAGTCCCACAAGTCAGCCAGACCTGATAGGACTCTTTCTTCAGCTTGATGGCGTCCCTTACTTCCGGTGTCCACCAACGGGTTCGGGGGTTGCCGCCACAACAGGCACCAGAGACCTTGCGACCACACCTCCGAACAGCAGCAGAGACAATGGGGGTGGAGAACATGGTCCATTCAGACTCAATGTCACCAGCCTCCCTCGGTACCTGTTTGAAGCTCTCCCGGATGTGGGAGTTAAAGACTTCCCTGACGGAGGGCTCAGCCAGACGTTCCCAGCAGACCCTCACAGTACGTTTGGGTCTGCCAAGTCTTTCCGGCTTCCTTCCCCGCCAACGAATCCAACTCACCACCAGGTAGTGATCAGTGGACAGCTCTGCCCCTCTCTTTACCCGAGTGTCCAAGACACACGGCCGAAGATCACCTGAAACGACAACAAAGTCGATCATTGATCTCCTGCCGAGGGTGTCCTGATGCCACGTGTATTGATGAACACCCTTGTGCTCAAACATGGTGTTTGTTATGGACAAACGATGATGAGCACAGAAGTCCAACAACAAAACACCGCTCGGGTTCAGATCAGGGAAGCCGTTCCTACCAATCACCCCCCTCCAGGTGCTACTGTCGTTGCCCACGTGGGCATTGAAGTCACCCAGGAGGACAATGGAGTCCCCCGTTGCGGCACTTTCCAGTACCCCTCCGAGAGACACCAAGAAAGCTGGGTACTCTGAACTGCTGTTTGACCCATAAGCCGAAACCACAGTCAGAGACCTGTCCCCCACCCGAAGGCGGAGGGACGCAACTCTCTCGTCCACACTCCAACACTTGGCGGCTAAGCTGGGGGCTCACGAGTAAGCCCACCCCAGCCTGCCGCCTCTCACCATGTGCAACTCCAGAATGGTAGAGAGTCCAATCCCTCTCGAGAGACTAAGTTTCAGAGCCCAGACTGTGCGTAGAGGTGAGCCCAACTATATCTAGCCGGTACCTCTCAACCTCTCGCACAAGCTCAGGCTCCTTCCCTCCCAGAGAGGTGACGTTCCATGTCCCAAAAGCCAAGTTCCATGACCGGGGTTTAGGCCGCCAAGGCACTCGCCCTCGACTGCCACCCAAACCACATTGCACCGGCCCCTTCTGAGCTCTCCTGCAGGTGGTGGGCCCACTGGGGAGTGATCCCACGTCGATCCTTAGGGTTTTACCTGACCGGGGCCCGTGGGAGGAGCCCCGGCCACCAGGCGCTCGCCTGCGAGCCCCAACCCCAGGCCTGGCTCCAGGTTGAGGCCCCGGTAACGCCAATCTGGGCGACGTAACAGAATCTATGTTTTTTCTGCTCATGAAGGAGTTTGTGAACCGCTCTTTGTCTGGCTCGTCACCCAGGACCTGTCTGCCATGGGAGACCCTACCAGGAGCCAAAGCCCCAGACAGCATAGCTTCTGGGATCACTCGAGCACTCAAACCCCTCCACCACGTTAAGGTGGCGGTTCATGGAGGGGGGAGCCTCCACCTCCCTTCGTTATTCAGGTCCTCAGCATGCTGAATGCTTCACAGTTACTTTTTGGTGGGAATGTTTTAATAGATTCTTCTTACGGCTGTTTTTAAGATTTTGTAATACAAATTACTTTTAACTCTGGTACCCCATCCACTGCCTTTGTGTGCAATTGGATATTTCCATCCTCCTTAATATTCCATCGGATCACAGATGCAAGACTCTTTCTCTCTTACGGCACCATGAAGGAGAGCCGTGGGTGAATGAAAGACGTTGTTGCTTTCTTAGCAGAGGTATTGGAGGTAACTTTCTGTAAGCTCCAAATTATTGCTTCATTTTCACTTCAGTGAGCTGGATGCTGACACAACAGAAGGAGCTTTTCCGTTTGGTTGAATTTTCACTGTGTGAACCATACTTTAGGTTTAGGTTTATTTTTTGATCCTTTAAAAAGTCAGAATGGCAAAAAAATATTGACACTCCTTCAAATGTTTCAGCAAAATACAATTTAAGGCGGCGAACAGCGTTGAATGGCCTGCAGGCATGGTCCCACTTAAATTGTTTTTTTTGTCCTGCCCAACAGCTGAGCAAACAGATCAGAGCTGAAGGCCTCTTGTGTTGGATAGATTTTACGGTTACAATAGGGGGTTTTGGATCTTCGGACAAACTGTGTATATTCATATAAACTCCTTTTGTATTTGAGGCTAAGCTTTATTAATAATTTATTATGTATAATTATATTATTATATTTATATTAGGGCTGTCAATGTTAACATGTTTATGCATGCAATAAAAAAATTAACTCATTAACGCAGATTAAGTACACGTCATGTTGTGTCGGGCGGCTCGGGTTTCAACAGTGAACGTTAATTTCTGAAAATTCAAACTTCGTCTGACATTATCCCACTTAAAACATGGTCACTTAAAAAAAGAAATAAAAATTCAAGTTTTAGGACGTTATTCTATCACTTTCTCACAAAAGCGGACTATTTGATTGGTGGTGCGACCCATTGTCACAGTAACACAACAAAGTGTCGCTTCAGCAGCAAAGGTAAGTGATTGATCATCGTGATTGGTTCGATATAGCATCAATTCAGAGAGAGTTCACCTCTTACCGCTTGTTTTTATCCAGAAGATGAAGCAAAAAGTTTGTTTTAAAAAAACCTGCGCTGTGATGTAGAACATTTGGGTGATGTGATCAGAATGTATTTTTGATCTGTGTGTTAGGTTCAAATAACCTGAAACATTTATGTCTGCAAAAGAAGAAAGACAGAGACAGCTGGGCTCTTTTCACTTGCAAGGAGAGACGGAGAGGAGATGCCCCAACCTCCGCTGAGCACCCCCTTCCGGACCCTTACGATTTATTAAAATCTGGGAGTTCCCTAGTTACAATCAGATGCAGCTCTGAAGGAGGGGAAAAGGAAAGAAAAAACACAGCTGCATCAGGGGATGAGAGTTGTACATAGTTTCAGCTTCTCAGCTCAGCATGCTATCCATGTAGTGTCTTGTCATTCTCCCTGCAGCCAGTCTCTCAGTCACAGGCCTTCAGGATGAGCGAAACAGCACACTGCACTGGTTCAATTTAATTTCAATTTTTGGTTAGGATGAATAGTCGTCCTTTGCATGTGTGAGTGTATACATGTAACAGGTCTCACATTGCGATTGCCTGTGAAACAAGTTTACTTACCGCTGTTGAACTTACTTTCCAGGAGGAGTAAAGGTGGGGATATAGAAAAGAGATCCGAAAAGAAAAGAAAAAACACAAACAGAAAAATACTCACGGGAGAGAATATGCATTTTAACTGGACCAGCTGTTTAAGATGTATTAATTTTACCATAACTAATGTCAACTGAGCTAAGCCTAATGTTTATGATTGAATGCACGGGTGTCAAACTCAGATACCCAGTGAGCCAACACTTCGCAGGCCAGTAAACACAAACAATATGTACTGATATTTGTTGAAAACAATCTTAAATAAAAATGACAAATAAAATTACCCTGCAGGATAAGTTTGGCCTACGGGACTGAGTTTGACACCTCTGGTGTGGAGTTTAGGTCAGCCAGGTGGTGACTCCCTCTTCTGTCTAGAGACGACTGTTTACAGAGAGTCTGTCCACGCAGATGACAGCCAGAGAACCAGCTTGGAAGTACCTCTCTGGAACAGGAAAAAGGACCTTCTGTCGTTGCAGTGTTTCTCCAGGAAATTGGTCATTCATGCTCAGGCTGGTTCCCTCCAAATCACATGAGCAGCTCCTGGCAAATTCCTTCTGCTTGAAATGTTCAAATCTGGCCATGTTCTGTCCCAGTATCTGGTTGTTGGGCTTTGTTTCACCCAAACGGTGGACACGGTGGAAGGGGATTGGGTTGACCATTTCCTTTTGGATTTTAAGTTGGTCTTTGATGAAAGATTTCAGGGTTTTTTCTGGATCTTCACCGACCTGCCCCGGAATGCCTGAGACGACCAGGTTGTCCCTCATTCTCCGGGCCTGGAGGTCCAACACCGTCTCTTTAATGTTGATCTGCTGATTGCACTGTGTTACCTTCTCCACGGTGTCTCTGACCGCTCGATTTTCTGCTGCACTTTTCTTATGGTTGTGTCGCTTTATTTTTCTGTCCCACCTTAAAAATTGGACGGTTAGTGTCTGATTGTTAGCATCCACTCTGAAGTTAAAGGGAAAATCTTCATCACAAAGTCCACGTTTAAACCAGCCGCATATTTTCCAGAGAATGAAGACACAGTCAAATAAAGTTGTTGATTTTTTGGAACCTTGTAAATGAGAGGTTTAAGAGCTTTCCTCCATCATAACAAGGGTGTATATGTCAGGCGTCTGTGAAGAAACGTTAGCACAGAAAATGTTCCTGTGTTAAAAGGAAATACACAATGAATCAGGATTTATGCTTGCATTTTTTAACAAAACATCAAAGCATGCAAACTTTCAAAACAAATCTCAAACAAACACAAGTTCATATTAAGAAATGTGTTTTTGTTTTCCTAGCATGAATACCGTGCAACTGATCGGCAGATCCAAGCCGGTGCACCGATTGGCAGACAGCTGTTGATTGGTCGATTTGTTGAGAAGCAAAAGAATTGTGACTTGGGTTTTGTGTGTTTCAAAAGATTTTGTGCTTGTAAATAAAATTGTCCGTCTGTAACATGACGTTTTACGCACAGACATAGCATTTTAAATTTCTCTTAACAAGCAGCCTACAAAATCTTTTTTCAGACACTGAATTCTTTATTTTACAGTCGCAAAACTTTTTTACAGACAGAAAATATTTTTGCAACAAATCTGACTTCATAACAAAGACATACATGGATCTATTTGTCTGTGAGTGGATGCATCAAGCGGGGAGCTGGCGGCCTGCTGATTGTAGCACCTACATCACACTTCCATGCTTTTTCCAGCAACATTTTCTCATCTGCTCCTGATTCACAACTGCAGTATTTATATACTCAGAAATGCCATTTTAAGCTTAAATGTTGTCCTCCATCATGGCAAAAATGCTACAAGAACATGTCAAAACACCCAAAACACTATTGTCATCGGAGTGGATCTTTAAAGCAGTTCTCCCTGAATGGCCCAACCCCTCCGCAATCTTTTCCCTGCACACAGAGATTCCTCCAGAAACGGAGTCTTTAGCATGTTCTGGTACTGATCCATAAGCCGTCAATGCGAATGCTTCTGAACAGTCTTCACTTCTAACTCCAATGCTTCAAATGCTGTTTACTGTCAGGCAAACATAGTTGAGTCATGTTTCCTCAGAATAACTTCATTTTGTTACCTTGTTGACCTGAAAAATCTCTTTCAGGTGCCACTTTTTGCCAAGTCTTGAAAGCAGCCAGCTCAACGTGACGCATTACTCCTCGATGTTTCTGTATGAATAAAAGATGGATCTACGAGTAACGCCATCCAGCTTCAGGGAGACGTTCAGAGGAGAGATAGGATCTGAAAAAGGATGCTGAGGTTTGAGGCCCAGAGGAGGAAGATGACATTCATGGATGTTTTCCAAATGACATGAAGTGAAGTTTCTGTGAGAGAAGAGGATGTACAGGTGAGAGTTAAACAGAAAGTGATGACTCAGCGATCCCCGAGGGAACAGAAAAACAAAAACATGATTAGCTTTTCAGTTAAGCAAGTTAGCTTATTTGGCAAAGAATCTTAACTTTTTTTTTCAAACAACTAAATTCTCCAAAAAAACAAAAAAAGGATGTAAAGATTCTGTAGTGTCTCTTGAATTGTTAGAGAGGGAATGGATGAAGGAGTGAGACGTACAGAAATATTTACTTCAGTAAATCCATTTAAACACTACCAGTCTCTACTGTAAAAATCTCACTTGGTTTTAGTAATGCAAAGTACTTCCCAAATCCTTTTCCATCACTGTCTAAAATCCACAGGCTGATATGGGTTAATAAATGTTTGGTTGTGATTTTAAATATTTTCAGCAGCTTCCACTTCGCTGAGCTGTCAAAGATTCCTCTTTTTAAAAGCAAAGAGGCTTCACTTTATTCCTAATTCTGCACTAATGTTTTTTAATTTTTGATCTGTTCTTCATCAGTGATTCATCCTACAGTAAAATGACATGTTCTGTTATATTATTAACACAAAAGCAGCATCAGGGAGAGACTGCAAAGAGAGGAAAGCTGCATCTCCACTCATTGACGGAGAAGAGTCCACTCCGCGGCGTGAGCAGCTGCAGCCGCTCGAATGGAACGCTCCGACAGGCTTCCAGTTTGAGATCAGTCAATCACAGTGTCTGACACAAACACACACCAGCACATAAAATAACAGTGAGAGTGTAGGTCTGAACCACATTCCTGTGTTATCTCAGCTGCAGTCCACATCAAACTCCTGCTCCTGACCTTTTTAAGATGTTTCTGTTGCAGTGGTCGGCGCTCTCGCCTTACAGCAGGAAGGCTCTTAGATCAAGTCAAGTCCTGGCTGGGGGACCTGAAACGGCATCACCAATGGGGGTCCTTTCTGTTTGCATGTTCTCCCCGTGCATGTGTGGGTTTTCTCCGGGGACTCCGGCTTCCTCCCACCTTCAGGTTAATTGGTGACTAAATTGTCCCTAGGTGTGAATGCATGTGTGTGCGGGTGTGTGACTGTGGTCCTGTGACAGACTGGCAATCTGACCAGCATGTATCCTGGATCCGCCCAGGAGTGGCCAGGTTAGGCTCCGCCAGCCCAGTGACACCGAAAGGGACAAAACAGGATTAGAAAACGGATGGGTGCTGTTGCACCACCACTGCCAAATGGTAGAGGTCGTTCCTCCTTCCAGCCTCACAGTTTATACTAAACCACAGATGAAGTTGCTGACCTGCACCTGTCCAAGCTCCTGACCCGCCACATCTGAGTTACACACATTGACTTTGCATGAGAGTTGGACTTCCCCCCCCACCCCCACCCACACACACACACATTTAAAACAGAAGCCAAAATCCCATAGAGAAATAAACTGCTGTTACTCAGTCATTCTAATTTTCAGAATAACCAGTCTTACTCTGTTACTTTTTTAACATGTTGTAGATCAAGGTTTGGCAACCTAGGGCACACATGCCACAGATGGCACACGTGGAACAACAGGCAGTGGCACACTGGACATGTCCAGATATGAAGTACAACGCAACAAATCTGCTAGATTTTAGATTAAATTGTGCTGATCTGAATCTCATTCACTATTCCTCCACATACAATGGTGAGTTGAGGTGCAACGATACCAACAGAATTAAACTGAACTCCCACAATGCACTCCTGCTGTGGGCAGGATCACTACAAGATTTAACATATCTCTTCTCGCAAGGAGATTTTTTTTCCTCTATGGGATCATGCACGCGGGGCTGTTACTGTGATCACACCCACCTGGATAAATACTACTGCTTTTTTCAATAAAACTTTATTGTTTCACATATTGTACATTGCCTTCTGCATCAGCCTTCATGAACATTCAATTACTGGTGAGATGACAGGTGGAGCGGTGAGTGTGTACATAAGAGGGGAAAGTGCAGAGCTGATGGACACGTTCATTACCACACAGCTGGATTTTGGTCATGTTTTTAGCATCGCTGACATTTATGAAGTTATGTTATCATTAGGGCTGTTAACAGTAAAGCCTAAATACACGCTTTTAACTTAAAAAAAAGTACGCCTTAATATTGATTAATTACACTTCAGAAGCAACTGTCTTCCTCTTGCGTCAGACGGCTCAGGCTTCCACGGCGTTATCCTGCTTAGAACATGGTCACTTACAAAAAAGTAAATATTTAATGGATTTTTAGTACTTAAGTCTTGTTATTTTTTTCGGTTTTGATCACTTTTTCACAAAAAGTCTAGTATTTGATTAGTGGTCCGGCCCATTGTCAGTGACATGAGAGCGCACCACTGAGCCACCACCGACCTGGGCTGCAGCGGCAAAGCAAAGTAATATATATGTAATATATAGGTTCAATAAAGCATCACTTCAGAGAGTTCACCTCTTAACACTTGTTTTTGTTCAGAAGATGAAGCAAAAGTTTGTTTGAAAGAATCCTCTGCAGTAATATAGAACATTTGGGCTTCGTGACCTGATCTTCTTTTTTTGATGTGAATCCACACACAACAGCCAATCAGAATTGAGTATTCACCCAGACCATTTAAAGCGCAGAAACACAACATTTTAGTTTCGTATGGCTGTATTTCACCATCTTTGTTTTCTTGGAGTGTTATGCACCTTATGTCAAAGGGGTGCAGGGCATAACATAAGAAAAGGACGAAACCCAAATGCCACTAAGGAAACCCTCAAATCCCCAGAAAAAAAATAAAACAGAACAATTCACTGTACAAATTACAGCTCTAACTAACCTGCTAACAAACCCAAAGGAAAATAAATGACAGAGTCTAACTGTCTCCCCAAACCAAACCAAGTCACCCAAACAAAATGGCAGTTCTCCCCCACTGCTTCAACTACAGTCTTCACCATTAAAGCTTAAACAAGGTTTTCCACAAAGTTTTACCAAAGACGTTTACACAGCCAAAGGCTTCACAAAAACACCATTAACAGTGTCAATGGTGGGGAGGAGGTCACACAGACTACAGCCCAAATTCTCCCCACCCAGAGCAGTGACGACTGCATGTATATAAGGCCTCCTCCACAATAAATTCATTTTAAAACATGTTCACATTTCATATTGGCAGAACAGAAAGAAGGTCTGGGTATAAAACGATCTTTCTTGGTTATTATTCAGCAAGCTAAACATATCAATCAATCCAGCTCTATTTACAAAAAGCACTTTTCATGTGTTGCACCTCAAAACACTTTACAATTAAAAACAAACAAAATACCAAAAAAGAGAATAAACTAAAACTAACCCACCGTGCGCACTGTGGCAATATACACAGACGAAGCTGGCAAGTCCTGGTACAAAAGATCCCCATATATCGATTCAAAAAACAATCAGATTCATCACAATATTTTACAAAGTAAATTTTATACGACAACAAGTGGCTTTTAAACCAAAAAAAAAGGCCAGAGAGAACATATGTCCTTCATTTTTATTGTCTGAAATGTTTTAATTTGTAAAGTGTTAATTCATATTGTTGTTGTTGTTATATTGTAGTGTTAATCATCACATTCGCCACAGCAGCTGGTGCATTCAGGGGCTGCATGGAATTTCCGCACTTATGAGCTTTCATTGAGAGCTCTATTGCTGCATTCAGGTGTGCATTGCGAATTGGGAAGTGCGAATTTCTGGCATTTGCTTACACTGGTCTCAGCCAACACAAACACAAACTCACTTGTTGCCTCGTCTCATTGTTTCTTTTTGAAATGACAAAGACAAAAGGACAAAACGTTGCACATTTTTCAATATATGCATGTTTTTCTTTACATGACATTTTTGACCAAAAAAAAACTTTGAAGTAGCCTCATCAATCATTTTATTGTTTATTACTAGTTTTAATCCTTATGGAGGCATATTGAATTTAATTTAAAAAAGGGTGGTCTTTCTTAAGTTGAATGCAATACGCTTTCATGAAAAATTAAATAAAAAATCATTAAAAAAATGTCTTTTTTTTTTTTTTTTTTTTTTTACTTGTCCTGTCCAACAGCTGAGCAGACAGATATGAGCTGAAAGCCTCTTGCATTAGACAGATTTTACTCTTACAATCGGGGGTTATAAATCATTGGGAACTCAAATTGTATGTTGGTATAAGCCCCTTTTGTAATTTAAACGAAACTTTATTAATATTAATTTTGTTTGTGTTCTTTTTGTTGGACCGGACGGAAAAAGAAAGGGGGAGGGGGGGGGGGTGGATAATAGATTTTAGAGGATGACTAATGGAAAGGGAAAGTAGAGTTGCAAAATGTTGGAGCCTATACCCATTAAAATAGTGAATGTTGGTCTAAAATGGGCGGGGCCTGTCCACACACTCAGCTGCCACAAACATACCTGCCAGCTCCAAGAGTGTTCGCAAACTTGTCCACATCCAGTTCACACACACACACATGTGCATACCAACCAACACATGCAAAGCACTACCTTCTGACACGCACATCATTTGAAGGTGTAAAGGTGAGCTGACGCCTGTGCTCAGGTGAATGTTATGTTAAGCTGAAGTGGATGATGGAATGAGAAGAAAAGAAAAAAAAAAAAAAAAAGGAGGGAGAACTCCCAGACATCCCCGCACCCAGACCCCCGCCGAGGCCACAGCGCCGACCAGGGCCCGCCCCCGCCCCCGCACCCATACTGTGAGGTCAACGGAGGAGATCCGCCCGCCAGGCAGCCCGGCCAAGCACTCAGACCAGGGCCCGCAGGACCACCACATGGGCCCCCAACACCCGAGCGCAGTGAGGTACGGAAGCGCAGAGCGCAAGGCCCAGCCCAGCCAGGAGAGAAGCCCTCCCAAGGCGCAAGGCGGCCCAGCACGGGGACCCACCCCCGAGAGCCCCACCACCCTAGACAAGCCGCCCACCACCACCCAGGAGTTCTGAGCATCCCCCACCCCAGCCCCGGGTACGAGCCAGGGCCCCCCAAGGGAGACCTGCACCGAAGCTCCAGGCAGTTGCGGAGATCCAGAAGAGAGCACAGCGGGGGTCAGCTACCCCCACCTAGAGGAGGGATGACCAAGAGAAGTGGGGGTCCCCGAAGGAGTACATAGCCTGACCAGGCTATCCTATGTTGTGACTTAGAAGGGTAAGGACCAGAACCCGCACCACAAGGACACAGACACCCTCCAGGCTCAGATGGAATATGATCCCCCGCTCATGGACTTGCCAGAGGACAAAGGGATCCCTCTCCCCGCGTGGGGAGGGGGCCGCCGGGCCCAGGAGGCCGACACCCAAGAGACAAGGCCGCCGCTGCTGAAGGTCCTGTTCCCCCCACCGGGGATGGGGTAGGGGACAGAAGATCAGTAGTCCCACCTTCCTTGTATAATGTATTTGTGTGTGTGTGTGTGTGTGTGTTGAGGTGTGTTTCTTGTGGTTGAAGGGTGTGTGTAATAAAGGGTGAAGTTAAAATTGGTGAGCAGGGCACTGAGGACATCTCCTGATTGCTTACAGGGATGTCCAATCACCCTCTCACCAAGGAACCCTAAATGTCTACGGTGCAGTTAAAATTGGAGGGTAGAGCACTATGAGGACATCTCCTGCTTGCTGGCAGTGATGTCCCTGCACCCCCCCACCAAGGGTCCTACGTGTCTAAGGTGCATTTAATACCAAGAGAAGGGGGCGAAACTGTGCGGAGACCATGGGAGGGGGGACCACTGCCAAGTGGATCGGCCCCTCGAGGTATCCCGCTAGCACGCCCCCCCTCCAACCTAATAAGTGGTCGTATGAGGAAGGAGGGGAGGTCGGGGACAGCTACCAAACTGACCCCCGATGGTGAAACAACTGTCCCCCCGCCCCCCCCAGCATTGGGCCCAAGTCTCCCCAGGGCAGAGGCCCCACCGCCCGAAAGCCGACCCCCCCAGGCCCAACACCCCACACAAAGAGAGAGGAGCCAAGAGGGGTCCAGCCCCCAGGCGCAAGCCCCAGCCCTCCCCCCCAAGCACCGCCCCTGTGGCTGCCTGGTCAGGTACCAGCGGGCCCGAGGAAGCCTCAAGGGTCCCATACTGGTGGTGGACCCCCCTCTTACCCAAAAAAATATCTTTAAACAACAGACTGTAAGCAACAAAGTTGGCCACACCCACAATGTGAGCGCCCTGCATGTCACCAATGAACTTTATTGCTTTGTGCCCAATACTGTCGTCAGGATTGACTCACACAAGAAATAAACAATTCATGCTGATCAATATTTAATACTTCCACAATGTTTTGCTGTTTGTAAATCATTGCTTTAAAGAAAGGTTCATGTTCATGAGATTACAAATGTCTTTTATTCAAATAACATTACATTTCTGTAATGTTAAAAAACCTCACATAAGACCACACTTTTATTGTGATTAGTGTTTTATGTTTGCAAGAGAATTATCATTAACTCAATCTTTATAAAAAAAAAGAAGAAAATAACTGCTTTACTCTGAAATACACAAATCATTTCAGAGTCCAGATTTGGCTGGTAGACTTTGGATTTTACCGGCCATCCCGGCTAGTAACAAAAAAGTTAATTGTGAGCCTTGTGAGTAACTGTTTTTATCCTCAAAATTGCAGTATTTTGCGTTTTTCTTTCACGATTACGGTGCAGACTGCGAGGTGAAAGAACACACGTCGTGCAGCCTCAACTGCACAATCCCTAATGAACAGGGACATCGTGTGCCTTTAGTTTATTCAAGCTTACGCTCATAATGTTCGTCCTTTGGATTTGTTTTTGCCGATAAACACACATTATACTTTTATTTCTAGGCCTTGCTTGTTTTGTTCTGCAACATGTTTATATTTCTATTATTTTGACAGGATATAATTTATGAAATCTTGAACGTTATTTAAAGTTTAAGTTGATTTATTTTAGAAAAATATTCCTGTCTGATATTATTCATATTTTATGTAAAAAAAAGAAAAAGTTACGTTTTTAAAGTTTTAAAACTTTAGTTTTAGTGTGTTCGATAAATATTTATCCTGCTCGGCCCACGACCAAAGGTGGGTTTTGGGTTTTGGTCCCCTGTGCGATTGAGTTTGACACCACTTGTCTAGCATGTCAGAGCCCCGAGGCGAGCTGCTTCACCCCAGGGCTTTGATTGTTGTGGCAGAAAAGACAAATGATGATGGCCTTTCTCTTAGACTCCAACTCCATCAAAACTCAGCAAACGCGCACACACACACACACACACACACACACACACCCCACTGCAGGTACAGCAACAGTGCTGACAGGATGGTGTTACAGAAACCCAAGGGGCCTCGTTTCCTCCTGTCTGGTGTTTATCTGGGGCTTATGTGATCCTCTGTCTGTCACCTCGGCCTATTCATACTCATTGTTTGGTTGAAAAGAAAAGTAACAAAAAACACATGTACTACACACATGCGCACACACACTTTTTAAACTGCTCTAGTCTTTTCACATAAACCCTTTAAACCAAAACATTTTCAGGACAAACCATCTAAGTGCAAAGAAAATGGGAGAACACGTGAACATATCACATCTCCAAAAATAAGTCAGTGTTTTTAAACATTGTTGTACTCGTTTTTGTCTGTAAGCAGAAGTGTCTCTTTTATCCTTAAAGGAGAAAGTTTCCACTGGTTGCATGAAGTTAAAATGGTTGAATCTGTTTTTTTGTTGTTGTAGTCCAGTAGAAACTCTTTTTCCTGACAGTTTTATCTGTGTGATTACTGGGACTAGGTTTAAATACTCCTTCTGCTGCATTAATTGGATTCATCCCACTCTGCTGTGCGTCTGTGAGCTGTTTACTGACCCCACAGGCCCGAACGCTAATGACCTCACACTCCATCATCAGCCAACACTCTTCAAGCTTATTTTGTTCTCATTACAATCAGAGCAAAACTCTCAAATGAAAGGTGACAAATGATCTCAAACCTGCCTGATGCTCAGCAGGTGTCTCTCTCTCTGTTATTACTGCTTCTCCAGACAGGAAACTGGAGAAAAAGCTGCAGTTTGTTTCTTTAGGACAACATTTCAGTCCTAACACGCTGCAGGCAATCCGCAGCTCATGGCTTTAATTAGTGATTTTTTTTTTTGCTTTACTTTCATTGTTGTGAGAGCAACGGTTGTGGGATTTAAGGCCTCTCAGGTGCTGCATCTGCTCTGATCTGGTGTCCTAGAGTTTTGGTGAGGAGAGCTGATGCCGGCTCTTGACTCAGTTCTTGGGGGAGTCTGGGGGTCATGGCACTGGGAGGTACATTTTTGAAATCGCTCATATGAACCCTGATTCAAAAAGCAAGCAAAATGTGGGAGGGAAAGATCTACCAGTATTTGCCCCACCCACCTTCACAATAGTCCAAAACTAAGCGGGATAAAGAGAGTTTAAGGCTCATCCAGGGGTCCACCTTCCTGCCAGTCAAAGACTAGTGTTGTCATCCAATTAATATTTTTGTGTGATTTGTAAATTATGACCTTTAATGACTTCATCCAATTAAAGTAATTTAAACCTACTAATTAGTGTGAAAAGCTTATTTTTAAATGTTTTTTATTACAATTTGTGGCATTAAGGCAGAGTAAACAATGAAAATGCAACTAAAAACATGGCCTTGTGATTGTAACAGATTCCAACCTTTACTTTTACACCACCAAGGGGGATTCTCTACAATGAGAAAAGCAAATGATCAGGTTCAGAGTCTCCAATTAAACACATAAAAATGAAAAAGGAAAACAGTAAAAATATTTTTCTGGGCAATCAAAAAATATTGAACACAAACTTCCTTTTCATACCAAAATATATTACTATATTGACATACTTTATTCCACAGTTTATCACTACAGCAAGACAACAGAAAAAACATGAGAGAATTATAGTTTCATTGAACCTTTTTGGTGAAGTTGATCATTTTGAAGACTTAGATAAGGCAGAAGAGCTTGCGTTCTGTTGCAGAGAGACGGACTTCAGACACAGACATGATGGAGGCGGAAGAAGGAGAAAATGAAACACGAGGAGGAGACTCAAAAAAAAGTAACTGAGCAGACAAAAAAGAAACTCCAAATGACAAGAAGAACTGCTGCAGAAAAGGAAACAATGTTGCAAACAAAAGAAACGCTACAAATAAAAAGAAAAGCTGCTGCTGCTTTGGCACCTTTCCTTACTCCAATTCCCATCATGCTCTGCCGCCTCTCCTGTCCTCACCAGCTGTTGCTCGTTCCAGTTTGTATTTAAGCCTGCTCTCCTCTTCACTCCACGCCAAGTCTTGATTTGTATTTCCTACTGTCAATCTGAGCACTATTACTCCTTTTGCTTCCCTGTTTACCTTGACCCTTGCCTGACTTTGTTTTGCCTGTTGTCATTAAAATCAAGTTGCACATGGATTCAAACATCTCTGCCCCTTCATTATTCTTTATCATTATTAATTATTCATTATCATTATTTTTGGTTTGCACTTACTTTTTTTGCTGCGATGGCATTTCCCGGTAGGAGACACCAGAGGAAGTGAACTATTTAGACTTTGTGTCTTTATTCCGACTGGACAGATATAAGCAGTAAAAGATGAATTTTATCTGTAAATTGATGCTTTGTTTAACTTATTGTGATGATTAGAACATATACTTCTTTCTTTCACTGCTACAGTGCACATTAACCTCACACCGAGTATCAAATAGCCCACTTTTTTCTAAAAACTATTTAAAAATAAAAAGATTAAAGTGCTAATAAAAGATATAATAGTTCTTTTGTAAGTGACCATGATATAAGAGGGATAATGGCCTTCGAGGTGTGCATTATCAGAAATGAATGGACTTTACAGAAGTAACAATCCGATGCAGTAAGGCTTCCATGTGGACCTTTAACGTGTGATAACAGAACATTGACTGTATATGAGACCTGGACAGAGTGACCCCTCCCCCTTGGCGTTCCAAACAGGAAGTACCTTCTGGCTCCAAGAAGCCAAAATCCCAAAGACTTCAGGAGAGAAATGAACAGCTGTGACTTAGCTGTTCTATTGGTCAGAATAAACATTCTTGCTCTGAGACCATTTTTAACATGTTCTTGATAATCCTTTTTCTGTTTCATGTAGATGATTATAGATAAAAAAAATTTGATTAGCAAGATTTAAAAAAATAAAACACTAATTATTTTGTGATTATTTTTTTTGCCTTTACTGCGATAATTTGACATCATTACTCAAAACTATCACTAGCTGCGTTTCCATTACACAGATGCGCAAAACTTTATCGACATTCTAGGAATGACAAAAATAACAATTTTGCAATGACACTGTTTCCATAACATCATAATTATGCAAATAAACACACACCAACTTAGGCGATATGTCACTCAAAACCACGGGGATGGATGAAAGCTAGTATTGTTTTCAGTTGATTTACAAAAAAGGAGCATTTGAGTGACGTCACGGTTTCTGGGGACCACGTGCAGCACAGCTAGACCATTGATAATGCATATAAATGTAAAAAGACGCACGAGAGAAGCCTGTCCAGCGGTATTAACAAATAACCATTCTAAAAAGTCAGCAGTTGGACCTTTGTTTCTGTTTGATAACATCAGATCCATTCAGATTTCTGTCACGGCTCCAGCGCTCATCATCATCGACAATTTTTTGGATCCCCCCCCCCCCCCCCCTCCACACACACACCATTGTCATGAATAGGAAATTATGCAAATACATTAAAATGTCATTAAAATCAGAAAGATCTTAATGTTTTATGGTGAGAGTCAAAGGGAACAGCTTCCTGTCACAAACAGCCTCCAGTGGCCTTTTGAGGAACTGCAACATTGTTTGTGTCACATTTGGAATGAAAGGTGGGGTTTTGTCCTCACAAGGACGTCTACAGAGAACTCCCATATTATCACCATGAAGGATGTTTGAAGGAAACTGTCCGAATCGACAGACAGATCTCTCTTGAATCTCTGTTTTGAGTAAAGAAACATCTACAGTGCACCTCCCTCATTCAAATGAATCATACACAGCACTCTGATTTGTTTCCACTTTTGTCTTGTCAGGATTAAGCTCTGGCCGCAGAATTATTCATAGTATCTCCATGGCCTCACGTCCAAAGTGGAACTGCTGATAACTTTTGATTTGAATCTGAAGGTTGGGACTGCAGAGAACTCTGGGGTTGAATGATCTTCACTCCCTTCATGAGGGTCCTTCAGTGCATCCTAACGGAGTGAACCAAGTGCACGTCATACATGATGAAGAATTAAAAATTGCGTTCACTGACTTCCTTTTCCACGCTCTACACTACACCTTTACTCCAAACTGCCAAAGCATCACTTCTTGTCACCAGAAGATCAACATGGTATTCCAGCAGTGAGCATGTCCCTTTGAATCGCATTAGATTCAATCTTGTTTTTAAAAAACGTGAAGCTTGAGGGATTGAAAGGAAGAGGTAGAAAGTAAACCTGAACTGTAAAAGCACAAACATGAAAACAAAGTAACAGAAGCTGATGTGTGGAGGACTTTAACTGCAGTTTTTAATGATCTCAGCATTGCAGGGTCTGACGGCGGGGCTGCTGGGACATCCAGCTCAGAGAAAACTGACAACTTTATTAAATGCTTTCCTCTAGTGAAGAGTCTCTCCTACGGGCAGAACATTAAACTCCGAACTATCCTGACATCATTTCATAACTGCATGATGTGCAGTAATAAACGCTTTCTTTCCCTCCTGGAATCGTGGTCAGCCCTGCACAGACCCCAGATGAACTCCTTCAGGCCCTCAGAAGATCAAATTCAAAAGGCAAGGCCAACTTGGGATTCAAACCACAACCTGTTTGCTGTGGGATGACATACCATTGATGTGCAGAGATTCAGAACGTTACTGAACAAAAAGTAGAAGCACAGGGACAAACGTCGCTGTTCTACAAAGCGGTTCAGGTTTGTGTTTCAGTGGGAACGGTCCTGCAGCCCCCAGCATACATTTCTGCTGTTCTGCTTTTTGGTGTATGCAAACACAAAGTGCAAAATGTGAATTAATAATTTATACGGAAAAAAAACAAAAGTTAGAATACTCTCAGATGATAATCTAATTTTTTGTTACTTAAAAACTTGATTTGCAATGTGTAGGGATGATTTCTGGATTATATAACATTGTATTCTAATGATCATCAAAGTGTATTACATAACTGTTACATGATGTGTGATTCATGTTACTGTTTACTGAAATCATGAAGTTTTGTTTTTTGAGGATAATTAATAAGTATTCAGTTTTGTTACATGAAAAATCTGCACTAGATCTGATCAGAACCGGATTATGAAAATTATGCCAGACTATGAAAGTAAGTATGAAGTAACTATGTAGGGGTGGGATTATAGAAGTTCATTTCTTCCCACTCCTTTTCAAGCAATTAATCAAACTCTACTAGACTTTAAGTATTAATCACTACACTTAATAAATGTTACAAATGTGACTTAAGTGCTTTGTTATGGTTTGTTTGTTTTTCATTGTTTGTTTTTCTTTTCTTCCTTTTCTCTCAATCAATGCATTTCATTGTCTCTGATTATTTTCATGTACTGTCCAATTTATGCTTGAAATCAATCAATCAATCAATCAAACAATCAATCAATCAAACTGAGGCATGTTGGGAATTTTAGTTAAAGTCAGGCTTCTTTGGTGCTGTAATGCAGTGAAATACATTCAGAATTATGTATTTAAACCTTCATATTCCAAAAACAGACCTTGTTCTCTTTTGACAGAAGCATCAATTCTATAAATGACTTATTGAACAAATGATGTGGATGAGGTTGGAATCCACAAAAGGTCTGAAGAACAAGGCGCTAACTCATTTCTGTTTCCGTGATGAACGCAAACTACGTTTCCCATCCAATAATGAGCAGCTGGGTTTTGGAGCATGAATCTGTCTCCTCTGCTCCTTCCAAGTGAAACATTCTTTTAGTTAAACAGAACTTTCTGAATTGAAATCAAGACTAAATCCATCGTTTTTTATTGGTTCAGATTTCAACAAAATTAACTTCTATTTGTTTTTTTCAAAGCATCACCCTCAAAATAAACACCTGTTTGATTTTTGGTGAGGGGCAGAAAACAACATGGATCCCGTTCCCTCCTGGCTCTGTGATAGACTGCTTCTGCTCAAAGGAAAGCAGTTCAACCCAAGCTTTAGAAATCTGGAACTGAACCTGGATGGAAGGACCCTCCTTACTCAGGAGCGAAGACATCAATCAGTTTGGCCTCAAAGGTGTGAAGAGAAACGTTTGATTCCTGCCCAGCTCCTGCAGAACTATTCCAGTCTCTTCAGACCGAGCTGGATACCAGGGATGCTTCCATGAAGCTGGTGGGAAGCTCTCACCTCACAGTCCAGAACATGAAAGCACAGAAGCCCAAACAGTGATGAGAGAGTCTGGTCAGGATGGAGCCATAACCTGGGAGATAAAAAAAGAAAACCTGCGCTGGTTAAAGAGCCAGCTCTCCAATCCTCTTTTGATCCATTTTAAAAGTGTTCCGGTGGAGACTGAAGGAGCCAAAGTGCTGTCTCTGTTGATCCAGTGAACAGAGCAAAAGTGAACACATCCTGCTTTATGCTCCTACCTTCTAACTCTGATTTGTTTTTGGGAAAGACTCCAAAGGGGTTTACCTCTGAGGTAAACCCTGCTTTCATGAAGAGAGAGCTGAGAGAGAAGTAAAAGAAGAATCAGGAGTTCCAACTGAATCATCAGCGCAGCAATCTCATATTCCTCGACTGTCATCGACTTGTGTAAAGTCCGAGAGCTTTCAAGTGTGTCCTCGCGAGCAGGTCGCAGCAGGACGGGGCTTTCAAGAGCTGCTCCCACAGCGGGAAGAATGGTTTGGGGTCTACAGATACAGTATGACTGTTTGTTCCTCACCTCTTTCTCTCACATCATTGTTTCTCTCTTTTACAGCTGACAGGACTGTGATGCACTTTTTCTTCAACATAACCTCATCTGCAGGCTTTCAGAACCTGAGGGAATCTGCTCTCTCTGAGATGTGGAAGAAGCAGAGCATTTTTCTAGCCATTTCTGTCGCTCTGGAAGGTGGGAGATAATCAGTCAGGCAGAGGCAGAGCATCAGGGCTCAGGAAACGTCACTCTGACGTTCCCTCTGTGTTTGTGTGGCAGCTGTAATGAGTCACGGTGAGCTGGACTGAGCCACGGCGTGAGGAGACAGGCTTTCATTTCAATCTCCCCATCATTTGCTGTAGCTTTTACATGTAAACCACCTCCACCTCTGTGGCTGCAGACCATGGAACTGCAGGAAGCGGTAAAATGGATTCAGCTGTCTCTTTCTCATCCTGGCTGTAAAACAGTCAGAGGTGTGATTGTGTGTTCACTTCCAGATTTAAATCCACTGAACTTTCTTTGAAAAACGTTCATCAGATTAGTCAGGCATGAATGAGATTTCTTGCTTTCTCTCTAAACTAAAATCATCCTCAGTCCCAGACTTTGCAGACAGACGAGGTAACCTCAGCTGATGTGTTTGAAACACATCTTCATCTTCAGATGGATGTTCAGCAGCAGCACTAAAGTGGTAAATCATCAGGCCTCGGAGTCGGGAGGATCCTTTAACAGACACGTCATTACCTGTCAGGACCGTCTATTCTTCATCTTAGATAGTCTTTGTGTTTTACTAAAACCAGGAGTCTGATCATGAGGAGAAGAGTGAAGTCTAACAAAGATGACAGTGGTGAGATCCTTAAGAAGGTCAGCTTGGTTTGGGGGAGGGCAGCACTTCCCTTGGTTCTTCTAAAAGGTTGTTGGAGACAAACAGCATCAGGTGCAGCTGGGAGCTCAAACTGCCACGGGCAGCTCGCCTGACCATCAAATGATCTGCTCTCTGCAGTGTATTTAAAAGTAATGGTTCTTTGGCCGCGCCAGTCTGGCCCTCTGACCTTTGGCTTACTATTTCAGAGCACATGATTGCTCAGTTGTCGGGCAGAACCCCAACCCGCCATCCCAGCTCAAACTGTCGGGGGGTTTTCTTCAATGGGGGGTCAGAGACAGGCTAATTGGAGCCCTGCTATTTTCGGTTCTGGCTGCGGATGCAGCTCTGGCCCTCCATCAGAAGCTGGATCTGATGTTGGGGGGGGAGACTGTGGAAATGTGGATGCAGCAGACAGGATGCGGCCGGTCAGTCCATGAGAAACCTGTCGGTTCAAAAGGCTTACGGTAATGTTAGAGTCTCTCTTGACCCACAGCGTGTGACTGCAGGTTGTTCTGGATAAAACATCTTTATTGAACCATTTGGAATCATATTTCTCATTTATTTACGTGGCGGCTACAGATATTAGACCAGATGAACATTAGAGTTCATCTTCATTTTAAAAAGTTCTAAAAAATAATAGCAGACAAATTTAGAAAGGTGCAGAAAAAAACAAATAGTTTCAATAAACTAAACTTTAGTGGATAAAAACTGTCTGAACAAATGGCTTGATTAACATTTTCAAAAGCTTCAAAAAGTCTCAAACTGTCAGAACGCATGGAGAGATCTTTCATGACTCTTCCTGAGAAATCTCTTTTGAATGCAGATGACATGCCTCCATCTTCCTGTCCCAAGACTGCAGAGATCCAGGAGTTTTACAGGTTAAAGAATCTCCTCTTGACACGTCTGCATGCGCTTGACGAGCACATTCTTATGTCGTCTCACAATGTGAATCAATCGCCATTCAGCTTGTCTCGTCTGCATTTTGACACAAAAGTGTGCTCTCTGCTGGAACTCATATCAGAACATGCTGCTCCTTCAGACGATCAAGCTGCACGAGCACAAACGGACTGACGATCATGAGAACGCCTGTCAGCCCTTAAACAATGGCTACTTGAAGTCACATGACCAGTCAACGGTGACACTGAAAATCTGCGTTACGTTTTATTGGTTTCAACATGAACTCTATTACACAAATAGAGTTTAAAGCAGATGCAGTTATTTTACAGAGAACTATGGTAAACTTTACTCTTAACAGTTAAGAATAACTGGAAGAAAAGAAAATCCGACACCAACGTCAGCCTTGTACAGGACAATCTGTGAAAATATTGTTTGAAGTTAAACCGGTCTGAGGCCTGAAAAAGGTTGAAGACCTCTGCTTTAGGTCAACCAAACATCTGTCCAGACATTAGTTAGCATCGATTAAGCTAAAAGAGAGGAACAAAAGATTCCCAGACTTCCCTCTCTCCGGCCACTTCCTCCAGCTCCTCTGGGGGCACCCCGAGGCGATCCCAGGCCAGCTGAGAGACGTAATCTCACCAGCGTGTCCTGAATTATCATTTAAAAATAAATAAATTATATAAAAATAAGCACAAAAATGAACATAGAGCCCCCTCCCCCAGATCCACCCATAACCCCCAACCCCTAACTGATTGAGATAAACAAAGTGAAACCGGCTGAGCATGAGGTAAAGTTTGTTGTTAGTTGGGACCTCCCTCTCTGCTGCAGCATCACAAGCAGGGACCCGCCTCACCACAGCTGGGCGGCGATGCAGGTTCCCATTGAGCACTGCAGCGGCAGAACAGCAGCCGACACGGAGAGAAAACCCAAATGAGAAAGCATCAGAAATAACAATTTTAAAATAATTAAAGTAAACATATTGATAAATGCATAAAACTGACAATAAAACACTGTGACAAGGAGTTCTAAAATAAATTAATAATTTAGTGCAATTTGATAAAAGGGAATAAAATAGATAAGAAATAAATAAATATAAAATAAAAATGATAAAAGTAGTTAAATGAGGTAAAAACCCGGTTAAAAAGGTGGGTCTTGAGCCTTTTCTTAAAAGCATGCTCTCTGCAGACTCCATGTCCCCAGCCTCTATCGGTACCTGTTTGAAGGATGTGGGGTTGAAGATGAAGGGCTTCGCCAGACGTTCCCAGCAGACCCTCACAGTACATTTGTGTCCGCCAAGTCTTTGTAGCCTTCTTCTCTGCCAACGAATCCAACTCACCACTAGGTAGTGATCAGTGGACAGCTCCGCCCCTCTCTTTACCCGAGTGTTTAAGACACACGGCCGAAGGTCTCCTGAAACGACTACAGACTCCATCATAGATCTCCTGCCGAGGGTGTCCTGATGCCACGTGTATTGATGGACACCCTTGTGTTCAAACATGGTGTTTGTTATGGACAAATCATGACAAGTACAGAAGTCCAACAACAAAACACAGCTCGGGTTCAGATCAGAAGAGCCATTCCTACCAGTCACGCCCCTCCAGGTGCTACTGTCATTGCCCACGTGGGCATTGAGGTACCCCAGGAGGACGACGGAGTCCCCCGTTGGGGCGCTTTTGAGTACCCCTTTGAGAGACACCAGGAAAGCTGGGTACTCCAAACTGCTGTTCGGCCCATAAGCCGAAACCACAGTCAGAGACCTGTCCCCCACCCAAAGGCGAAGGGACAAAACCCCCTTGTCCACCAGGTGGCTGAGCTGGGGGCTCAACTCCAGAATGGTAGAGTCCAGCCCCTCTCGAGGGACTGAGACAGTTCCATGTCTTTACATGGATGTCAGTGGGCCACGGTAATCTGCTAACAATAAAAAATAAAATAAAAACAGAATTCAAATGTCTTCCGACAGAGGAGAAAAGATTTCTCAACACATGTAAATTTTACATGTTCACAAAGACAAAAAAATATTTTTTTTCATTTGACCATTTTTAATCTGAACCAAGTTTTCTAAATTCACAGCAACACTGTTATTTCATAGATGATGCTGAGTCAAACTTTTGTTTCTGACCTAGCACTGAAATGTTGATGAGTCATCATGACGCCAAAAATCCTTCAGCCAATCCATCAGTGGGCTGCTGTCAGATCAGTCACTCTCTGCTCAGTGTTGTCCTTCCCTCCTTGGATGGAGGTCTTCACATAATCTGCTGTATGGATGCAGTAATAAGTAAAAAGGGTTATAAAGCAGGTGAACCAGGAGCCCCTTCATCTCACCCAGCAGCATCCCTCACTGATCTACTCTGAAACATACTAATCCAATAACTGTGTCCTCTGGAGCTGTGGAGGACTCAGGCAGGCCTCGTCAACAGAATTAGGATGAAACAAAAATAACAAGTCAGCTGAAGGAGAGCTTGTGTCTGCACAAGGAGAGATCAGACCCACCCTCCTGGTGTATCCACAGAAGATGTTCACACACTGAGATAGAGTTGGATTGTTCTTTATGACTTGTACAAACTGGAATTTGTTCTCTGCTTCAAGAGGAAAAGCTGCTTCTGCTGACTCCAGGAATCGTCATGAAGAGAGTCAGAGCAACACCGGAGCCTCCTCACCGGCAGGACCCCCTACAGGACTCACTGGACACCAATGGCAACAAGCAAAGCAAACGTCTCATTTTCTGTCAAATTCATTTGTTTCACTCCGTAGACGACACAACAAACTAACAGTTTTCACAGAGATAGAATAACTCTGTGTTTAACATACATGCTGAATGCAGAAACGCTTCAACTGGGATTAGAAAAACGAAATTTACATTTTATTTATTTTTTTACTTCTAAAGGTGTAAATGGCTTACACATCAGTTGCAGTTTCTGTTTTGATTTTTCATCTCTGCTCACATGATGTTTGATCCAGAGGGAATGCGTGTGCGGCAGAAGGACTGTTCTGAACCAGAAGAAAACATCCAGATGAATGTGTTTGAAACATCACTGAGAGGGAAATTCACAAAGTTCTGGCAGGTTTTGTGAGAAGAAGTGAGAAGTTTTAAATTTAGTGAATCTGAAAACAAACCAGAGCACAGACATGACAACGCTTAAAGCTGCTTTCACACCAAATGCAAGTAGTACACCAGAGACAACCAGTTTCATTAAGTCAATGTACAGATGCATCATGGCGCAATTTTGGGGTCAAGATGCGTCGAGAGTTCAAATATTGGAACTTTGGAAAAGAAGACCTGTCACATCAGCCGATCTGGGAGTCAGCTTTGGCCTGTCTATTTGTTACCAGCACCACATTTCCCCGCGTCATTAATAAAAATAATGTGAAATGATCTTGCGGGCCGATATAATGACATGGCGAGCTGGATGTTCAGATGTGGCCCCTTCTGATGTGGCCCGTGGGCCTTGAGTTTGACACGTGCTCTAAATTGTCCATAGGTGTGTATGGGTGTGTGGTTGTGGCCCTGCAACAGACTGGCGACCTGTCCAGGGTGTACCCCGCCTTCGCCTGACAGTAGCTGGGTTAGGCTCCAGCAACCCCTTGACCCTGTTCACGTGGTAAGTGAGTGTTCTTTGCTCGCAGCCTGACTGTTAGGAATGAGGAGATTAGACAATCCGAGTGTTTGTGTAGACATTCTACAGTGTCTTACAGGCACTTACGCATCAAGTGCACACGCTCCGTATGTGCAGCATTTCTAGCAGGCAATAAGGAATCAGCACCAAACACTTACCACACGCATGACAATGGTACGCTCCATTTCCATCTGATCTCCAAGGTGGCCGTACGAGCCTCAGGGAGACTGCAAGACACACTCCTCTCCGCTCCTCACGACGAGCCTCAACGGGCTGGACAACCCAAAAACCCACAGCACCATGCGGCTCCACCCCGTGCAGGTGCATGTAACAAAAACTTTATGCTTTCAGACTGAGGAGACCCTGCCAGAGCATTTTACTACAAACCAACTTGTAGACTTGTGCTGTGAGTGTTTAAAAAATAATTCACAGGAGATATCCAATGTAAAAATACATTCTATTTATACTAAAATGTGTCAAAAGAAAAATAAAACTAAGAAATATCCACAAACATTGTAACCATTCTCCTTCAAATATAAAATGTTTGTTTTGAAGGCATTATCTCCACATCCAATCATTGTTGGGTTTTGCATATATTTTAGAACAGCTTCTGTGCACGGAGCAGAAACATGTTTGCTTTTTTTGTCTGGAAAAGTCACAGGGAGACCTCGTTTTAATGAACCGCGCTTGTTAAGGAGGCAGACACGTCAAAAATAGATTAAACCGTCACTAATGTCATTCCACATTGCTCTGTCTCCGTCTCCCCTCGTCACCACATGTATTTATAAATGTCTTGATAAGCAAAGGGACAGCTGCTAATTATTTCTGATCATTCTGAGCTGTTTGTTTGCTCGTGATGCTTCAGATACCGAGCAAACGTTCAGCCGGATTCCGGATGACTGAAGGAGATGGACTCATCTTTGCCATCAGATGGCATTTTTCCCCTCCGTTACCTTGATTCTGTCTGTGGTTACACTTTCCCAGCTTTCCAGTGACTGCTCCCTGTCCACAAAAATTGGGTTTTGGTTGACTCTGTTCTCACAGCAGAACAGCATCAGCATCAGCCTGTCATTAGAAAAACCTCTGTTGAAACCATGAGGTAGAATCAGTAAGCAGAGGATTTCTTCCTTCCTTCCTTCAGAGCAGTTTCCACTTCTGAGCATGAAGACTTGACATAACAGCAACACTTTATGCTGACATACGAGAGCTCTCTTGGAAATGATGCTGCTGATGTGAGGTCACTCTGGCTCCATGGCAACCATCCAACCAAATGACTGCTCCAGAACGGAAGCATTTAGTGATCAACAGTTTTTCCTCTGACTCTGAGACAGAATAGAGGCTCTCTGCAGCTCTGTGATGCTCCAGTTAAATAAGAATCTAAAGGTTTGTGGTTCCAATCCTGTGTTTTATGGCTACACGTGTCCAGCTGTTCTTGAGCAAAACACTGGATACTGTTGATCATTTACTTAGAGTTTTCTAGTGACCGGGCCACTGCTCGATTTTCTGGAGTCCTGTGAGGGATTGAGTGGCCAAAGAGGACAGCAGAAAATTCATCAAAAAATGAAAGTTTAAATTTTCTCAAAGAAAGAAAATAATGTACAAACTGAACCCTTAAAAGAAGTCAACAGAAGGAACTCAGGCAATAAACTGAACCAACTGAACAGACCAAGTAACAGAAATGAACCGACCTGAGACACAACAGGGGGACATATATCGTGGATCAGACCACTTGACAAACGTGGGGGGGGGAACTAAGGAACATTTAGCAAAGACTAAAGACCAGACGAAGCATGGTCTTTTAGTGGAAAAAGAAAGCAAAGAAGAGTGGACAAACAGGTTAACAAATTAACAGCAATTACAGACGCAAAGCAAATAAATATTAACTACTGGATGAGTCCATAGTTTCTCCCCTTAGAGGCTTTTGGACATGATGTCTGCCCAATTGCCTGGCTGGAGCATTCAAAGGCTGTGATGGCTTTGTTTCCCCCTTTGGCCCGGCCACACAGCACAGCTCCAGGAGCAGAACCCCAACCACACCTGCAGCGACCAGCAGGGTATGCTGCCATCACATATCCCAAAGCAAACAGTCACGGAGGCCCATGGTACCAGTGTTCAGAAATATTGTCTCCATCCATCCATCCATCCGTCCGTCCGTCCGTCCGTCCACCCGTCTGGCTGCCTTCTACCATCTGCTGGAGGGGGTGCCAATAACACAATGACAATGATTAGCCTAAGGTTTTTGGGTTTTTTTAAGTTTGACATTTTTTACAAGTTTTTATAACAGTTGGACACACCACTCATTTAGTTTAAAATAAAAGAGTAATTAAAACATAAATAAAATAACTCAAACGTTTGACGAAATGAATAACTTTTCATGGTGCAGCGCCCCTTCTCACTTGATGCTGCTGTTGTTTAATGCCGGGTTCACTGTGGATGCGGAAGGTTCGCAAAGCGCCGGGGAACAGAGGCTAGGTCCTTTGTTAACCTATGGTGTAGTTCACACCAGACACAAAGCGCCATGGACCTCCACGGCCGGCTTGCGCCGTGCAGCGAAACGTTTCGACGTCTGGTCTATTTTTTGCGCGAGTTGTAAGTGATCCTCGTCAATACTGGCAAAAGGTAACCCCAAGACACTTGAGAAAATCCGGTCAATTTTCTTAATATGACCATATTTTCACAATAGATGAATCACAGTCGATGAAAATAAACAAACAAAAACAACAAACAAAAAATAGACACACACTCAGATCATTGTAGGGGGCTGATTACGGGGCGCGGGGGGGGGGGGTGTGGAGTTAGATGTAAAAAACCAAACAAAAGAGAGGGAGGCAGAGAGCAGTTGGCAACAAGTCAAGATGGATGACATTAAACTAATTGCCGAATTATTTATGTTATTTCTATTGCCCAATATCACAACCATAGCCGTGTCATTGCGCTTACACCGGTATTTGCAACGAACATAAAGTCAGTCATGGAAATATAAACAATAGCTGGTTGTTAAACAGACTAAGCTGAACAAACATCTCTGCTCTTACACCCTCCTTCAGAAACCGGCAGGCCCCCCCACCCCCCGCGTCACGGAGCGGCCGTAGACCCGCTGGCTCCGCCTTCAGTGGTTAATTGAACTGGTTTTAATGAATGGATGACCGTGTGTATGTGGCGTGAGTTGCCTGTGTCGTGGAGTTTTGTTCTTTTGGAGTTTTGTTTGTCGGAATCAAGAGACCCGCTCCTACTTGTTTTTTTCATTTATTTTATTTTGTGTGTGCATTTTATTAATCCGGTTTTGTTTTCTCCCTCCGTCAGTGCTGAGGACCCAGGTGTCAACCCTGCGCTCAAGGTGGAGGTTTCCCCCAGTTTGGAGTGACGTGTTTTTGGAAGGGTCTCATGAGTGGTTGTGAGTTGCATCACGTGAGTGGGGTGATTTAGGTTCTGTTCTTTTGGGAGCCTCCACCTCCCTTAATCAGGTCCTCAGCAGACAACCTTTTTATTTTAATTATTTTTGACGTGAATGTGGTTTTTAATCCTTTTTGTTTTTAGAATAATTTTAATAAATTGAACACTGTACCCCTGTCTACTGCCCTTGTGTGCATCGATCCATTTGCCGTCTCATTCAACACCTTCCCCCGAGACCACACCTGCTGATGGTCATTCAGACAGCGCTCTTTGTCCAATTCCATTTCTTCCCTCTTCCTTTGGAATTCCCATCCTAAATGGACCATTGCAGTGTGTGCATAGACATTTTCTTGCTCCTGCTGGGCTAAGCGTCTCTCTGCTTCATTTGCTCTGGTCGTCTCATCTTTTGAGGGATGTTTCCAGCTGAATTATTTTGCTGTAGAGGTCTTCCTTTTTGCTGGTTAACCTCTTTTAGATGAGACATTTCCTGGATGACAGAGGACTCTTCCTGCTGCTGTTCTCTTGTTTCAAAGAAGCTTTTGCTAAACATTCTTTCCCTTGGCTCATCTGCTCTAAGAAGTGATCTACTTTCAGAGCAGAGCACCTGATCTTTCTGCTGGAGAAGCTTGTTCAGGCGCTGTACTTCACTTTTCAGAGCAGTGTTCTCTTCCTTCAGTGCTTCTGCCTTGGCCACTGAGGTTGACTCAGAGGTTGAAGTCTCTTTATCAAAGACAGTTGCTCTTTGTTTTTCCTTTTCCACAGCTTTCATTTCCACAGGCAGAGTGGATTCTGGGACAGAGACCGGCTGCACAGGGAAGTTTGTAGCTGGGCGAAAGGCGGTGGCTTGTGCAAAACTTAAGGGTCTGAAAACTGAAGTTTGCTTTTCTTGGCAGATTTTAGGTTTGGGTTTTTCCAGGCTCTCTTGTCTTTTTGGTTGCAGAATTTCTGAAGTCACAAGAAATTCCTGGTCATCACCGTGTGTAAGTGAGGGGTAACAGTACTCCTCGGTCGTGTCATTGCAGTCCAAAAAATGTTCTTGTTTCTTTGGTCCAGAAGATTGAAAAACAAACATAGAAGTGGGCTTGTTCTCCAGAGTTCAGATTTCTGAGTTTGAAGTTCTTAAAGGTTTTTTGGACGGGGCGACGTGTTGATGGCTCCATGGTACGATCCAGTAAGGCTTCTAATCACAATTTGACACAAAGGTCTTTGTAACTGAAGGCAAATCTTGAAATGAAGATTTGGTACTCTGTGATCAACGAACGTCGAGAGCAAAAAAGCATCTGAAAATGAAATGTTATGATGATGAAATGATATTAACTTTTAAAGATATCAATTGACATCATCAGTGAACTTGAAGTGGATGTTTGAAATACCTTCTTGACACGGATTCAAATGATGCAATCAGCTTTCTGATTGTATCATATAATACAGGAAACAAACAACATAGTAATCATAACATGCACACAACACAGGAAATATGCAATATACACACAATACAGGAAACCCACCATACAATATACACAACACAGGAAACGTACACATTACAACAAACACAGGACACATACAACATATGCACATCGCAAGACACACACACTACAACATAAACACAACACAGACAAAAAAACACAAGAAACACACCAAACAATTTATATACAACATAGGAAACATACTTTACATTGTATGCACAACATACACACAACACAGAAAACATACACAAGACACACACAATACAGGAATAAAGAAATACTCTTAATTTTCTTCATATATGTCTCTCATCACAAAATAGTCAAAAGAACATGTCAAATACCAAAAAAAAAGCGTCATTTTTTATGAATCCCGTACGTTAACAGTGTGCTGACAGCCCTAATCAGGGCTCTAGACTAAATTGTTGCACTGGTTGCACCGATGCATCTAACTTTTTTTTCTTAGGTGCACCAGCAATAAAGTTAGTGCCCCAAATCTTCTCTAATATCAAGGATATCTAATAAATGTTAAAAAGGCTTTCCATGCTCAACCACATTGCATTTAACTCAGCAGTTTTACATGGTCAATTTCCTTTTTTAATTGCTGTCAACATCAGCATTAAGGACTTGAAAATGATTAACTTACAAACTGGTAAACATAAAAGCTTTATTTGAAAGACAATTCTACCAAAATGATAAATTACATTAAACGTTGGTGTTTAAAGACCCACTTCAAAGAAAAATGTTTTTGGGTATTTTTAACATGTTCTTGCAGATTTCTCTCAGTATGTGTGCGTGAGCGTGTGTGTGGGCGCACCGAGGGGGACACATCCTTTTTCACCTAGGGCGCCATGCAGCCCGGGGCCCGGCCTGTTCAGGAATGTTGTGCACATGTGGTTACCTAGCAACTGTCAGTTTGGCCCCTTTGACCATGACTCTGCTCTAACTCCAAACTCAAGAGGGCTCTGCCAGTCTCCTCTGCTTGGTTAACAGTCAACATAAGGATGTGAGATTTCTGTCCTCCGTTCTTTGTCCAAACTGAGTCCATATCATTTCGTTACCCCCCCCCCCCCCCCCACACACACACACACACACACACACACACACACACTCTGGACTAAAGATAAAGGAACATTAGTTCATTTTTGTCCAAAACAGCTCTAATTCATCATTCAGAACATCCTTGATGTTAAGGAGCAGCAACTGTTGTAACAGCACGCATGCTATTACAAAGCCTCGTTGGTGAGGAAGAGGACATTGACCCGTCACCCAGCAGAAAAATGCACAGAATTTAACTACAATGATGTGCTGTTGAAAAACACATGGGCATTAACTAAAGTCACAATAAGATAAAAGCCAGGAAATTAAAAACTTTGCAATTAAAGGCAAAAAGCAAGACGAGCTGCAGTTTAAAAACACACGTGTCAGCACCTAGCTGGCTCCTACTTCCTCTAAAGGTGTGGTTGCACTCATGCAGATGAAGCTGCGCTTTGTCTAGAACTTCCACCACAGGTTCCTTCATCACCTTCATCTTCACCATCATGTGTGAAAGAAGAAGCTAAAGGTCAGAAACTGAACAAACTCCTCCCACTGAATCTGTAATCCTACTTTATATTGATGCACTCAAACATGTCTTTGAGTATTTAAAATGTCTCCCTGGCTTCCAGGTTGTGGTTTTACGAAAATAAATTCACAATGGTCAATGGGGAAGGTTAAAGCAACGTCCTTTGTCTGCTGCTGCAACCAGTTCAGCATGGCGTGCTGAGAAACCAACTGAAGCCTGGAGCTCCTCAGCTCTCCTACTCTCCATTTAGTGCAGACATTCGTAGTTTACTAAAGTGTTTGGTTTGAAGAAAAGATTTACTCCATTCTGTAAATGTTAGAAAATGGAGTTTGTAAATGTACAAATGTTTCAAAATGTCAACGTCTGCTGAGCATCCCAAAGGAGCTTTCAGAGGAATTTTCTGCTTCCCAAAAGCTTCTGAGTCAGGAATGTTGCATACATGTATGGATTTCTTAACACCTATGTACTCAAATGTAATGAATTAACAGTTTTGCTGAAAAAACTTGATTAAAATACTCCCTTTATGGGTGATTTTCTTGGGACAGTTAGCAGCCGGAGCTTGGATCAGAGTTTGACCCTCGACAGGGCAGACCATCCTCCACACAGAGCCGGTTGGTTATATTATTTAGGATCATTTCATTTTTCTTTTGAATGTTTGTTTTTTATGGTGTGTTTCGGACATTTGGGTCAGATCATCTCATCCGTAAATCCTGGGCCTCTAAAGTCTGACTCAGTCCAGCTTCCAGTGAGAAAGTTTTGAAGAATGATTCAGCATAAAACTTCAGGGATCACATTTGATATTTTCTTTTCTGCATTTTATTATGATCTGTCCTTCATGAAATCCATGTGAAGAAAGGAACGTGGCGTGTGAGCCAGCATCTGATCTTTAATACATCAAATGAATGTTGTCAGGGTTAAAAGAAGAAAACAGAGCTGACTGCTTTCTCTGCTCTCACATGTTTGATAACTTTCTTCAAGGTGACACAGAGAACATCCAGCCGTCATCTCTGGTTGTCTCCATTGGGAACTTTACACATAAAAAAGAAACCGATCCTTGCAGCAGCTTGCTTTATTCCTCCTTTGTTTTCTAGTTAGCAGATGTGACAGGATGCTTTTTCCAGAAGTAAAGCTTGGTGTGTTCATTATTGGAAAAAAGCGAGCTGGAAGCTGGTGTCCGTTAGTGCGAGTTTTTGTTCCAAAGAAGAGAAAAGCAACATTTGTGCAGATGCAACACCCAGAGAAAGTCTTTTACCTTTTAGCAGATTCTTGCTTTACAAACTGTAATTGAAATTGATTTTTGTGAGGTTTGCATCCTTTGGTAAACACAACTTCACTCACAGACTTTGTAGCAACAAAATTCTTCAAATTGTGACGTGAATGGAAACCCAACAGCCCTGTTTATGTGCTCTAACACTCTCTGCTCCAGGAGCAGAAAACCTTCAGGTCTCCTTTTCAGCTTCTGCAGCTCTTTCTTGGTCCTTGCTCTCAGCAAAAGCTTTTCTTTCTTCTTCCTCACGTTCAGCTCATGTTAGGATGGCATAGCAGTCAAGTCCAGTGTGACAAATCTGTCTCATCCACTTATTCTCAGTCACTGAAACGGTGGCGGTTAGAGACACTTTGAGTTAGAGTCACTACTGAATTTTGTTCATCTATACCAATGGCTGTGTTTTTTTGTGATTACAGTTGAGAACTGGATAAAAAATGGCTTCTAACATAATATGGATCAATCTCTTTGTCAAAGAAGAAAATCAGCTCATGGTTGCTGTCTTCAATCCTGTGTTTGGCTAACTATAGAACCAAATATGAAAAAAAAGTAAAAATTAAATGTCATACATACTGGGTAAAATCACCCCACTTTAACTTAAAATCCCCAGTTACTGGGAAAAGAAAATGTTGAAAATATTAGGGCTGCTACAAATGATTATTACAGTAATGACTAATTAGAAGTTATTTGTCCCTTGAGTATCTCATGGCAGCAGCAGCATGCTCGATCACAGCTCATTCAGCATTTATCAGCTAATGATACACTTAAACCTTAGTGTTTTCTGACAGCAGATACATGAGCTACGGGTCACCACTAATGTTACATACAACTGTTAATAAGGGGTAGCGAAGGTTTTAGAAGACAATTAAAGCCTAAAAAAGAAAGTGTTGGTCATTGACTCTTTTGTGGCAGGAAGCAGCAGAAAACATGCATCCCTAGTTATGAGAACATACCCTTTTATCTCCTTTTCTTCTTCTTTTCTTTTCTTTTTTTAAAATTGGGTACCAGATAGTTTGGACCTTTTTCTGTCCATCTCGCTGGCATTTTGGCACTTGGCAATAAACTTCCACCCCAAAGCCATTGAATACACCCATTTTCATCCTGGTGACCACATCGTTTTTTTATGTTACCTGTTTGTTTTTGGGCATTTCGCACAAAACAGAACGACAATGCATTCATTTGTTATGCCTCTATTAAAATGTGGGTTTTAGAATGTCACAGTGTAACTGCCTTTGATAATATTTGATAAAGTAGATTCTGCTCTCCTCCCCCATCCATCCGCTTGAGTTGTTAGAGACCCACTAATTCCTTCCTGAACCACAGCAATTGGCATTTGGTAAACTTAAAAGGAGCTTTTCTGGGTTGTTTAATGATATTCTCACACAAACCCAGGTGGTAAAGCAAGACATTGTTGTAGGAGATGTACCACCTGTAGAACCGCTGTTTTATGGTGTTCATCAAGAAAAGCGCAGGAATTTGGATATTGAAATTAAATAATGGGTGGATAACATGATTCAACGTTCAACATGTGGTTGGGCTTCACCATGCATTATGGTTCCCAAGTCCAATCAGACACCTCAGTTCTGCACTGACTTCATGAAGGTCAGTGCTTTGACCGATTAAGCCAGATGCCTTTCCTCTATCCTGTATATAGGATTGTATTGATCAGGTGGGGCAAGCAAAGTTTGTTAGCAAATTTGATTTGTTAATAGGCTATTGGCAGGTCCTTCATACTCCACGTGCTAAAGACATTTCTGCTTTTGTTACACTAACCGGGGTTGGCAGTTATAATGTAATGCCTTCTGGTCTTTGTAATGCTCCTGCTGCCTTCCAAAGGCTGTTGATCAAGATATTGGGAGATCTTGAGGGTTGTTCAGTCTATTTGGATGATGTAGTGGCTTATTGGGAGTCTCATCTGGAACGCATTGAGTTCCTATTTTGTTGCTTGACCGATGTGTCACCCTAGCAAACTCACACTTAGCCAGGTTGACTGTGTTACATCTAAGGTTAGTGGTTGGACAGGGCACTGTTCATCCTGTGCAGGCTAAAGTCCAAGCAGTTGAGACGTATCTTGCTCCTGTAACTAAGAAGAATTTGATGCAATTCCTAGGGCTAGTTGGTTATTACCAGAGTTTTTCAGAGGTTGCTGCCTTTAACTGACCTACTTAAAGCCAACAGTACATTGGTTTGGTCCCCAGTTTGCCAACCAGCTGTTGACAAAGTGAAGAAGCTGTTATGCAGTACACCTGTCCTGACTGCTCCTCGTTTCGATCGTTCATTTTCTCTCCAGGTTGATCAGTCAGATCAGAGCAGGAGCTGTTCTCTCGCAGGCTGATGACCTGGTTGTGGAGAAACCAGTTTGTCTCTTTTCCAGGAAACTTAACTCCTACCAGCTGAATTATTCAATGATAGGAAAAGAGGCACTAGCATTGCTGTGCGTTCACACCAAATGCGGATCATGCGGCAGAGGTATCCAGTTTCAATGTTGAGTCAATGTACAGACACAATCAGAAGTCCTGCACTGCGTTTTCAGTGTTGGGCATGGCATGGTACTCTGGCAGCAGGTTGTTTTGTTATTGATTAAATGAATGGTAGGTGGAGTCCAAAGCTATTACGTAGGATAATCTGATCGTTCTCCTTCTGAACTTCATGATATTTTTATGGATTTTGTATTTTATTCTGTATGGAGATAATAATAGAAGGATCATCTAATTTTTATTTTCCCTCCGTGGACTAATGCGAAAAGGCTAGTCATCAAAAACATTCCCTCTACTGGTGAAGGGATTCAGAACTCAAAGTCCCTTTGCTATACCCTTCAAAGACTATTTCGGACACCCCTATCACTTCAAATACCCCTACGATTAGAGAGGTAAGAAGCCTCAGGGGTAGGGTGAGAATTCGAGTTCAGCCTTTGTATATCCTTTTTTTTTTTAAGAAGTTCTTTGTTCAGTTGAACTGCACAGCAGTTTAGCAGATGGAGCTGCATAGATCCCAACATGTGTCAAGGCTCTGAGAGAACGGAATCCTTCTTTGAGTTCCTTTTAACATGTAGGATGTTCTGATGCATTCTCTGGTTTATTTATGAACTGGTGTGCTCCATCAGCTCACATCAGCAGAGAAATTGTGGAGTGGCAGCAAAAAGAAGAGTTGAATCCCTCTGAAGGCTGACAGACTGCAAAACTCATCAGTATGACAGACAACAAAGGCTGCAGAAAAGTTCATGACGCAACTCTGCAAAAAAGCCAGACTTACAGCAATAGATACATACGGCTGACCCCTATCTTCTCCTTTGCTCTGCAGGATTTGGAATGAAGACAGCGGCTTGTAGTCAATGCAGAAGAAGCAAGTCAAGGCTGAGGCAGATCCTCATTTTGACAGATGACAGAAACTTGCATTACATCAGACTCAACTTAATGAACTTTCCACTTATATAGTTCAAAATATGCCTAAGTCTGACACAGCCAATCATTTTTGTAAGCAGCCCCCCCACACACACACCCCTCCATTGTGGCTCTCTGGTTGAAGAAAAATAAAAAGGTTTATTTTGAAAAAGTAACTGTAAAATAAAAATTAAGTAGTAAAGTAAAAACAAAGTAAAGTAACTAACTTTTTGAACTCATTGAAGAAACAGCTGAAGGACAGTCCAGATCACAAGTCAAACTAAAACTGACAGTTTTTGGTGTGCCATGTCCTACAGAAAATCAACTGGAGGTCAGTAAACGCAGCCAGAGTTTAGGTTCGCCAAAGATTAAAGCAAATTTCTATTTCTGAACAAATTCAAGTTTAAAAAAAACCATAGGAGAAGTCACTTAATTAGCTCTGATTTAATGTTTGTTTGTTAGATTTACAAATTTCTGTCGAAGATGCACTACAAATGGTAAAAGAAAGTTGTTGTTTTTTTTTTTTTAGATCACTGTTGACTCTCATGGGATTCACCATGATGGAGGGCTTTTACTTAAAAAAGAAGTCATGTGAACTTCGGTCAAAAATAGTAATATAACCTGAACAATAGTTTGAAAAAAAATCTCTTCATGTTTGTTTTATTTATGCTAAAAAAAAAACAACAGTTCATTTATAATCATCATAACAGTAATGATAAAATAAATACAAATCATTGTTTTATTTTTCTAAAGACTTAAAAAGACTGGATTATTGTCACTGAGAAATCCACCTGAATAGCTCTTGGGTGTTGAAGGTTACTAGCAATGAGTTATATAGGCTAGAGATGGCATGCTAACTTGTTGCATACGCAAAGTTGGACACCATATTGGAATGGCATTTCACTGCTGTGCTACAATTTTACAATAGGAGCTGAAAAACACGGATGTTACTTTTCACAAGAAAATGATTACTGTCAGCTAATAAAGGAGAGAACTTGTAGTAAACATTATAGGAAGATCTGAGTGAGTTTACTCAGAACAGTGAACGTTTAGGCTGATCTTGTAGTCTATTCAAAGTTGATGGTAGCTTTAGACTTTGCACCATTTTCATGTTTTTTTAGCAGGACCACCTACAGTATGTTGTTTGTTTTGTGGAGGATGAGTGTTCGACCTCAGATCAGACCAGATGACCTGCTGGTAATCATATTATTAAGTGGACTAAAAAGAAACTAACCAGGATTTCCTCAGCAGCAGCAAGCAAAGAGGGAAGAGCCCAGCGCCGAATCCCCATCTGGCAGGCGGACAGGGACATGTGGCGTATGGAAAACTGCCTGCCCAGTGTTACACAGGTGCCTGAGTCCTTCTGATAGAGAATGGGTGGGATCCACATTTGCCCCGTTGCGTCGCAACCGGCCCCAGACCTCACCGCTCCAGGACTGTGGATGAAATGCTCACTGTGCCCTCTCTCCCGTCCGAGGGGGCCCCCAGACTGGTGCGACTGTTAACCGGACTGCTCTGTTCTCAGTCCACTCCAACTACAATGGCCACAGGCGGTGTGCTTTTGTATTTTTAAAATGATGACGTATTTATTTATAGAAAAGTTTGAAATGTCGTTGATCTATTGCACTTTGTCCAAAAACATTATTACTATGGGCTGGATCTTGTTTTCGTGAAGATCAGAGTTTCTTTTTCTAAATCGGACCAAAATTATCGTTTACCTTCCAATAATAGCCAGGCCATTTATTTAAAAAAAATGTCAGCCGACCCGTCGTTTATTAGAGACCAGCATCTATTGGAGACTGGCGTTTATTCCATTACAGACAAAATGGTGATGGTTAATGGGTTCATTGCGTCAAATTCATCACAAAATGCAGAAAATAACAGATGAACATTTCAGGATTTATTGAAATGATGAGAACATTTTATTCTGTTCTGATCAGCACTGGCTGTGAATGTCAGTCGCCGTATTAAAAATCAGTTTCACTTTCATGCAGATCATTTTCCTGGAGGCACGCGCACCTTTCCCTTTGCTCAGTAATCCATGTTCAAACCAGTTCCTCTAATTTGTTGCTGCTTTCTCTGCTCACCAGGAAACCAGACTTGCTCCTTTTCTTTCTTTCTTCAGCCTCTCTACTGTTCAGGATTCACCCCTGAATTGATACATGGAGCTAGGAGCTAATGTTTTTATCCATTAGATATGTGGAGCTAGCAGCTAAATATTTTTAGCCGTTAGCTACATGGTGCTTGCAGCTAATGTTTTTTATTTTATTTTATTTTTTTTCATGTGGTTTAGATTCCTCACCAGAATGTTCTTTGGTATATTCCAAAAGTTTCAACAAAATGTTGTGAGCCATGCTACACTGGCTGAATGCCACAGACACCCCACCCTCTGCCTGACTGAGTACAGCAGTGGGGTGGGGGTAA
Organism: Adrianichthys oophorus; assembly: GCA_036245035.1. Lineage (NCBI taxonomy): Eukaryota > Metazoa > Chordata > Actinopteri > Beloniformes > Adrianichthyidae > Adrianichthys > Adrianichthys oophorus. The sequence continues at coordinate 289,990 of BSAI01000265.1, read as the reverse complement.
GGCGGGAGGTGTCGGGTCTTACAGGAGCCCGGCCACTATTACATCTATTACAACTAACACCTGTTTAGACCCGGCTTTTATTAGAGACCAGCATCTATTAGAGACCGGCCATTATTGGAAGATATACAGTAAGCATTTCATGTTCATTTTACTGTATCTGCTAAGCTGTGTCTCATCGTTTACTGACCTTTCCAAATAGCTCTTTGCGTATCTTGGATGATAGCACCTGTTGCTGCCTTTTTAAAACTTCAAGGATGAAAAAGCACCAAAACAATGCTCAGGGTCAGAAGAGGAAAAGCGGGCTCAAAGAGGTCGGTCTGTTTTACCTACATTCAATTGATTGGAAATCCCCCTCCCCTGCATTGCGGTAGAAAAATACTCTTGTTTTAGGATGAAAAACAGGAATTTAAAAGGTGATCTAGTTTTTTGTTCTATCCTTAAACCTTAAACAACTGAGACCTTCAAAAGAGATGCCTCTATTAAAACCAACCATTCTTGCAAATTTGAGTCATATGGTGGTGCAGTGGTTAGCGCTCCTTCCTCCCACTTCGGAGGTCTTGGTCCAGGGCGGGGCCTGCCCGGCACCCTTCCAAAAACATGGTGCACAAGCATCCATGTGTTTCAGCATTTTCTCCTGACACCTCGGCTTCCTCCAGTAGTTTGAATGGTCCCTCTGTCAGTGATGGAGCTGCCACCTGTCCAGGTGCACCTTGATGAAGCTGCAGTGACCCCTTTCTGAGGCCTTACCTGACCTTGTAGAGCTTTTCCTGTGCTTCACGCCACTTCCTGCTGAATTGTGTTCTGGAGCAGAGGCGTCCAGCTTCCGCTTCAGCTGCGCTGTTCCTGAAAACAGGCTCAGCAGCTGGATTGACTTTGGCAGCTGCTTACTTGGGAAACAACTGGCTGAGCTTCTTAAACGCTGGAGAGAACTTCCCTGTCTTCTGTGACACATTTTCTGCTTGGTTTCGTTTGGATAATTCAGGCTCAGCCTGGCTTCTGGTTCTTGAAGAGAATGAGGTGACAGCAGTGAAACCCAGACAACAAACACACACTCTACCTGCTCCTGTAAACAACACTGATCCACATGGGGGTGTTCATAGAGTGGCTTCGTGCAGAAAGATTTTTCATTCTGGGCAGTTTGTGTGTGCTTCTGTTGGGTCCATGTTCTACCTGCTGCATGTTTTTGTGCTTCTTCCTCAAACGCTGAGGAGCTTTCGTTGGTTTCAGTTTCTCAGAAGTCCATGGAAGTGTCTTGTTGAGTCATTGGAGCTCTGGCGCCCTTGAAGATGACGGATGCCAAGTATTGCAGTGCGCCAGCTCCTGCTGTTGCACCTGACTTTAAACCTACCTGTCTGGAATTAAACCTGTTGTTTACAAGACTGTTCACGGGGAAACCCTGGTTGAGGATTAACTACTTTAACTTTTTGGTCATAAAAATCAGGACAATGACACAAGATTAAATTGTTGCGTTGGCTGTGAACTACTTTGACTCGGAGTGGATTGAGGCCTGAATCGAAAGTCGTACCTCCATCCTGGAGCGTATTAAAGAACCAAGGCAGTGAAGAAGTAATGCACGTTTCCAATTGTCGGGCCAGTCATCCCCCTCTGCATGAATGGCATGCAAGTAGTTTGCAAACATTTTCATCCACATCTCATATGGAATAGTGGGTTGTCTGACAGACGGCAGAAATAAAGCAGGTAGAGGCACAACATTCGCCATCCTCGTCTGCAATTTGTGGTAGCGCAGGTAGCAACCACGTTTCAACTCTCGTTCAGCGGTTTTGGCGCTCACTTTATTCTTCTTCTTTACACTGCCAACATACAAGTGGTCCACAGCGACACCTAACGCTGTGACGTGCTATTGAATACACAACACAAGACAGTCCCACCACTAGCTCCTATGTTGTTAGGGATATGAAAGCTGATGTTACAGACAGTGGGTCTACTTTAATTACAATTATTTCTGTGAGTTTTGTTTAAACAAGAATCTTCTTTTTTTAAGTAAGACGCTTTTACCTCCTGATAGCTTTACTTATATAAGTGAGGCCTGGCATACATCATGGCTGGATCACTGTGTTTGCACTGCTGATCCACATAACTCACTGAGCATGATGAATATTTTATACACTGAAATTATGTCTGATCATATCTCTTTTACGATATCAAGTGATTGTGTTCTGACACAAGACAGTAGTGTGAAAATGAAGAAATTAGATTGGGCATCTATTACACACAGGGAAATAATGTTATGGATTAGAGTTCAAGAACCCAGATGCTGAGAAGGCTAAAGGACAACTTGAAGCTTGTTTAATCCCAAAAACAAAAAAAAGATCACCTCACAATAGGGAAAAAGGGACAAGTCAATAAAGCAAACCTAAGGCACAGTGTGTGCAACATGACATGACACGACAAACCTGAAGCTCACAGAACGCTCCAACACAGAGAAGTGAGACAAGGTGACTGAAAAAGGCATACAACACAACCATCTAACAGAATCCAGCTGTGAAAACCTTCAGCAGGAAACACAGGTGAGTGGGTGGGAGCAGCAAGGGAAGGCCACAGCAGACCTGCACAAGATCAGGAAGTGAGAATTAAAAACAAAAGAAGCAGAAAGTATCAAATATTGAGCTATTACACCCAAACAGATACATCTTTGAGCAGCGTTGATCTTCCTAAAGACGTTATTTGGTGTTGTAATGTAATTGTTGTGATGCTACATACAGCAAGTAGATTTGTGCCATGTGCAATGACATTATTAACTCTGTATGAGGCCAGTAAGTCTCTTTACATTCCTAAATGAAGGAAGAAAAAAATAAGACCAGGATGGATTGATCATGTTGCTGAATATTATGCTGAAGCCTGAGATGCATTTTATTCATGGGTAAAAGCAGGAGAACCTAGACTAGAGCCAGTATTTGAACACAAAAAAATGACAAATGTATGTTATAAATATACTCTACTCTTTATTTGTAAGAATGAGCAGAACAACAAGGGTGAACCTAATGACCAAAAAACGTGTAAACAATAACTTAACTGACTTTTGGAAAGAGATGAAAACTTTTAACACCTGTTAGCAGTCTCTATTGGGCACAATTGAAGGCGTCTCAGGTACAGATAACATAGAAGAACTCTGGAGACAGCATGACTCCCCCTTACTCATTTGTGTTATACATAATTGTGTTACACACATTTTTGACAGTGCTTTAACAGGAGAAATTCGTATTCAAGTCAAGCAAGAGTTGTATTCAAAACAAAGACAAGTCGTCTTCAAAACAGACATGTGAAATGTAAAACTAAAGGTTGTAATTGTATTTTTTCTGCAAAGTTGTCCACAAAATAGAAGTTTGTGGAAACTTTGTCTATATGAATACAATTTTTTCTTTATGAATACGTTTCTCTATCCTTACCACCTGACATCAAGTGTCTAAAGCCATTAGGATGCTCAGCGATAAAAAATCATGTGGCCTAGATCACATTACCAGTGAAAATCCTAAATATGCCAGCTCGAGGATTTTTCTGCTTCTTGACAGGGTAAATCACACTGAAAATGAAAAATCCATGGTATATTAGAAGACTATCAGCCTTCAGAAAATGATGGTTAGGTGGGTATCTAATGTCTCTTTTCTGGTTGGAATGATCAACAGGGTGAGACAAGGAGGTATTTCATCCCCTCCTTTTTTTTTAACTTGTACGTTGATGACCTGTCCAAGGATTTGAATGCATGTCATAGCGGTTGCATGGTTGGTGGTTTCAAAGTAAATCATTTGATGTATGCAGATGAATTCGTAGTTTTTAGTCCCAGCAGCTCTGGATTGCAACAGCTTTGAAATGATTGTTCTGAATTTGGTTTTAAAAATGAAATTTTATACAACTCCAGCAAAAGTGCTATGATTATTTGTCGTACAAAAGATGATGTAACATTGAATTTTCCTGTTTTTAAACACTCTGATTCTGAGTTTGATGTCTGTCACAATGTAAAACATCTTGGGCATATCATCAATGATAAACTTAAAGATGATGTTGATATCCACAGACAACGGTGTATGTTATACACTCAGGCAAACATGCTTGCACGCAGGTTTTATTCATGTTCATTCATTCAAGATTAGTCACAGTCTTAAAATTCTCTTATTGAAAACTTACTCCACACCATTGTGTACTTCCCACTGTGGTACAACTACAGGGCATCCAACATGAGGAGGCTGCTTATAACCATGCCCTTAACATTTGAATAAAACAGCCACAGTGGTTCTTTGCTGATCTCTGTCTTCTTTCATTGCTGCTGCCTTTTGCCTTCAGACAAGTTTTTACCTCCTGCCCTCTTTATGTTTCTCTTACCGGCTCTGCAAACCACCCCAGTACCCTGTCTCACCTACATTCCACGTCTCCTTGCTGAAACTTGCTGGAGGTCTTGGTGAGGAGAGATCGGGGGCATTTGACGTGTTAACTCCCCCTCTAATTTTGGGTGACAAAGCTGCCTACTTAGCCAAAGAGTTCCGGGGGAGTAGGGCAGTTGCAGTACTTGGTAGATTGGGAGGGGTATAGACCAGAGGAACGTTCATGGGTCTGCTCTGACAACATGCTGGACCCCTCCTTCATCTTCGACTTCCATCCCCAGTTTCCCTCCAAGTTGGCTCCATGACCACGTGGCATGCCCGGCGTCGTGTGGCATGCCCAGTGTCGTGTGTTTTCTCACTTCCGGTGCCACTCAGAGGGAAGGGGCTGTGTCAGACATTAGACGTGCATTCCCCCCTCCGACCACCAGACGGCGCCATGTCCCAAGTATTGACCTCCTTCTGAGCCTCATTGTCACTTCATCTCCCATCAGCCTCTGCCCTCTGTTCCTGGTCTCACCAGTTGTTCATCATCATTCACAATCACGAAACAGTTAAAGCTTAGCTTTCTCTATAAATGTGTTCATCAGAACAATGCTACAAAAACATGTTAAAAACACCAAAAACACAATCATTCACAATCAGTACGAGCAGTATTTAGGCAGACACCGGGCATCTGCCCAGTGCAAAGTATTGTTTTGCCTTGCAAACAGTCTGAACATTTACCCTATGATCTCTCCTTGTGTCCTGACTTCTGCCTGTTTTGATCATGTCTCACCGTGCTTCTGTCTGCTTGTGTTTGCCATTAAACCCATTGCATATGGATCCAAACACCTCTGCCTCTTCATTACACTCTGCCACCATGGTCAGAGCTGCATGTAATTCAATTAAAAAAAAAAAAAAAACCTTTTTTTTTTTTTTTTTTTTTTAATGGGGGCTTTTCTGTTGGCTTTATCTGCATGGCAACCATGTTCCGTTTTTGGTCACCTGGGGTGATGAACTGGTCCATGGAATTTTTAAAAGAATCATAACTTTTTGATTTTCTTGTCAACAGAGGTTTTTTGTTAGCCTCACCCACATTTCTGATTTGTTCATAATGTATTATATATCATTTCATTAAGCTTGAGCCAAGAATTCATTAATTCAATTTTCACAATATTCTGGTAAAAATGTGCAAGCAACACTTTTGTGAGCTGACAACGCTAAATCTACAAATCTTCAAAATCTACAAATTTTAAAAAGCAATTTCTTTCTCAAATAGCTTCCCAACAATGCTGAAGGAGTTACGAGACAATATATCAAATCCCTAGGAGGCGTTTAAATTTGGAGAAAGTAGTAAAAGGGATTTTTCCAGAAAATTCAAGATGGTGGCCTCAAAAATTCAGCTTTGGTTGTAGACTTAAGCTGGTGGTGTGTGTGTATATGTGTGAAATTGTAGTTGTTTCAAAACCTGGGAAAAGGATTGTTAGGAGAAATTAGAGCCCTGATCCGACTAAATCGCTTTCGGTATGCCAAATATAGAAATAAACTGTGAAAGAGTATGCACCACAGACCTGCCAGTAATTGAACACAATGCGTAAGCAGTTGGATACTTGGTCGTTTGACGCAGAACAGTGAGCAAATAAATAGCACCAGACTTTGAACAAGGAAGTGGACCTACACAATCTATTATCGGATGTTCAAATGGCTGCCCCACATCAGGTATGGGAAACAGGAGTCGGGGTATGGGATGACTGGGCTTACCTGTCAGCTGACATGTATGGCAGGTCTTGACGTAAGCCGCCACATCCTTTTTCAATCGCAGTCAAAAGAAATGGCGCAGCACCCGCTCATATGTTTTCCTAACCTCCCAGTGTCCTGAGTCATTGTATGTCAACTTTAGCACAGATTTCCAGAATTGATCTGGCATCATGACCTGGAACACCGGTCCATGCACAAAATTATCCCCATGCGTCACCCACTTCCTCACCAGAACAGAGCCATGTACAAAATATCCATGGGAGTGGCTGGCCTCCTTCTCCTTGGGAAATGCCTCATCAAACAAAGGCTTCAAAGAAGAATCAGCCCGTTCTTCCGCATAAAGTTCTTCCCAAAAAACAACTAAAGGCAGTAAAGACAAAAAGGAAGAACTCAACTCCGTTGAAGGAGCAGCAATCTCAACAGGATCAATTGAACTCTCAGCAGAATTGCGCACCATACCACGAGTCACAGCACAAACCTTGAGCACATCAGGAATAACTCGTTCACTTTAATCAGGCTGCTGTGACACCACAGGGGCAGGTGGAGGAGTGTTTTCTGGCCACACACACCCACCTGTCACACTATTCCCCAAAAAGAGGTCAATACCCTTAATTGGCAATGCTGGAGGCACGCCCACTGTTAAATCGCCATCAAACAACTCCAAGTGCAACCTTATCTTCTACAATGGAGTCTGCACTACCTGTAAGCTCATTCCCAAGACGGGAATGGCCCCACCTGTAGCACTCTGTTCAGAAAAAGGCAAACCAGACACCTGAATGAATGAATCAAAGGCTGCCGTGTCCCACAGGATCCTAACAAGAACTTTGGTGTCAAGAGAAACAAATCCCTCCGACACAAAAGGCAAAAATGACCAAAGCTCATCAGGGATCCCCCTGGATAACTCAATTAGCTCCTCGGTCACCATAGCAGGAGATTTCGACATAGCTGCACTGCACCTGAGGTCTGCCTATTCTTATATTTCAGCACAAAACAATCTGACTTCCAATGATCGCGTTTTTGTCAAAAACGCGATCCCCCATCTGGCTGCTAGAATCATCAAACCGAGTGCTCACAACTGTCGTGTCCGCCTCAGCAGAATCCAGGTGGGCACGCCCCTTCTCAAAGCTGCCCTTATGTAGGACCACAAACTCATCAACGAGAGAAGCCGCTTTAATGACAGATGTCACTTTCAGAGTTTTCACATGCGTGGCAATGGCTTTCACGATCACATTCTTAAATTGTTCCAGAACCACAACCTCACGTAATTCATCCATTGTGTCCACCTTGAGAGCAGAACACCAGCGCAAAAAATGAGCAGATAACTCATGAGCAAACTCAGAGTAAGTCTGTTTGTCCTCCTTCTGCCACGACCTAAACCGCTGGCGATAAGCCTCCGGGACCAGCTCATAAGCCTTCAAAACTGCTGCCTTCACAGCCTCATAATTTTGATAGTCCTCATCAGTCATAAGCCTCCTGTGCCTTCAAACTGAAAACACTCAAGCATTAAAACACGAACAGAGTTGGGCCACTTCCAAGTGTTAGTCACAAGCTCAAACACAGAAAAAACACTTCCAGCTCTTTCTCATTAAATTTAGGCAATAAGTGTAAACTACCGATGACATCAAAAGATTCCCGCAGAGCAGGAATGGACCCCAAAATCACCCAGTTCTAAACCAGAGTCCAGAGTAGAAAGCCGACCACTCTGAAAGAGCTCCAACTTGGGCTGCTGCAAACCCTCCTCGCAGCGCATCCTCTCCACAGATAACTCCTTCTCCTGCTTAAGTCTGTCAAACTGCAGCTCCAGAAGTAACTTTAAATGATGTAACTCCTTCTGCTGCTCAAAAGTGAGACTCGACCTAACAGGAGAGGAAGGAGAAACATGGCCACCTTGGCCATCACCTCCATTAGGTAAAATACCTTCCTCAATTAAGTTATCTGTCAACGTGACTGTTATCTCGGATTGACATCAGAAGGCTCAGCTATCATCAACAACTGGTCCTTCATCCATCCCTCCAAAAACTCCACCGAAGGAGAAGCCACAAAAGATGCAATGTAAGCCATCACAAACACAAAAGAAAAAAAATACTCCTACAAAGCCAGAAAACCAAAAGATCATGCAGTCCCCCTAACCTTGACCTGCCTCAACCACAGCTTACCTGCAGCTAACTCACACCTAGTCTTCATGCAGCAATTTGACAAGTTCTCATGCACCGGATACCAGTGGAGCAGCAGAGCAACCCACAAAGGGCAACCCCCGAAAAGCAGCAAACCAACTGCGGCACTAGAAAAAAAAACAACAAACTTAGTGAAGGCTAAAGAGCCAACACTGCTATGCCTAGCAGGGGAAAGGCAATCAGGCAAGTGGGAACATCTGGACACCAAACCAACCATCTACACCAAACAAAACCAAAGAAGAAAAGCAAAACCACTGCCCCCCCTAAACACAAAGACAGAACGAAAAGAAAACCACAGGCACCAACTCAGTATCTACACATGTGGACAAAATTGTTGGTAATGAAAAAAAAAAACTCACAAAAGTCACTGAAATAACTTGAATCTGAAACAAAGTACTAATAAATAAACATTCTAATAAAATGTAACCAATGAAGGTCAGACATTGCTTTTTAACCACGCTTCAACAGAACTATTTACAAAAACAAAATCATAAAACAAACCTTGACAAAGATGATGTTACCCATAGAAAAGACTGAAAATAATGTGACCAAAAGGAAATGTTCATCCAAGATGTGTCCACTAACGTGTCTGCAGTCATGTAATCAGTCGGTGGGTCTATAGAAAGGGCTACGGGTAGCCACTGCGATGAGTGGTGACATGGTGTGTACCACACTCAACATGGACCAGAGGAAGCAAAGGAAAGAGTTGTCTTAGGACATTAGAAAGAAATTCTAGACAAGCATGTTAAAGGAAAAGGCTGTAAGATCATCTCCAAGCAGTTTGTCGATCATGCAACTACAGTTACACATAGTGTGAGGATTCTGTGGTTTAGTTTTGGTTTTATTATGTTTGGTTATCTTCTAAGTTGCCTTTGTCAGTCACACCAGTTTTAGGTTCATGATCTACACCTGTCTTCATTTCAGTGAATTACCCTCAACCTATTTAAGTGTCTGGTTTTCAGTTACTCCTTGTCAGGTCAGCTGCTTTGCTTTGTTTTGTCACTCTTTTAGTTTGATTTTATCATGTTTCAGTTTATTTATTGAATGTCTTGATTTGCTGCCACCAACCTTGTCCCCAGTATTTTAGGTCCTCCACCACCACTCCCTGACACATAGTATTCAGAAATTTAAGATCCATGGGACTGTAGCCAACCTCCCTGGTTAAGGCCACAAGAACTGATGACAAATAAGAGAAGAATAATACGGGTGGTAACAACACCTTCTGTCGTTGTTTGACACAAAGTGGACTTAATGGAAGACGAGCAAGGAGGACACCATTGTTGAAAACAAAAAACCAGTGTCCATCGATGCTCACTACATTGGCAAATATAGACCACACTCCACTGAGTTTGAATTATTTTGGAAATGGCAGAAGCAAGGGAGATGACATATATATGTAAGTATTTGTAGTAGAATATCATATTGGTACATATGTAATATGGCACAATTCATATTAGCTAATTATTTTACTGACGATGTATGTTCTTCTGCAGCTTATCAATTTTACTAACGCTTTTGTTTTGCTAACGTTATAGTTTTGCATTGAAGGTGGACATATTCAATGCAGTAGGTAGTACATAAAAAAGAAGTGATTTCTACCCTGTAGTCATAAGTTGATGATACATTTTTAAAATGTGTTTACATATGTAGGGACAGACGGGAACGTAGAGAATTTGATCTGCCTGCGAATGGCGAAAGAGAGCCTGTTTTCAGGCAAACGCTTCGCCTCAGGAGCCAGGTGGGATTAAGTTCACAGCTCAGATGTTTATTTATTTAACAAAAATTTATCATTAAACTTTTAATCATTGTCATATTGGGGTAAAAGTTTTTGTTACTTTCTATTTAGAGCAGTAACACAGGAAATGGGGCTGACCCACCTCATTAGTCTTGCCAGAGCAGCCAAGAAGTAAGAGAATTTAAAGAAAACATATGGTTTGTGAAAGCCAAGACAGTTCCTTGTAGTTTTAATTATTTCTTTGTTCACAAGTGTCTGTTTTGATATTTGAAGGAACTTATAAGGCCTCCCACCGCCAGTGGCACAGAAGCAGGAGAACTATCATCAGCTTTGTGGAAGTGGTTCTCCTTAATGAATGAGGTAAATGGCATTTACGGAATACATTCGCTAAAAAGAATGATTTGCATGTATTTTTTAAATATGAGTAATTTTTAACAATCTCAAAACTATGTATCATATATACATCAGAGGTAAATATTTACTTTTTACACATGTCAACAATAATAATAGTCCTGAAGAGCCATTTGTCTGAGGCTGACAGAAACCAGAGATTTGTCCTCGCAGATGGACTCCACTTTGTTCATCCTTCTAAGTCAGACCTGTTCCCAGTGCATGTTGGACTCCAGCAGGGCTGCCCTTTGTTACCGGTTCTGTTCAAAGTTTTTATGGACAGTCAGGGGCCTGAGAGGGCTTGGCTTGGTTTGGGAACCACAGGATTTCCTCTCTGTTCTTTGCAGATGATGTTGTACTGTTGTCTTCATCGAGCCAGGACCTCCAGCATGCATTGGAACGGTTTGCAGCTGAGTGTGAAGCGTCTGGGATGAGGGTCAGCACCGCTAAGTCTGAGGCCATGGTTCTCAACCAGAGAAAGGTAGTTTGTCCTCTCTGGGTGGGTGGAGTGCTCATCCCCCAGGTGGAGGAGTTTAAGTATCTTGGGGTCTTGTTCACGAGTGAGGGAAGATCGGAGCGTGAGATCAACAGGCGGATTGGTGCGGCGTCCACCATTATGTGGTTGCTGTATTTTTGTCCTTCGTAGTGAAGAGAGAGCTGAGCCAGAAAGCATAGCTCTCAATTTACTGGTCGATCATCGCTCTAATACTCACCTATGGTCATGAGCTCTGGGTCATGACCAAAAGAACAAGGTCCCTGATGCAAGCGGTTGAAATGAGCTTCCTCCGTAGGGTGACTGGGCGCTCCCTTTGAAATAGGGTGAGAAGCTCGGCGTAGACCCGCTGCTCCTCCACATCAAGAGGAGCCAGTTGAGGTGGCTCGGGCATTTGGTTCGGATGCCTCCTGGACGCCTCCCTGGGGAGGTGTTCCGGGCATGTCCCACTGGGCGGAGGCCCTGGAGAAGACCCAGAACATCCTGGAGAGACTTTGTCTCTCGGCTGGCCTGGAAACGTCTCAGGATCCCCCCAGAGGAGTTGAAGAAAGTGGCCGGGGAGAGGGAAGTCTGAGCATCTTTACTTAGACTGCTGCCCCCACGACCCGGCCCCAGATGAGCAGAAGAAGATGGATGGACTATATAGTCCCACATTATATAGATTTTTTAGTAGTTAGGGAATAGTAAATGAATCCAGACACGGTCCCTTCTGTGAAACATGGAGGAGGCTCTGTTATGGTCTGGGGCTGCTTTGTATCTGGAACAGGGTCTCTTTAATCTGTGCAGGGTACAATGAAAGCTCAAGACTATCAAAGGATTCTAGAGAGAAATGTGCTGGCCTGTGTCAGAAAGCTTGGTGACATGTCATGGGTCTTGCAACAGGACAGTGACCCAAAACACAGCTAAAAACACCCATGAATGTCCCAGAGGAAAAAATTGGACTGTTCTAAAGTAGCCTTCTACGAGCCCTGACCTAATTCCTACTGAGCATCTTTGGAAGGAGCTCAAACATGTCTGGAAAAGGCGTCCTTCAGACCTGAGACAACTGGAGCAGTTTGCTGACAAGGAGTGGGCCAAAATACCTGTCAACAGGTGCAGAAGTCTCATTGACAGTTGCAGGAACCATTTGATTGCAGAGATTGCTTCCAAAGGTTGCACAACAAAATATTAAGTTAAGTACCATAATTTTTTGTCTGGGCCTGTTTCATGATTTTATTTGTGTAAATAACTATGTTAAATGATGGTTGAAAAGCAAAGTCTGATTTTCAATTGTTTAATTTAATTTAAAGAAAAAAATTATATTACTTTTGTCAGATAAGAGTTATTTCTTTGACCATTGTCATTTACCGAAGGGTACCAACAATTTTGTCCACGTATGTAAATAAGGATGCAGCTTCATCTGCCAGGGGAGGAGATGCCACCACTCCCAGCAGCTTTTCTCTCCTCTGTGGGAGTGGCCAGAGGGTGGAGACTCCACTAAACTCAGACCTGCAAACAAATGAGGAAAACACACGCACAAGACACACAGTCCCGGAAAAGGGGAAAACTGGGGTCGTAATAATTGTGACATTTAAACTGCAATCACTCCTCATTTTAATAAACAAGGTTTTTAGAGCTTTGTCTTTTGAAACCAATATTAACCTGATTTTAAGAACATTGAAAAGATGTCCAGATGCCTTTCGACAGTCGATGCAGTTATGTCCTGCCTGGAAGATTGTTACGTGTCCAACGTGTTTTTGGATTGGTAGAGGGGTTGGGTGGTCAGCAGTTTTACCATCTGCTTGAGGAAGAACTGTTTGACTCTGTTTTCTATCTCAGAGTTCTGTCTCTGTCTGGATAGAAAACTGTGAGGATTATTCTTGGAGTTAGCTCACTTCACTTGGGCTTAGCTATAGAAAGGATCCAACTGTCTTTACTCATCATTCCACAGCTAGCCTTGGAGGTAGCAAGACTGGAGGCTTTGACATTCTCACTGAGTTAGTGTGGGTGATTACTGGGTGTTACAGTCTGTATGACTTCACATGGGGAGTAGGAACCAAGGATATGGGGTGAATGACGGGGTTTTGAAGTTTCTCTCCTGTTAGTTGTTGTGAAGACAAAAGATTATAAAGAGCTTATAGTCCCTTAATTTTCTTTTTTCTTCCAAACACAGTTGGTTTTATGTGTGGTGAACAATATCGTTTGGGAAGTTTTGATGGTTGCTGTGAAGCCTGTGGAAGTCTGCCTTTGTATGAAAGTGGAGGAAAAAGGCCTCAGAATAAGCAGTTTAACATCCTCATCAAAAGCCTGTTTCATGATGCTCAGTTCCCATGACCGACCCACTGATCAAACACGTTTTATTTCTGATTTTCATCATCATAATGATTAATAATTTCAATGTTTAGTTATTTAGTTTTGACTTTCTTGTAATAAAACGGTGCAGTCAAGGCATGCAGACCATGCAGGGGTGACTAATTATAAAGGAGGGGTCATGAATTAAGTTGCATTTTTTCCTCCCTTTATTTTGATGTTAATGTGGGCTTTTAATGGTACGTATTAAATATCTTAAAATGTTCTATTTTCAAAGGAACTTCTTGAAAAGGTTCATTCATTTAAGCCACAGGGGAGTCAGTCCCAAATGGAGCAGAAAAGCTCCACGTTGGGCCTCATTTGTTCTTTTCATGATGTGTATCATTTCTGTGAAGTTCAGTCTACACTCATTTCCTTCCCGAATACAGTCATCAAAAACACTTGTTCTGACTTCAGATAAGATGTGTTTCATTATTAAAAGCTCAGAGCTTACAAATACGGGTCAAATCCAGTTTCTGCTCACACAAATGTTGCCTTTTTGTTCCAGAAAATATGACCAAACAGGAAACATGACAACAAACATTGTATTTATCTGTTGGATGTGACCTTCTACAGCCAGTGCAGGGAAGGAAGCATCTTATTCCGGCTGGCATCCCAAAGGTTCATTGAAAAGTTGTGACTCTGCTTCATATCTGTGGCTTCTATCAAGAACTGGTGGTGTAGAATTCCATATGCAGAACAGGCATGGTAGCAACTTCAACTTTTAATAAATACTAAACCAATGGAAAACCTGAAAGGACAACACAGATGACCTGACAATGAAGAACTGAATATGGGGGGTCATTAACACAAACCTAGAAAGCTGTTGACAGTTAACAACCTAAACCTGGTGTGACTGTCAAGGAAACCAGAACGTGACAAAAATGGAGGAAACCTCCCAAAAACCCAAGTGCAAAAACCTCACAATATCCTGTCTGAGGAAAATCTTTGTTTTGTCTGAGCTTCACAACGTGTGTCACAAAACAAGTCTGATTGGATAAACCAGAAGGACCTGATGGAGATGTTGCTGTTGAACATGAGCTGGTTTAGTTAGCATGGCGGTACTTTCAGAAAGTCGAATGTTGCATTTCAGAGTGTCCAGAGACCAGCTGACTTTAAATAAACCCGTTTTCAGATCATTTAAAGGTATTTTAGGCAGGGTTACTGTTTGAAGCTCATCACACAGAACCCTGATGAAGATGTTCTACTTGGTGCTTGAACATGAGCTAAACAAGCTTATCTGCTGTAGCACAGCTGGAATAAAGGGTTATGATGGCAGCAGACCCTGATGAAAAGTCCAGGCTGTACCTTCACCAGACGGTGGTTGGGATACGCTCCAGCAACCCAGTACTCCCAAAAGGGATTAAGTGAGATTGGGTGGATGGGACATGGCAGCATTGCTAGCAGGTAACAGGGTAACTTCAGGGTCAGAATCAAGCCTGGAGCCCCTCTGACTGCAGTCTGTGCCAGACACACTTAAACAGCGTCCACTGCTACACAGACAAAGGTTTCAAAACGTTGCAGAAAATTAAGCAATATTATTGGTCTGTTTTGCTGTTGTTTATTTGGCTGCACATCACTAACATCATAAAAGAGACTTTAAAAGAGCAGAATTGTGGAAGGATGTGGGGGATATGCTGTGGAGCTGCAGCAGCGATCTCCGCAGCAGCTGATGGCAGCTCATCAGTATGAGGATAACTGGCTGAGGCTCACACTCTCCACCTCTGAGATAAGACTCTTCTCCCTGTGAGCCTCAGAAATGGTGTTTCTTTGGCGGCTCTGCGGTCAGAGAAGCTCTGATAAGCGCTCCGTGTTCTGAATATTGTTTCCTTCCTGTGGGCTGAAAGAACCAGGAGGTTTCATTTTTTCCCTTGTTCAGGTTTTATCAACATGACTGTGACCTGCTCTGAAGTGGAGTTTATGTGGAAAGGGCAGCATGATGGATAAAAAAAAAAAACGAAATCAGTTTTTCCATTTGAGGTTTAAAAAAAACAATTTTTCATTTTGTTGAGCATAAATCCAGATTCATGTTTGACAAAAAAGCATGAAGAACAAGAAATCTGCTTCCTGTGTGTCTGTGGATGTCAGTGTCGCAGTCTGAAACCTTTATCTTGCTTGTGTTTTTATGAATGTCTCAGTACTTTTCCTGTCACTATTTTCTTCTCTCGTTGCTGTTACAGAAAAGGTTCAGGAATAGTTGGCTTTCTGTCTGACCAGTACCGGTCTGTGGGACAGTGGGTACTGAGCCGCAGAGAAGAAAGACATGACCTACATTTTTTTCTGTTTCATTTACAATCTGATTCTAAAGGAAGTTTGATTTTAATAATCCCTGGATTCTCTCCACCACGTCCGACTCGTTCTTGACACGTCAAGTCCCTCTGTCGTGCGTGGAAAATCCATAGACTACTTTCATACAAAAAACAAAGAGCACACAGAAGAACAGCCTTTGACTTCAAAATAAAAGAAAGCTACATTTAATAAAAAAAAAAAAAAACAGGAGCTTTTACTCAAAATAGGGATTTATTGTGAAACAGACCATAATAATAATGCATAATATGCAGCAAGGATGCTGCTTATAAAACCTTTCAACGGGGATTCCCGTTTATTATTGTAATTGGAAAATACCAGCTTTAGTGACTATTTTTGAATATTCGTCACACCTCAGGGGTCGAGGCTGAATTAGTTTCAACTTTGACAGTTATGGCTTAAGGGTAATACCACATTATAATGGTTCCTACAGGAAATTAATTTACAAGTAAAGTTTAAAGCAGCTGCAGATATTTTACAGAGGATGAAGTTAAACTTTAGCCTAAAAAAAAAGAGGCCTATAGCATGCTTTTGTTAAGCCTTACATAGTAACTATCTTAGTACATGTGACATTACATTACCTTTGGCACTCTAAAGAACAATTTTTTATGAAATATAAGCTATTTTCCTCAAGCTCCTTTTCCTAGCCGGGAGTAAGATGTCGTGATCTCTGAGGCTCTGCCCTTCAGTCTTTGTGGGTGTCAACCTAGAGCCGACCTCGGCAGTGTGTCTGCGTTTGGCCCACGAAAACAAACAAAATCCAAACTTTTGAAAAGATAGATGTACATGTTGTGCATGTAAAATGAAAGGGTTTTGCATGACCTCCTCAGCATCTGGTTTGTCCCCCTTCAAGTGCTCTCTAGGCAATCAGCCTCAGAAAGAGGTGCAGTCCCATCAGTCCAGCACTACTACTGCCGCTGCAGACCCATCAGGAGGGAGGCCCGGGCTGCCCTGCTCCACTTGTCCACAGCAAACAAGAGGATGGCTGATCATCACCATACCCCTGCGCTGACATATACTCCAGGTCAGTCTGTCATGCTGTCCACTATGGAGGTCCGGAAGAACAACATTAAATAAATATGCACACCTTTCAATCATTAAATAAAAGTGATAAAATAAAATTGGAAATCAAAAAATACAATTTGACAAATTTTTGGTATTAAAATATTAAAATTGACATTAAAAAGCACATATACTGTTCACATTATCTTCTAATAATGGCCGGTCTCTAATTAAAGCCGGGTCTAAACAGGTGTTAGGTGCAATAGATGTAATAGTGGCCTGGCTCCTTTGAGATGAGATGAGGAGTCCTGCTTTCACATTCTCTCTATCCCACTAAACAAGATCACAAAAGTTCCCGTCACTGAAGCCTCCATGATGAGGTTTAGACCAGAGAAATGGAGCACAGACGATCTGAGTTAGCCACGCCCACTGAGTTAGATGGGACAGTTTGACAGATAACGTCATAAAATGGTGATTGTGAAATCTGGCATAAATTCATGAAAAATTGAATTTTAATAAAAGCATTTACACATTTAATAACACTTTTGATTATTTCCAAATGTAAATAATGAATAACAGTTTTATTTAAATATTTTCATATTTCATATTATTCATATTGTCTCCTCCAGCCCACACTGGCCATGAAATAAATAAATATGTCCTTAAATGTTTAGATATGGTTTTTATGGACAATTTTAATATTTTTATGTCACAAATATTTCAACATTTATTTATTGAATGCCAAATTTAAATAATTAATAATAATACATTGTATTTATATATCACCTTTCAAGATAAAAGATCACACAGTGCTTCACACTAAAACACAGATACAAACAGAAAAAAAAAACTGAATTAAAAAAATGCAATAGTAAAAAGATGTGTTTTTAGCAGCTTTTTAAAAGAAAGCACGGAGTCTGCAGATCTGAGGCTGAGAGGGAGGGAGTTCCAGAGAGATGGAGCCACTGCTGCAAAGGCTCTGTCACCTTTGGCTTTTAAACGGGTTCTCTTGACAACCAGCAGACCCTGATCACATGACCTCAGGGACCTGCTGGGAGTGTACGGCTGCAGCAGGTCTTTTATATAGACCGGAGCTTGGTTGTTAAGAGCTCTGTATGTCAAAACCAGGATTTTAAACTGGACTCTGTGCGGATGGGGAACCAGTGCAGCTGGATTAGTAACGGGGTAACATGAGAAAACTTGGAAGATCTGGTTAAGAGCCTTGCAGCAGGGTTCTGGACAACCTGAAACCATTCCAGAGTGGGCTCTACGGAAACCTGACTGAAACCGATCCAGAACGCCATGACTGTCTAGAGCAGCTGTGAGTTGTTTGGCAATGACCTTTTCAAAGATTTTAGAAATAAAAGAGAGGTTGGAGATGGGTCTGTAACTGCTCATGAGGGAGGGATCAAGTCCAGGTTTTTTTAAGGAGAAGAAAGATGACAGCTTCCTTAAAATATTCAAGGACTTGACCAGACAGCAGGGATGAGTTAATTATTGTCAGGACGCCGGGACCAATGGACTGGGAGACATCTTTAAACAGAGATGTTGGTATCACATCAAGAGAACAGGATGATGTCTTCATTGTGTTGACCAATCTGGCTAACTTCGGGAGAGAAACAGGTAAAAGCGTATCTAAAATCACTGGCCGAACAGCACTGGGAAGAGAACTGGGACCAGGTGTTCTCACAGAACTGACTTTTTCAATAAAAAAGGATAAAAATAAATTACAATCATCATTCGAGTGAATGGGAACAGCAGATGGACTAGGCGTAACAAGACAACTAATGGTGTTGAACAGCATCTTAGGGTTACCTCTGCTTTTGTAAATAAGATTAGAGAAATAAGCAGACCTCGCATCCTTGACAGCACTGTTAAAAGAAGCTAAAAGGTCCCTAAGGTGAAGTAGGTGAACATGTAGGTCTACTCCAAAGGCGTTCAACTTTTCTGCTACACCTTTTTAGGTACCGAATACTGTCATTTATCCAAGGGGATACCTTAGAGACGGGCACTCGTCTGGTTTTAACAGGACAGATCTGGTCTATAATGGAGAGACAATGACTGTTAAAAAGACATCAGTGCACAGGAATAAAACCAGATGAAAAGCATTAAAAAAGGCAGATGCCGAAGAGGATTTCAGGATGCAAGAGCTGATTTGTCTGCGTGCAGGCGAGACCGACACAGAAAATGAAGAGTTAAAAAGATACAGTGATGGTCAGAAATACAAATGTCCTCTGAAAAAACACTCAATATCCACACCTAAGGTAAAAAACAAGGTCCAGAGTGCCACCTTTAACATGTGTGGGCCCAGACACATGCTGAGTAAAATGAAAAGAGTCCATGACACTGCTGAAACCTTTGGCAAAGAGGTCAGTATCATTATTAATATGCATGTTAAAATCACCAACTAAAATCAGACTGGACAGCTTCAGAGTGGAGGATAAGAAGTCGCTAAACTCCTTTAAAATCAGGCTATTCAGATCAGGTGGAAGATAAACAAAAGCGCTGGACAGAGGGTTCTGTACTTTAATCAGCTCTAGCTCGTATGACAAGAATGGTCCAACGCTCACCGAGCGGCACAGAAGATGACTGGGGAAGATGGCGGTGACTCCTCCATCTCGGCCCGACGTCTGAGGCCGACCGATGACCGAGTAACCAGCCGGGCAGAGTTCGACGAGGGACGAGTGGTCAGAGTCCTGCTGCCAAGTTTCAGTCAGGAACATAAGATCTAAATTTCTGGAGTCTATGAGCTTGTTTAGAAGGAAAGTTTTGTGAGCCACGGATCGGGCATTGCGGAGCGCCATGCTCAGCTTTTTTGACGATTTAATGGCATTTATGTGTATTTAATATTGCCTCTTCTGGACCTCCAAGGTCCACAACCAACATCAATCTCTGCACAGAGTCCAGGAAGCTGTCCCCTAGATTCATCGGCCTGTTCGAGATGGTCATGGTCATCAACCCTGTTGCCGTTGAGCTCCGTCTCTCCAGGTCTCTGCGCATATCCACCTTGTTTTCCATGTTTCCCAGATCAAGCCCCAGCCCTCTGCTCTGAGCCCTGTCCTTTCTTGCCTCCTTTCCTCCCTGCTCTTCTTAATTCATGCATCTGGGCATGATTGTCTCACCCTCCCATTTAAGGCTGCCTGCTCCTTCCACAGATCGTCTTGTGTGCTTCTCGAGTGCCGCAAGCCTTTTAGCCTTCTCAGGTGATAAATTAGGACTTTTTGGAAACTTTCTGTGCCTTGCGTTTGAGTCCGTGTCCAGATCCTGACATTTTCTTCACAAGTCTTTCTTCAAAACTTGAGAGCAATGTTTGATATCATCAAGAAATTAGTTAATTGGTTATTCTTGCTTTTTTCTATAAAAACAGTCAAAAAATCGTCAGCTGTTGCTGGTTTAAATTTTTATTATGACAAAGTGAACAGACCGTTAGAGACAGGAAGCAGAGTAAAATAGGTTTCTAACTTAAACATCTCAGGAATTAGTTTGATCCCGACTGCTGTGGGAAGGCCTCCATCATTCTGTGGTTCCTGCTCTTTGATGCTTTTGAAAGTGTTATCACTTCTGGAAAAAGATTGAAAAGCTCAACTAGACAGGAGGGCGGCCATTAAAACGGTCATAACAACTTTACCAAATGTGGGGTTATGGGAATTTGACTCACAAATCAGCTGAGCAGAGAGACCTGTGAAACTCTAGAATAATGTTGTCAATAAAAACACCACAAACTGTATTTAAACAACACTTTCATTCTGACTGTCTGCATCACAGAGTGCTTTAGAAAACAACATGCCCACATAAACACAATACAAACACACACCAACAAAAGTTTTTGTGAAAGAAAAATAAACTTTAATGACAGAAAACAGATTCTCACTACAAACAAAAACTATGAAGGGAACTCTGAAATTCCACACACATAAGTGCTTATTTAAGTTTTTCCTTTGAAAATTACAGTCAAAAGGAATAATGAAACATTCAACATTTGCAGCAAAATCCTGTAGTGTTTTTGTTGACCTTTCTTGACAAAAAGAAGACCACGTTTCGGTGATAACTCTGCAGCAGCACAGCTGTAGTCTAACGGTGCATGTGTGGAAGAACTCACAGAATCACTGGTACCGTGTAGGTGTCATTCCCAGCCAGAGAACTTCACAGTCTTTGCTGCTGAAAACCAACATTTACAGCAGAAACCTGCTGACCCTGAGCTCCTTTCAGAAATCCTGCTCCTGGGTTCCTGCTGCAGCTCAGCAGGAGGTCGGCTGCCTGCCGCTGTAGTAAAGACAGAGACATTTCTAAATGAAAGAAGTTGAAGCTTGAAAAGGGTCACAGGTCAGGCTGTGTTTTGGTCTTGTGTTCACTGCTGAACTTTTGCTCTGTTCTTCCCCTTCTGCTCTTTTCTCCAAGCTCAGGGTTGATTTTTTCTGGAAGCTCTGGCCTGTGTGTGTCCTCTTTCCTCTGATGTTCTTCTGATTTCGTGTTTCTGAGAAGGCTCTGAGGAGTGGGAGGACAAACGTTGATATTCTGTCAGGAGTCAGCACTCTGTCTTCCCCTCTGATCACCGGCGGGAGCCATCTCCAGAGTACTGACTTCACTCATTCTCCCAGCAGCCCCAGCGCACAGTGTCTGATGCCTCCCCACCCGATTCTCATCAGTTACTCAGCCACTGTGCAAAGTATTGTTTGGGCCTTCTCACTTCTCACTCACTTCTCACTGGTTCCACTTCCTTCAGCAGCAATAAGCATTGACTTTTTATGAGAACTGGACTAAAAGATTTGGCAGGGTTTCTGGAAAACTAGCAGGAGGCCGGCCCTTGAGGCCTGGAGTTCGACACCCCTGTTCTAGATAATCTAACTTTTCTTAAAAGATATTTCTTTTATTTATTAGAAGTTTTTTAAGTTATAAACTGACCAATTGGATGCCTAAGTAAAAGAATGTGGTTCCGGCTGGCCCCAACTCAAACGTTTGAGTTTGAATTCTCCCAAGTCTACTTTCAGTGAAAGGGGTGTGGACTTTGAACAAGCTTACTCCTGATTGGCCACAGTAGTTGCCCTGGAAACATGACTGAGACCAACTCGAACCAATCACTGTCGTCTGGCTCCTAGATGGTGTCGTCCATGTCGTGGAAAAAGGCCGACTGATTTGGCTTAATTTTGCTGGAGCCGGAGGTAAGGGATTTTCGTCACACCAACTCTGTCCAGTTCTCTATATATAGACAAGAGCACTAAGCAGATTTTCAGAGGTGGAGCAACACTGCACAAAGTGGGCGTGGCTTCAGATAAGAATTTCAAAAGCAAAAGGTTTGATTGATCTCAAAAGAACTCCTCACAAACTTGAGAGGAGCATCACAGCATGTGAAGCACTGGACCTGCGGAACAAGTAACCAGCAAGCAAACGCAGTTAGAAGCTCAGCTTCTCCCGAGAAACCCCTGGAGCTGAGTCCTCCATTGATCCAAGCAGACAACCGCTGGTGGGAAAGGAGAGGGGGGTGTTCTGGCTGGTGGAACAAGGATATCTCTGTGATTACTCCTCCACAGTGTGTTTGTGCAGTGGGCTGTTTAAGTGGTTAATGTGTAAGGAGATCTGATTATTGGAGTCACAGATTGCTCACTGCATCGCTGGAGGAGCTCCCCTGGGGGCTGTGCTGCTTGGATTACCCCCAATGAGCTGTTCAGGTGTGAAACTTCCCATGATGAGGTGGAGAGGTTGGTCTTTTACCCATGCAGCCCCCCAGCTCCTTACTCCAGCCCCTGACTGAAGCAGGAGGGGCCATGAACATGACCTTTGCCCACGTTACCCGAACGCTCCGCCGTCAATCCTCCTCCTGTCACACTGTGGAGCTCCTAAGAACTTCCAGGAAAAACCCTGCAGGATGCAGCTGGAAAGAAAGGAGTGTGTAGATGCAAAAAGATGCACAGGGTTGGAGATTGAAGGACTGACGTAAGGAGACCTGGTGTGTGAAGGAAGAAAAACACAACAATGAAAAGCAAAACACCCACAGGACATGAGGGAACAAGGGGGAGCAAAAATCTGATCCCGACTTACTGAAAACCGTAAACATGCTGAAGACCAAACAGAAGACAGCCGTGGAAATGAATAAGGGAACCCAGGTGAGACTGAATCAGGGAAAATACCTGCAAACAAAAAATCACTTCAACACAAAGAAGCAGAGCTCAAGCAAACAGAGAGCGTTCAACCACCAACCCTCACAGGAAGCACAGGCTGCTTCCATGTTCATGCAGAAAATACGTGTCAGCTCCTTTTCATTCTGCAGTTCTTTACTTGTGTGTACTGTCATTTGATTTTCTTTGACTTAAGAAGCACTTGGATGAGTGGTGAAATATTTCAAAGAAGCTTTAAGTCCAGATCCCATGACTCAACTTCAATACGTCTTTGAGAGGAAGAAAAGAGCATCCCATTAGGTTACAATTTCATAATTGTTCAGTTAATCAGGTTCACCTCAAAGAAGAAATCCAGTTAATCCCTCGGACAAACTGTGATGATGGAAGAAAAAAAACTTTATTATTTCATTTTTAGAATAAGAACTGAATTTGCATCAATCACCAGCAGATTAAAAATCTACTCCAATAAAAAAGATGTTTTCTTGTGGCGTTTTTTTCATGATGGAGGACATAGATAAAGACATTTCAGCTTAAAATTACATTTCTGAGTATTTCTTTTTTCAAATTGTTGTAACTCTGGAACAGAGAACTAATTAGGTTCGGAAAAGACTGGATTTGAGGCGGGCCTCAAGCTCCTCACTCCGCCCCATTCTGATGAAAATCCACTTCTAGACAGACAGATCCATGAATGTCTTTGTTTTCCTCGTCTGAGCTGGAATCTGGATCAGAACTGGACGGCTGGACAGCTCCGATGTTGCTCACCATTTTTGTTGCACTGCTAATGTTAGGCTGGAATTGTGTGGGGCT
The DNA here is from genome assembly GCA_036245035.1 of Adrianichthys oophorus. Taxonomy (NCBI): domain Eukaryota; kingdom Metazoa; phylum Chordata; class Actinopteri; order Beloniformes; family Adrianichthyidae; genus Adrianichthys; species Adrianichthys oophorus. The sequence continues at coordinate 266,567 of BSAI01000265.1, read as the reverse complement.
GTAAGCTATAGGAGAACGTGTAAACAAAGAGTGACAAGAAGGGGGGCAGGTTTGCTCCATGACAACAGTCCCACCCACAACTCAGAGGTGAAATTCTAATGAACTCCTGCTGTGCTGCAGAAACTATGGCCTAAAATCTCACACCGGTCTCCGGATTTTGGCTAAAAACCCCTTAATCATAAGTAAAGTACCACTGGGAATGATCTGAAAACAGATGAAAATATGATCAAAGTGGGTCTTAAAATAAAGTGGGTTATCCTGCAAACACAACAGATCATCAGAGGGAAGAAAAATCCCAAAGCTATTTTAACAGTAACAACTGAAGTAACAGAGAAGAAAAATGGAAAGAAATTTGACAAATGTATGTTCAAAACAGTGAAGTCCAAACTTTCTGGTGGGTAACTTGGTGTTAAACGTTGGGTGAAAGAGTTGAAGATAATGTGTACCATGATTTCTAGGGGAGTTGTGGACATAATCATGAAACATGAGGAGCCTTCTATCCAAATCACCATGGGATCTACTCTCCGGTGGGCCTTTCTTCTTCTCGTTGTATTGCGGTCTTTCAGTTTCACTGCAGGTCTTTGGATTGAAGTTTTTTTTTAAATTATGTGTCATGTCAGTCCTTTTATATCATGTAAAGATAAAAAAATGGCAAAAGAGAAGATAATAAAGAACTATCAAAATATTAAAAGGTGCACTTTGTGCGTCAGCCTGAAGTTCAAACTGCTTCTGATCACGCCTTCATTTCTAATCATAAATCCTTTGAACACACTGCCAAAACAAAATCTTAAGAAAGTAAAAAGACCTGTTTCAAGAAGAATGGTCTGTGTTGCTAGAAAAAGAATCCTAGTCTTTCTATAGCAAACGGTCAAGGTGACAGCTTATCCACTTATGCCAGAAGGGTGCTGCTGGACTTAACAGATATGGTGCCTCATGAAGGTGTGTGTGTGTGTGTGCTTGTGTGTGTGCATGTGTGCGTGCATGTGTGTGTGCATGTGTGTGTGTGCGTGTGTGTGCATGTGTGCGTGCGTGTGTTTGTATGTGTGCTTGTTTGTAGGTGTGTGTGTGTGATGCAACCACAAGGGGTCACACTCCAGTGACCTCTTGTGCCGGTCCCAAGTCCAGATAAATGCAGAGGGATTGTGTGAGAGTAGAAAAAATGGAACATGTGAATCATAAAAAGAGATGAGTTAAATATACATCTATATATACATATATTTATCAGAACCCCCTTTCTGAGTCAGAGCCATCAAGATTCTCATACATTCCCGGTTATGCATAGCTGGAGTCCTGCTCTAGACCCAAGTACCTGGTGGGCAGGACCTCCCCAAGGTCCCTGGAATTTCTTCAAGCCTGCAAACATTCCTCCTCCTGAGAAAACAGAGGCTGAGGACTGTCCATCACCCATGCTGGAGTCTCCAAGCGAGTCGAAGAGTTCCTCTGTAGCAAGGCACTGGGAGTGAATGGAGCCAGTCTCAGTCTCTTGCGACAGGTTGGACTCACTACTATTCTGAAGTTGCTCATGGTGAGAGGGGGCGGGCTTTGTGTGGGCTTATCCGTGAGCCCCCAGTGCAGCCTCCAAGTGTTGAAGGTCACCCTGGTAGATGAGAAGTTTGACATTTACAAAGTGCAGGAGGCACCAGAGCTCCTGGAGAAAACCCAGCTAGATGTAGTTGGGCTCACATCCACGCACAGCCTGGGCTCTGAAACTCAGAATCTACCACGAGACGGTCCTGTTCCTTCGTATTTACTGTGGGTACAGAAAGTATTCAGAGCCCCTTAAATGTGTCACTCTTTGTTAGATTGCAGCCATTTGCTAAAATCACTGAAGTTTATTTTTTTTCCTCTTTAATGTACATACACTCCCCGTATTGACAAAAAACCCACAGATTTTTTTCTGATTTCTTAAAAAAGAAAAACTAAAATATCACATGGTTCTAAGTATTCAGACCCTTTGCTGTAACGCTTATATACTGAACTCAGGTGCTGTCCATTTCTTCTGACCATCCTTGAGATGGTTCTACACCTTCATTTGAGTCCAGCTGTGTTTGATTCTACTGATTGGACTTGATTAGGAAAGACACACACCTGTCTATAGAAGACCTTACAGCTCACAGTGCATGTCAAGCAAATGAGAATCATGAGGTCAAAGGAACTGCCTGAAGAGCTCAGAGACAAAATTGGCACAAATCTGGTCAAGATTCCAAAAAAATATCTGCTGCGCTTAAGGTTCCTAAGAGCACAGTGGCCTCCATAATCCTTGAATGGAAGATGTTCGGTACAACCAGAACCCTTCCTAGAGCTGGCCGTCCGACCAAACTGAGCTATGGGGGGAGAAGATCCTTGGTGAGAGAGGTAAAGAAGAACCCAAAGATCACTGTGGCTGAGCTCCAGAGATGCAGTCGGGAGAAAGTTGTAGAACAGGTCGGCAACCCGCGGCTCTGGAGCCGCATGCAACTCTTTCATCCTTATGTTGTGGCATTGCTGTTAAGTTAATAACTTCTAAATATCTGTGATTTTTTTTTTTCTGTATGATAGAATACATATCACTGAGCTTTTAAATGCTCGTCACCCAAGCCCAGAAAGGAGGAAAATTGATGTTGATGAGGAAGTTCAATGGCGTGAATCATTAACAAACTTGACAAAGTTAAGTAACAAAGATATTTTCCTCATAAAAACACCTCAAAGGGCTGATGTGTCACCCCCCCACCCCCCCCCCCCACCCCCAAAACAAACAAACAAAAAAAAAAGATTATGATGCGTAGGGAAATGTTGCATGTCACATGCTAAAGATAATTGGGGGGGGTTATATGCATCACGACCTCATGATACTGATGATGTCATACTTGTCATCACCTTAGTCATGCCATAGCTGATCTCAAACATGTTTGTTTTGGTACGCATCATCGCTTTTGATCTGAGGATGACGGCTAATGAGCTAGTAGCTTGTTGGCTGCTGGGAAGGCGAAGGCACATAAGATTTTTTGCCCACATGCTGTGTTGTGCTGTCTTGTGGTGTGTTGTGTGTGTGTGTGCATGTGAGTGTGTTTGTGTGTGTGTGTGTGTGAGAGATGCCATCTTGGTGTGTGTGATTGAGCTTCGTCTGAGATTTCTCCCTCTGCCTGTTTGACATTCATAGCTGTGGAATTGGACTCTGAGGTGCATGAAGGCCACTTCTTAGGTCTACACCCCACCCCCACCCCCGCCACGATTGCTGCTGGCGAATTTGGTCCTTCAGAGTTAGGGTTGTGGAAATGAGGATGAAACTGGAGACTTAGTTTCCACGAGGTGATCACTGCTCCCTGTGGGGCCACCTTAATGAATGAGGGCCCCAGAGCTAATGCTCCTTCAAAGTCATTTTGGAAGCCACATACATGCACATGTACATGCACGTGTAGGATTCACTAAGCCTTTAGTGTTTGGGCTACAAATGGGTTTTAAAATTCCAGAAAAGATTTAGAAGTAGCTTTTCTTCTGTAATTTTAAAATAGTAACGAAGACAACAAAACATTTGTTTTGATCTCAAAGCCTCACTGAGACGCTGCGTTCAAGAGCTAGAAAACATCACATTCACTAAACAACTTTAGTTGGACAATTTTTGAATGTCTAAAAACTCTTCTTCTGATATAGACTGATGACTGATTAATCTAATTTTAAAGCATTTTTCATTGGCTTTGATTGATTTGATTCAATTTGGTTAACAGTTGGCCTGATCTGGTTGGTTTGTAGGAATATAAATTGATTCATTGATTAATTGTAACACCCCTTGAAAATATTTAAGTGGGCATCACTGATAGTCACCTACATCCTACTTTTCTTTCCTTCAAGTCACAAAAACCACACTGTTCACTCTTCCCCCAGTGTCATCATATTACTCAATGGTTTAGTGGCTGCGTCTGCGGTTTTTTTTTTCTTTTTTTTTTACGTTTTTTTTTCCCAAAGTAACGTTTTTATTGGGAATCATTTTCCAGGCAGCCTTCTCTGGCTCTGAAACTTTGAGTTAACTCAAGCTTTTTTTTCTCAGAGACTGGATAATTTTTTCACCACAAACTTTAAAAAAGCTTAGCAGCCTTACAAAAGTTTGAATGATCTTTCAAGTTGTAAGTGAGGTCTTCAGCCTTAATGAACGCAATATTGTTGAAGGATTTAGACAGCTGTAGCTTCAAAGAGAATTAAACAGCTGAATAATTCAGAACACAAAGTACAGCACGTGTGACAAAGGCGCTGAGGCGTGTGGATCCAGAAGCAACAGGTTTAATGAGTAAAAGCACAAAAGGAGCAGGCAGAGACAAAGTCAAGGAACGGGCCAGGGTCAAAGCACAGGAACAAGGCTGGAATCGAGGAAACAGGCAGAGGTCGGCAAACAAGAAGGAAAAAGAGACTACTGCTTAGACTGAACAACAAGGAAGTTAGAACAAGACTGAACAAAATACAGGAGAATGCTTATATCTAGTAACAGTGATGACTTAATGAGGATCAGCTGAGGAAAACAGGAACCGGATGCAGTGCATGCAGGAAGCTGGATGGCGATCACATAGACATTAATAAAGAGTAGACGCTGCATTGGCTCCTAGGCCGCAAGAAATGCGGCTGCCATCTTGGTCAGTCGTCCTCCCCACATACACAAACCCAAACAGCGGTAGTAGTTACGATGCCTGAGCACTGTGTGCCCTATTCTTGTTCTAACAGGCGGACTATTAAGAGTATGGCTCGGGGGATTACTTTTACAAGTAAGACATTTTTATTTGGTTGTATTTTGTAAATATTATATTATTGTACTGTATTTATGTCCACCAGCGAAAGCTTAGCCAGCTAACGCTAGCTATAGTGCCGGTGTTCACTCTGTTCACTTTGTCATGTTCTTGTTATCCGGACAAGTCATTTAAGGTTGTTCTCAGTCTCTCTGTCTTTCTGAATTATATTGGTACTATATCTATATCTATAAACATATGAATTATATTGATTTTCTATAAAAATGAATTATATTGACACTATATATATATATATATATATATATATATATATATATATATATATATGCATTATATTGTATATATTCTTATTTTATTAAAACTGAATGTCTGAATATATTGAATAGTACTTTTTGCTTCTCTATCATATACTTGTGTGTTTGTGCTTTTTTTTTTCTTTTGCAAAATACCTAGGTTTTACACAGTATTATGGTAGCTACCATCTCATATGTATATCAGAATATTCTATTACTGCTAATCCCAATATGAATATTAAAATACACTGAACCATGTGTCCTGTTTCATAGCTACATGTATGACGTTTGCAACAAAAAAAACGTTATGAAAATCAACTTAGTATTCAGTGAGTTATGACTGATTAAACGCACTGACACTTGATTGCGTCTGCCACACAGGTTACACTGAGTGGAGCGGTGACCGGTCCAAGATGGCGGCCCGACGGCTCGTCAGCGCCAATAGGCAGCAGTGGTCAATGCGGCGTCTACTCTTTATTAATGTCCACGGGCGATCAGAGCTCAGGAGATGGCTCCCTCTGGTGGCCGGAGGGGGATGCAGCTGAGTGAGTCTGGACAACATGTAGAAATCTCCTGAAGAAGGTGAACATTTTCATTTGTGAATGACAGAAACATGTAGTAACAGATGCGAAGGACTCAGAAACTCAGCATGAGCACGGTTACCTTAAGGGCTGCATTCCAATTTGGAATTATGTCAATTTTTACACTTAAGATTCTAAAAAGCATATTTAAAAATAGCTTCAAAGTTTAAACCTTCAAAGCTTTCAGATTTTAAGATTGAAATACAAGAGACATTTGTCTTCTGTCTGGTGTGCTTCTGTCTCTGTTTTCATGATATATGCTAAGAGCTAAAGCTAATCCACAGAGTTCCTGGTGGATGACCCAGAATCCAGCTGTTGAAACACTATTTTGGTCTTTATTCAGAATGATTTTAAGAATTTAAGAATTCATCGTCAAATTAGAGGAAACACATTTAGGTAAGAGTCTATTTATGTTCATTTAATGTGAATTTAGTCAAATGATGTCTGACTTTACAATGGTATTAAACATGATGTTTTCAAAAGTTAATACAGTTACGATATGACAAAAACCACTGCGACATGACATCACTGCAGTGTTCCCCCACGTGTCACAGATTTTTTTTCAGTCACGTGACTTCAGTTTTTTTTTACAAAAACTTAGATAAATCAAGACGCTTGTATGAAATGTTTGCGTCTGACAAAGGTGCTGTGGTGCTGAGGTGTATCTCTGCTCCTGGAGGGGAACGGAGATACACAGTAGAGCCTCTCACATTTGAGAGTTACTGTGACTGACTGTTTGTTCTATTTCTTATTTATGTTGTTCTGTCATTTTGAGACATTGAGGTGTTAAAATTAATTTCTATTTATTCATTTCTAAAATGAGGAAATCAAACCTCATAAACAGTTTATTGTTCTTCACATTTCTTGTTGTTCTTTGAACCTATGTTCAGTATGAGTTCTTTTAAAATCAGATACTTTAATACTTTTACTCAAGTATTTTTGGAATTGGTGACTTGTAACTTGTATTACTCATTTTTTCATAAGGAATCTGTACTCTTAGTCAAGTATGGCTTTCAGCTACTCTTTACAAATCTGGTGTTTGTGTGTGCGGGAGGATGCTGACGGGTTTTGTGCGTCCTTATCTGCTCTGATGGTGTTTATTCTCCTCCATCTTCAGCCCAGAGACTGTCTGCTGTTATTCATCATCACAGAAATCAAATCTTCTTTTAGATTTTTGTTGTTGTTTGCTTGTGGACTCACAAAATGTAAATGAGGACATTTTTGTCGTCTTGAAAGTCTGGCTGTTGGTCTAAGAGTTGAGCTGCTGCATTAGCAGCTGTCTGTCATCAATGGGATTTCTGTGCTTTTGTTTTCTAAATGAAGTTGTATTCTTCTCAAGTTTCCCAAGCATCTGCCACTTCAGGTGACAGTGCGTTTTTGTCATCCTGTTTAGTAAAGCAGGTGGAGGATCTTCAGGCGCCATCAGACTTTCCAACGCGCTTCATCTCTGAACAACAGAGAGGAGGGTCCACATCAGCATCATTCACTGTCTGGAGACAGAGACCGCTACAGATCAGCCATGTTAGTGTATACACTAGAAAAACTACAACACCCAACCACACCTTTTGATATTACAGTGTGTACCTTTCAAAATCGCTTCGACATCAGGACTGGAAGCACTACCAAAATGATTCCATAAGGCCTTCTGGATTATAAAGTGCACTGTCATTTTTGAGAATCATTAAGGCTTTTAGTTGTGCCTTTTGTTGTGGAAAAACCAGTATAAGAGAAAGTGAATCTGAATGGTTGCTTTACAGAGCAGTTCTCTTCTGCTGTGACTCATCAAGCTGCCTGAATGTTTCCCTCTGCAAACTCTTCTGCAAAGATACCAACCTGCACAGAAAAGCCGGCCGTGGCTCTGTGTCTGTGAAGGTTCTTCCAGGTCATGTTTTCACAGAGTTCTGAATCCTCAGAGAAAATGGACTTTAAAGGTTGACCTAAAAGCTGTTTTCTGCTCATCTGTAGTTTCTCAATTCTGCTCATTCTATGATCTCTTTTAAAAAACGTGGTCTCTGTGTTTTTATGCTTCTTTTTTCATATTTGACCTAATTTGATTGGTATTTCCACCTCCATCACTTTGCCATCCCCAGCCTTGATGAGTTAGAAAACCTTCAGTTTAACCCTGCATGAATCAAGGTGAAATTCTGCTTTGTGAAGAACCGTGTTCTATGAAGCAGTTAGCTTTGAGCTGAGAGCTTTGTATTCATGGAGGTGTTTTATTCTCTCTTCCAGAGCTCTGCTCTCACTCTCTAAAAGCTCCTGCTGGTGTTCACATTAATTCAACCTCAGGGTGATTTATGAAAACATCAACTCAAATTGGAATGCATTCAGTTTATTCATTACAATCCAGTTCAGAGCAGTTAAACACTAGTTTCTGTCACCTTCTTCACTTTCAACATGAGCAGACAAAACATTTGACTGACATGTTAAGAGTCTGCAGGATTCAAATGAAATGGACCTGGGTATAAAGGATGGGGCCCTCACCCTCGTTGTCAGGAGTCAGTGTTCTGTCTCCCCCTTTCTCGCAGGAGCCGTCCTCAGAGTACTGACAGGACTTCAACACCCATCAACAATGTCTGGATGTCTCCCCTCCTGACTCTCATCAGTCAGTCAGCCACAGGACACTCAGACACTGCTCAGAAACTCATTGTGCCTGCCTTCATGTTGAGCGGTCATTCCTGATCTGATCGCCTGTTACCTGACCCTGCTCTGTACCTGCCTGCCCTGACCTTTGCCTGGATTATTACTCTGATTTATCTTTCTGGACCTTTAGCTGAGCTTTGCTCCTGTCTGTACCCATAAACATGCTGCAAGTGGAACCAGCTGTCTGCCCGTTTGTGGCAGAATACTTCACCATACATGGTTTCAGCAGCAGGGGTACCCAGCCCACCAAACCCAGCTGGAAATGACGCCGTGCTAAGAAGGCAAAGTCCCCAGCTCCAGTGTCTGATTACTGTGATTGGAACCATCACGGCTCACCAAACCTGTCTCCAGCTCTCATATCGAGGTTGGCGAAAAAGTTCAATGGAGAGTTCATGCACTGCACCGGCTTCCTTATGCAATGACACCTGTTTTTGCGTTAGCAACTGCACCTCTACCCGACAGAGGAAATGAAAGTGACTTTGATGTGCTCCCTCTTGACCTGGGAAGCACGTGAGTGGTTGGCTGCGCTGTGGATTGGAGGAGCGCTGCCCTTCCATTCATATGCAGCGTTCATGCAGATGCTGCATGACCACTGAAGAAGAGAAGCAGTTTCCATTCATCTTCTATACATGTTTTATTCCTTTCGGGGTCACGGGGCTGCCGGAGATTATCCCAGCTACTCATGGGTGAAGGCAGGGGACACCACAGGACAGGTCACCAGTCTGTCACAGGGACCACAGTCACACACACTCACATCCACAGCTAGGGACAATTTAGAGTGACCAATGAACCTATGAAGCATGTTTTTGGACGGTGGGAGGAAGCTGGAGTCCCCGGAGAAAACCCACGCATGCACGGGGAGAACATGCAAACTCCACACAGAAAGGTCCCCCAGCCAGGACTTGAACTGGGAACCTTCTTGCTGTGAGGCAGGAGCGCTAACCACTGCACCACCGTGCAGCCCTAAAAAAAGTGTCTTATATTAAAATAAAATATTCCATTGCATATATCTTGCCAACAAAAACTTTGAGTAGATTTGTTGTTGACATGGACCAATCTTGTACACTCTTGTACACTTATCATCTGTTTGTCAAGTGGTCCAGATCCATGTTCTGAGTTCCGCATTAAGTCCTTTTCAGAAGCCCGTCTTGAGAGCGGCTGAAGGCCAGTCCATTTGAGCAGCTATAGGGTCCTGAATGTCAAAGAGTAGGCAGGGACAGTTTCCTCTTCCTGTTTAATGTCCATTAGCTGCTGCCTTGGATTCTTTTCCGTGGCTAGCATGCTGGAAGACGGTGCGCAGCAGCAGAGTAAATTCAGCATAGGAGTGAAAGGGTAATGAACCTCTGGACCAAACCGTGGCTAACCACTCCAAGACCTATCCAGTGAGCAGGGAATACAGAAAGGGGACCTTGGCCTCCTCAGTGGGACACAGATGAGCTTGCTGGTAGAGGAAGAGCTGGCACTGCATCAGGAAGCCGTTGCATTGTTCAGGTCTTCCAGTGAACTTATCCGGCTGTGAGAGACGTGGCGTGGAGGTAGAATTGCTTACGGTGAAAGAAGCCCCAGGAACAGCTGGCGAAGGAGGCATGAGTTGAAGCGGCGTGTGTGACGCTGAAGGTGTCTGTATCATGCAGTGTCACCAATGGGGACCTTCCTGTGTGGAGTTTGCCTATGCCTCATATGTTCATTGGTCACTCTCAATTGTCGCTAAGTGTAGATGTGAGTGTGTGATTGTGGCCCCTGTGACAGACTGGTGACCTGTCCAGGCGTGCCCCCTCCATTTGCTTTGAGTGGCCGGGTTAGGCTCCAGCAGCCCCGTGACCCCAAAAGGGACAAAATGGGTTTAGAAAATGATTCAATGATAAAAAGTTTCATTTAAGACAAATAAAAAAAAAAAAAAACCAACATTCTGAATCTGTGAATCTTCTCCCTTCTTTCTGTTCGTCATAAACGGAGGACTTCCAGTGTGTTTGGAAAGGTTTCAGATTTTCTGTGAAGAGTGAGTGAAGAGAAAAGAATGAAGGTGTGAAAATGGTCCAGATTCAGACCCCCAACTAAATGAAAATGCCTGACAGAACCTGAATAAGGTTTTTCCTTTGTTTTTGTCTTGTGCTTCATGTTAGAATCATGGCACTTCATCTGAGGCGTGACACTCATCAGAGCAGACTGGTCCTCGTGTGTGATTACAACATGAAGAGCAGGCACTCTGCACAGGCAGACTCCAGATTTCATCCCATGGTTTGAAATAAAAAGAGGATTTTTTAAATAAAAAAAGAACCTTGCAGATACCTGTAGCCATGGCAACTGTATCCATCCAGTATCAATCTGCAGAAACCTTGAAGTTTATTCCTTTTTATTCTGATCAAATGAATGGAAAGTTTGTCTGAAAACAAAATGAAGTTGAGTGCTTTGAAGGTAGAAACGAAGCAGAGCCTCTGACATTTCACCGTGGCACTCTTGTGCTCCTCCTCATCCTCCTCATTCTCTAAATGCATCCTTTCAGTTTGCCGTCGTGCGAAAATCTCATTGATTTGTGGCTCTCAGCTAACCCGCCTCCAAAGGCTCGTCGCTGCCATAAACATCTCAAAGCTAAAAAGGCTGAAAGTGCCCTGCCACCTATTGATCAGCTGTAAGTGCTGCTGCTGGCAGACACTCATCTGTCCTCTGTGTGCTGCAGAACAAAGGTGGGGATGAATATGATCACTGAAAACAGGCCTTTGGTGTTTGACTTGTTTTAAAGACAGTGATCAGACTTTCAGTCTCTCATCCAAAGAAAATGAGAAGTACATTTTCAATCTAAAGATGAATTAAATCAAACTAAATGGGATCAGAAGGAGTAATCTAAGGCAGCTCAGGTGTTCATCCTTCACAGTTAGTCCATAAAAGAACAGATTCAGATTCAGATTGATAATTGACAGAAAACAGACTTTATGATTTCTACAACAATGGGATCAATGATGGACATTGCAGTTAATGGAGGCCAGAAATGTTCCACAGGACTTGACTTCATTATTTTGAAGAACTTTTATTAAAACTGTCAACATTTAAAAGCACCACTTCTGCTTTGGTTTGAAATGTTAAAATGAAAGCAGGTCTAGTGAATAGAACCTTCAGATTGTTGAGGTTCTTCAGTATCTCCTGTACTGGCCACATTTAGCATGACACTAACTGAATCCATCGGTAGAAAACTTGGACTCTGGCTCTTGTTTGAAGTGGGAAGTGTGTGGAATTGGGTGGAGTTGTGTCACATGACTGCAGCAGCTCCATAAACTAGTGAATTATGCTATGAGACGAGTTTTTCTAACACAGGCATTGTCTTTGTTGTACATAAAAAAGATCAGCTGAATCTCTTGACGTCATGAAAAGTGGTTCTGTACATTGCTGTATAGTCTCTGTGACATGTGCAGCTAAAGGAGTCTGCTATGTACTGTTTCTATAATTTTGTTGGTGTTAAATCAACCTGCAGGTAATGAAGTGACCATTCAGAGCGTCGTGAACACCGTACATGAAGCTGCTCATCCTCAAGAACCTGCAGGGAAACTCCTCCTCCTCTGAGAGGAAGCAGGAGGATCGGCCTTTTGTTTTTGTCCAGACGGGTTTATGATGGAGCCACCTAAGGAGTGGATTAGAAAGGCCTCATTCCTCCTGACGGACACAGAGAGCCTCGTTGTTTTACACTGTTGATGTGCGTGCACGTTTGTGTGTGCACGCTGTGGAATGAGAGAGCAGATGGAGGCAGATGGCGACTCCTACGGCTGCAGAGAAACAGCATCTCATTACAGTTTTGCCAATTTAATCTGCGACCAATAGAAGACATTTCAATGTAAAACGAGGGATAAAGAGTCCAGCAGAGAACAGGAGGGTGGGGGTGGGGGGTAATATGATAGCAGGAATGCCACTCAGCAAAGAGAAGTTTGCTCACACTCATCCTAGACCCTAACTCTTTTCCTGCTAACCCTGACCTGGTGACGCACTGCATGTTTTTTAAGTCTACATGTTTTTGCTCAGCATGAAGTGAGACACAATGTGAGACGGATGAAAACAGCTGTAAAGACATTTCTGCCTCATTCTGCAGAAGAAAGAGTTCAGCTTGGCCAGGCCAAAAACATAGATCAATCGCTAAAGAAGTTTAGGCAGATCTCTGGCCTTCAAAAAGAAAAAGACCATCTATCTATCTGTCTTATTGCATGCTGAAAAGGTGTGGGAGTTACTGGTTTAGCTGATAACATTTTCGTAGTTTGAAATGACCTGCTTCTAACTCTAAGTTGGTTTGCATGTTGTAAAGAATAGATCAAACTTGCTGTGGGTGTGTTTGTGTGTGTGTGTGTGTGTGTGTGTGTGTGTGGTGCTTTGAGTCAACAAGGCATTCATTCATTCATTCATTTTCCAATCCGCTTTATCCCTTTCGGGGTCACGGGGTTGCCGGAGCCTAACCCGGCTACTCATGGGCGAAGGCAGGGTACACCCCTGGACTGGTCGCCAGTCTGTCGCAGGGGCCACAATCACACACCCACACACACTCACAGTCACACCTAGGGACAATTTCGAGTAACCAATTAACCTATGAAGCATGTTTTTGGACGGTGGGAGGAAGCCGGAGTACCCGGAGAAAACCCACGCATGCACGGGGAGAACATGCAAACTCCACACAGAAAGGTCCCCCAGCCAGGACTTGAACCGGGAACCTTCTTGCTGTGAGGCAGGAGCGCTAACCACTGCGCCACCGTGCAGCCGTCAACAAGGCACTTAAGATGAATTGAATTGAAAAATATATCTATATAAATCAACATTCTTCTTAAATAATATAACCAGCAACCAGCAAAGGGTGTGGATCAAGACATTGGTCACATTCTTTTCCATTCTTCCATGTAGATCTTCTCTGGAGCTGTGATGTTTTCAGCACCCTCCACAGATTCTCTCTTGGATTCAAGTTCAACAGCTGGCTAGAACCCTCCAGGACCTTGAAATGCTTTTTATGAATAAAAATAGGATAATGTTTTTGGGATTGTTGTCATGCTGGAAGATCCAACTGTGTTTCATCCTCAGTGTTCTCACAGATAGAAGGTTTCTGCCTAAAAATCTCTTCACACGTGGATCCATTCATCCTTTCCTTCATAACAATCAGTCATCTTGTCCTCTTTGCAGAAAAACGGTTCCAAACCATGCTACTTCTACCTCCATGCTTCATAGTGGGTGTGGTGTTCTTGGGGAGCAGCTCAGCATTCTCCTTCCTCCAAACATGGCGACTGGTGTTTATACCAGATAGTTCCATTTTGGTCTCGACTGATCACATGACCTCCAATTCTCCTCTAGATCCTCCAGATGGTTTCTGGAGAACTTTAGATGGGTGTGAACATGTGCTGGTTTAAGCAGAGGACCGCTGGAGCTCTGCAGGATTTAAATTCATGACGACATTGGGTCTTAAAACAGTAACCTTTGTTATTGTGGCCCCACAATAACAAATATTTACTCCAACAGTTTTACTGTTACAATCGGGGATTATAAATCTTTGGACACACAAGGTGTATATTTGTATAAACCCCTTTTGTAATTTAAATTAAACTTTATTCATAATGATTATATTTGTATCCTCTTTTGGAATGGAAAAGAAGAAGCAGGAAGAAAAGAGAGGGATTAGAAAGGGGGTAATGGCACAAAAGACAGGGGAAAAAGGGAGGTGGGTAACAAAATTGGAGGATGATATCAGAGGAGGGGGGGTAGAATCAGAAAAAAACAGGCAATAAGATGCTGGAAGTTTATAATAATTACAGTCAGGTGTGATATTAAGATCAGATGGATGAGGGAAAGTTAAAAATAAAAAAAGTAGGGAGAATTCCAGGCCATCTCCACACCAGGACCCCAACTGAAGCGGTGACCAGCACGCCCCCCCACTGTAGAAATGACGGAGTTAATCCACCCGCCTGGCAAGCATCCAGATCAGGGCCCGCAGGATCACATCATGTGCCCCATTGCATGAAGAGCCGAGCCCCCATGCCCCCCACTCCATACAGAGAGAGAGGAGCCAAGGCGGAGCCAGTCCCAGGGGCAAGCGCCACCCCTGTAAAAGAGATCAATCATTTTAATGATCATCAATAATTGATTCAGGAAGTTTACTGTTGTGATTATATGGGGATGCTGTGCAATAAAGAGGTTCATATATTCTGTTTATTGATTGTAGATTGTATTCCTTCCAATTAAATATATCTTTTCAAATTGGAGTTCTCTCCTTATTGAAATCAGGGTCACAGTTGAAGATTAGAGATAGAGGAAGATCCCGGGCGCCATGATTTTCTTGAAATTGTTCGGCTATTCCATTACTCCATTTGTTTGTTCAAACATCCGTGATCAAGCACTTCCCAAAATCAGTCATATTGTTGACAACAATCGCTCCAGATGACCAAGTGGTTTAACGAAGACCTTGCAGTTCATCACCCATGTGTTTTGTATTTCCTTTCAACTTTTTAACATCCTGGCATGTTTGGTGGTTTCAGTGTTTCTTTTTGTTATAGGATCATTAATGAAGACATATGATACTTTTTGATATCTCCTTTGCTTCATCAGAGCTGCCTTGTGCTTTTGATTCACACATCTGATAAGAATCGCTGGTTCGCTTGCGGCCTTTCCTCTGGCAGGTCTCGAATTGTATTTAGATCCAGGGAGATCCCTTTAGACCTCAGAAATGATTCATTTTTTTGGGATTTTGGACAATGTTTATTTTGCCCTGCCCATTTTAGACAAACATTCACACTTGACTGCAATGATCATAAACTTCCAGCATTTTGTTGGCTGTTGTTTTACGATTCTATCCTTCCTCCCCTGTAGTCATCCTCTAAATTCTGTAACCCATCCTTTTCTCCTGTCTTTTGTGCCCCTCAGACATCCTTCTCTCTTCTTCCACCATTTTCTTTTCTGTCCGGTCCAACAAAATGAACGATAAAAACATAATTATTATGAATAAAGTTTAGTTTAAATCACAAAAAGGGGTTTATACAAATATACACATTGTGTGTCCGATGATTAATAACCCCCGATTGTAACAGTAAAATCTGTCTAACACAAGAGGCTCTCAGGTCATTTCTGTTTGCTGTTAGACAGAACAAGTTAAAAAATAAAAGATTCAATTTGACATTCCACTCCTTCTCCTGATCAGAAGCGTCACCACCGGCATTGCTGCTAGGGGTAGCTTCGGCAGGCCTCGCTCTGAGTTTGATCGGTAATCCTGTGAGAATTTCATTATTCTGCCTTTTTTGTTGTTCCATGTCATCCATTCTTTGCTCCAGGATGTCATCCCGGTTGTCTCATTGCTCATTCTGAGCACACTGTCTTTTAAATTCCTCCAGGAATTCCGTCAGAGGAATTAGCTTAGCTTGAGTGTCATGCTGGAGCTTATAACCCCAAGCTAGCATTGGCGGCACAAAAATAATGGTGAACAATATTGGATCAATCCAGCCATACAGTTTTGAGCCAGAGACCAGCTTGGACAAGGAAAATGAATGCATGCAAGGGGGCGGAGAAGGGGAGTGGTAAGAGAGACTTTGAAATGCCCATTTCAGTAACTGTGTCAGTAGCCCAAGCTTTTTCAAGCATCTGGATTTCTGATCCAATGCAAAATATGAAATACTCAGGAATGCAGTTTTAATCACAAATTCTTTTATAAATGTCCTTTATTATGAGAAAAATGCTACAAGAACCTGTAAAAAACACCAAAAATACAATTTTCATTGGAGGTGGTCTTTAAAGAAAAAGTGACAGGTGTGTTAG
This sequence comes from Adrianichthys oophorus, assembly GCA_036245035.1. NCBI lineage: Eukaryota > Metazoa > Chordata > Actinopteri > Beloniformes > Adrianichthyidae > Adrianichthys > Adrianichthys oophorus. Next base: position 250,577 of record BSAI01000265.1, on the reverse strand, counting down.
CGACAGAACTTTTGTTTGTTTGTTGGAGCTAAATATTTTTTTCTGCTCCATTCTACAAATAAACTGTTTTGAATTATACAATGTACTATCCTGGATTAATTTTGTACATTCTGTCTCTCACAGTTGAAGTGTTTCCTTGATTAATATTGCAGGCCAAACTCAGCTTTTTTGATTGAAACTTGCAGATCACGACTGATAAATCCTTTTAGAGAATGCTGTGACTTTAAGAGCTCATACAGAATAAATATGAGCCAAAGGTTTTCAAGCAAAACGCAAACGAGTTAAAAAGATGAAAAAGTTCCATTCAGCTTCATTCCTAATCCTTCAGCAGAGTGACAACATTTTTTTGAATCTAGTTTATCATCATTTTCTAATTGTGAGCTTGTGTTTCTTTTTGCTTTTTTTTTAAATACTTTTTTTGTCTTTTCTCAGCATTGTTTCAGGTAAAATTATTTATTTTTCTGGCAGTTCAGTGAGCTTTTTTTTTAAGAAAAGTTAATGATATTTGAACTCAAAAGCCAAACAAATTAAGCCTTCTATCCAGGGCTCCCCTCTTTAAATAGTGCCACTGAAATTCATGGATGCAGGTTGCCACGGCAACAACAACAACAACAACGGCTGGACAAGCTGACCAAAGAAACACAGGAATCTTCTCAAAGTAATGTGAGGCCGCAGACACAAGATAACAAAATAGGAGAATAATGAAATGCAGCTTTTCATGAAATAAAAAAAGGGATTCAGTGGGTCTACAGAGGAGGATGTGGGGGTTGGCTTCAATGTCTCAAAATCCTGGAATTCTGATTACTTGTTCCTTTACAATACAATTAAATCTGAAAGCCTGAAATATGAAGACCGCGGCTAAATGGCAAGTTCAGAGTTTTTTTGGTTTGGTTTTGTCCATACATTTGTTTTCTTAACCTGCTCCAGTCCCATTGGGGTCACTGGGATGCTATAGCCCCCATTCACTAAAACACGTGTCAAACTCCATGCCTTGTGGGTCATTGTCATATTTTTCAACCAACCTTCCACTGAACCTCCTTATACCCTAAGCACACCAAAATCCAGGTAATCAGCAGACACGGCCAGGTTTCCTTAAAACCAGGCAGCAGGGTTCAGCCCCCGGTGTCTGGAGTCACACACCCCAGTCACAAAAAGGTGAAGACGGGGTACACGACAGTTCTCCAGCCGATCACAGGGACACAGTCACACCTAAGGGAAGATTTAGAGATACCAATTAACCAGTAAGGCATGTGTTTGCATTGTTGGCAGAAGTTGGGGTGCATGTGCCAGGAGAACACACAGGAAGAAACCAGCCAGTTTGAACCAGGGCGATGGAGAGCAAAAAAGAATGATCAGGCAGAACTGAAGCTCATATTTGACTGTCTTTTAATCACTCAAACAGAGCAAACAACACAAGGAGCCAAACATGGTAAATGCTGTTCATTTTGTGTGCTTTTCCACCTTGATCAAAACCTAATGTTCTTTACAGTCACACGTCCATTGACCCATTACACACACATTCACTCAATGATGGCTGCTGCACTGCCAACAAGGCGCCAACCTGTAACCACCAGGAGCAATGTGAACACTTTGACTCATGGGGAGGCAAGGTGGGAATTGAACCTGTGATTGTCTGATCAGAGGTTACCTGCCTTACCTCTACTCCACAGCTGCCCAGTCTTGTGTGAGATTGTGGTCCTCAGCTTGTCTTCAACAGCTTTTAGAGCAGAGAAGGACCTCTCACCGCTGGGGACGGGGAATAGAAGAATCGAGTGCCACTCAGACGCTGTTCTTTGCTCTGAAGAATCTGCAGCAAATGAACAGAATTACCCTGATTGCTTCAGTCAGGCCTGAAAGGCTCTCAGGCCTGATGAATAAGCTCAGTCTTACAGCAGCTTCACAATCATCAGCAGATCTCATCCTCTGTGTTGTTTCTGCAGGTTCAGCTGAAGCTCCTCAAAGTGATCCAGTGTAGCTTCTGGGGAACCCCATGCGTCCCACTATGTGCACCTCTTCATCCTTATGTGCTGAGGATTCTTTAAAAATAAAAAAACAGACAGAATGGCTGTAAAACTTCCTAAACAGCTGTGTTGTTTGTAACCACACCGGCATGCTGCAGGCAAACATGCTCTGAGGGCTTTGACTCTTGAGAAAAATGCTCCAAGAACATGTTAAAAACACTATTTTCATTGGAGTGGGTCTTTAAACAACACATAAGGGTGAAGTAGGTGAGATTCCGACATGCTGTGTGGATTTGTCATATTTTCCTTTCCCCTGTGCCAGGGCCATGTTAGTGCTGTTCACATGAGTGCACGTGATACGTGTGCACTCCCTAAGTGCTGCCTGACTGTTTGAAATGAGACAATCAAAACAAAACATAATAATAATTAATGTAAAGTTTTGTTTAAATTACAAAAGGGGCTTATACTAATATACATTTTATGATAGTAAGAAGGGCTGCACGGTGGCGCAGTGGTTAGCGCTCCTGCCTCACAGCAAGAAGGTTCCCGGTTCAAGTCCTGGCTGGGGGACCTTTCTGTGTGGAGTTTGCATGTTCTCCCCGTGCATGCGTGGGTTTTCTCCGGGTACTCCGGCTTCCTCCCACCGTCCAAAAACATGCTTCACAGGTTAATTGGTTACTCCAAATTGTCCCTAGGTGTGAATGTGAGTGTGCATGGGTGTGTGATTGTGGCCCCTGCGACAGACTGGTGACCAGTCCAGGGGTGTACCCTGCCTTCGCCCATGAGTAGCCGGGTTAGGCTCCGGCAAGCCCGTGACCCCGAAAGGGATAAAGCGGATTGGAAAATGAATGAATGAATATGATAGTAAGACTAAAATCTGTCTAACACAAGAGGCTCTCAGCTCATATCTGTTTGCTCAGCTGATGGACAGGACAAGTTAAAAAAATGAAATGAGACAGAGTGTAGTTTGTGTGGACATCCTACACTCACTTGTGTATCTCGTGCACACGCTGTGCTTGCAGGATGTGTGTGGTCAGCGAGGAGCCAGTACCAGTACCAGTACCCACACCTCACTAATGGCTAGAGTGTGGCGTGAGGATGCTTTTCAACAGCATCACCTGTTCCTTGAGGTGGCCGTACGAGCTTCAAGGAAACTGAAGATGCAGCTGCATCTCTGTACAACCCTTCATGGGTCTGGACAACCCAAACCCCAGTGCATGTGACTAAGGCTTGGTGTCACTCTGGATACTGATGCCAGTCGTTGGTGAACCATTAAGCTGCATTTTTCACTAAACTTCCTGTTTGGGATTTGGGCCTCTGCCTTTGGATGTTAGCTGTGCAGACGCCTCCTTTGAAAGCAGAGTGACAGGAGCGTCAATATTCTGTGGTTTGGTATTAGAACTGCTGTCACACTTTCTGACAGGTTGAGTTATGCAATCAGCATCAGGCTTCGGGAGAATGACAGCAGACCCTGCTTCTTGAGGTGATAAATGGTCAGCTTTGTTGCCACACAGTTTTTCATGGTTTTTCGGAGGTCATCTGTGCTGCTGCTGCATGTCTTTTTGTAATTGGAACAAAAGGCAACTTTCCTCATGGTAATTCTACCACAGTTTTGGTATCTACATGATCTTAGGAGTGAAGAGCACATTTTTCTTCTTTAAGGTCTCACTGATCATCTTTTGATCTATTTTCAGTGTTCCCAGTAGTCTTTTAGTCATAATTATGTTGTTTTTAGCCAAAATCAAACAATCTGTCATTTTCTAGGACATATGTTCTGCAGAGCAGCTGGAGTTCATTAGAAATGAACCATTGATGCACCTCCTTCCTGTCATCCATAGCCATGCCCTCAAGCAACAAAAATGGCGAGCAATATTGGCGTTATCCAGCAGTTACAGTAGTTTAGCTTAAAGGAGAACAAGGACGTAAATGGATGTATTTGTCTGTGAGTGGATGTATCAGAATGGAGCGGAGCAGGGAGCTTGTGGTCTGGCCAGCAATTTTTCTGTTACAACGAACATTATTTCTTCATCTTCTTCTGATTGACAAATTTGAATAAAGAAATTCTCAGAAATGCAAGTTTAAGATTCGTTTTCTGTACATATGTCCTCCATCATCAGGAAAATGCCACAAGAACCTTTTAAAAACAGCATTTGCATGGGACTGAGTTCTTTCTATTCCTGTGACTCCAGCATGAGCTTTAGCGCCGCACAGCGATCATGTGAGCTAACACCTGAGAGACTCACAGCTGTTCCTTCTGATGAACCTGTGAGAAGAGACCGAGGAAGGAGCACACTCTGCACAGCACCAGAGTCTTCATCAGAGCAGGTCCTCTGCCGTGCAGAAGATTCTTCAGAACCTTTAACTGAATTTCACTTTGGTTTTCGGGAGCAGTTTACACGTCACTTGTTTGGAATCAGTTTCAAATGTTCCAACAAAGACGAAGGTGCAGCATGAGTTTACACAAAGAATGATCACTGTTTTCACAGAATTCTCACTAAACACATGCAGTCAGTCTTCAGTGTTTCTCTGAAATCCGCATTTAGACAAATGTAAGAAACAACAAATGGAAAAAACATCCAGACTTTTAAGACACTACAATGATCTCAGGCCCTCGTCAGGAAGCACAAAAGAAACCAAGCACTGATGATCTTCCATGAGATTTTGGAATTTCTTCTCATATCATCGGTAGGAATTTTCCAGCTTCATGAAAAATCCAAAAGAGTGGACTTGAGTGATGTTTCTCTGTGCTTTTTGAAGGTCTTTCATGCTGACCTATGAGTCAGGCTGGTTATTTAAGAACTCTCTACAGAACAGCAATGCAAAGCTGGAGTCACGGAGCTCAGCAAAAAGTCGGCATCAGCTCCTTTCCCTCTGCTTGGTTTGGCAGCAGAGTAACGCTCAGGATCTGCAGGGACGCTAAATAAAAGATTGAAGTCACTGCTGTTGGTTTCTGAGCCTCACTCCACTGTTTGTATTAGCGAGAGACCAAAGGTGTGAGGACACAACTACTTCCTGGAGTTACAGAAACACCTGGAACAATTTTCCGTTTCCTGGTGAGCAAATGTCTGCAGGTATGGGACCAAAAGCATGTCCTCCTGTTGGAAAGCTGAGGAGCAGCTGAGAGTCCTGCAGAGGGATGGTTCTAATCTGAGCGTGTTCATTTAAAGACTGCTTATAGCATGAACTGACCACTGCCCCAAACCATCTCAACCCCTCCTGTCCAGCTCTCATTGGTTAACATCCTTATGTGGCATTTCGACATAAACGCCTTCATGCATCTCCAGCCCTGAATGTCAGTGGAAGATGATGATGCGGTGTGTGTGTGTGTGTGTGCGTGGGTGTGTGTGTGTGGGTGTGTGTGTGTGGGTGTGTGTGTGGGTGTGTGTGTGTGTGTGCTGGACGTCACAGCTGAGCAGCTCTTGCTGAAAGTTGGGTTGAATTTTTTTCCTGCTCTCACAAAAACAGAGAGTCTGAATAATTTATGTCTGCAGGTTTCTGCTTCTTCTCGTTCTGTTCTGGACTGCTTCTGCGCTCTCTGGCCGTTTGCAGCTGCCGCTCCCTTTCATCACCACTCCAGGCTCCCCTCTCTGTTCGGCCCGATGACCCGTCTGCTGGAGTTCCTTCCCGGTTAGATGCCTCTTTCCTCTGGTTCGTTTGTCTGGATTGGGGCACAGCAGAGGATTCTTCAATGACAAGGGTGTAAACATGCAGACGTTTTTTTAAAGTCTTCTGGAATTAACGTCAACCCAGGAGAGTCCACTCCATCTTGGTCCTGCCAAGGTCTTGTCTCGGGACCCACATTGGATTCAGCAAATCGTGGCACTGAGAATTGAACCCTGATTTCCTACATGCAGCCAACTGTGCCATCCAGCCGCCACAAGGCAGAAAACATGAACCAAGTTCTGTACAATGGGTTTTTAAGGAAGGTTTGGATTATGCTAATGAGACAGGGGTCTCAGAAATGTGTGGATCAAATATGACCTCCACAGGTCGCCCCGTTTGGTGGCACAGTTTCCCCGTTTTGCCACTTACATTGAGCTCAGCCTCACTTTTTTTCTCAAACAGTGTTTTTTAACTGACTGCATGTTTCCTCAACACAAATGAGTGACTTCAGAAGCTGATCTTTCTCTGCAGAGTCAAAGATTCAACACTTATCATCTGTGTTCCTTCATACATCAGAGCTCAGGCACAAGTCGGTTGCTCATCGACACACAAAGGAACGACCTGCCCATTGGAACCCATGAGCTGCGCCAACATCTCCGTCAAAGACAGCATCAGCACGAGCACGTTGTTCCTGTGACCTCAAACAAGACATGACATAAAGAATAAAAGCCAAAGCATGTTAGCTGAAATTCTCAGTGCCAAACGTCGTCTTCCTCTCCAACTTTATGTTGATTCAGCACATTAAAACACGAGTGTCCTTGTTGAAAGGCTGTTTCGGTGGATCATATTCAGATTTGACCTTTTTAACAGAACTCTGAGGAACCTGACTCAGCATTTTTTTACCCAGCAGGGACAGCTGCTGTCTGGATGTTGCAGAAACTTACATCAACTGCTTTAAACTTTCTTCTGTTCGATCAAATATATAAAAAAAAACTTCAAAGGTCAGTTTCCTTTGAATGAACTTCAGGAAAAATCCAAAATAAAACAGAAAAAATGATCTTGAACTTTTGAATATTCAGTTGTAATAACTTTGCATCCTGGCTCCCACCTCCCCTTTGATGAGCTGAAAACAGACGGAAGAATCTTTCTGAGGTCTCTCACAGCAGAACCACAGTGGTATCAACTGGGCCGGCTCATCCAAAACCAGACGCGTTCCTTTAAACTCACTTCAAATTTAGTCTAAGCTAACTCAGAGCTAAAGTAGGCTAACTGGCAGCCGACCGTAACAATAGTTTAAAACATTAGAAATAGAAAGACAGTTGGGTATTCTGATCTACTGACTTTTTAAATTCAAATTTTCTTTTTTTCTTTGTTGTTACTGCCGTAACAGTCGGCTGCCAGTTTGCATACTTTAGCTCTGAGTTAGCTTAGCTGTCTTTGTTATTTCCATCCATTTTCTTAACCCGCTTTCCCCGCGGTGCTGCCAGAGCCTGTGGCAGGTGCAGCCACCCCTCCTGTGCCGGGTTGCTGCCCGGCTAAGCGGGGATCCCCCACGCTAATATGCCGCCGCTGGCCGGTTCTGTGCTGAGGTACGTTCCTGCTGCCAGAACCAAGCCTAAGACTGAGGACAAAGATTCTGGCAGGAGAAACGTATCTATGCACAACACCAGCACAGCAGAACGGCAGCAGCAGCAGAGACAGGGATCCCTCTGCCGCCTGCTCGGGCGTTTTTATTTTCTTTAATCATTCTCTTATCAACATCTCTTTTTTTGCCATCACTTCCAGGTCTGTTTTATTGTTTTTACGCTCCACTGATGTCGCCTGGCAAAAAAATAAAATTAAAAAAGCAGCAGGATTTGGCTGTTTATATCTTTTTTTCCAGCGAAGCAACGGTAACAAGATCATTTTCCAGCCAGGGGATCAACATCATTCTATAAAGTTTAATTCTATCAGCTTATTCAGATGAATCGATGCTCCGGGACTCAATCTTTATGCCTGTGACCTGTGACCCCGTGATGTGTTTTTGACAGCGATCTAACAGGAGAAATTCGTATTCAACACAAGCAAGAGTCATATTCAAAACAGACATATGAAATGTAAAACTAAATGTTGTATTCATATTTTTTCTGCAAAAGTTTTGCACAAAATATAAATTTGTGCACAAATTTGTCTTTATGAATAGATTTCTTATTGACAGTTTCCTTACCCCAGAGCTTTATGTCACCGTACTGATGTGTCCTCCAACAGTAGATGGAAGTGAACAATCGTGCGTGGGTCTGGTACATGCAGAGAGCTCCAGCTTCAGCAGTTTGTGTTGTGAAGGAAGTTTGCATGAATGGACAGATTGTGTGGAGGTGACTCCCCAAAGTTCACGTCCGCACAGTCTGAGCAGGTGGTCATAAATTATGGATCCCAGAAAAAAACCATAGAAACTGCTTTGTGTGTCCTCTCATGTATACAGGAAATGTGATGGAAAGAAGATTAACTTTAGAGGAAGTTTGAGTCTCGTGTTCACTTTTGTTGGCTTACAGTTGTTTGGACTTCCTGCATTTTACTGGCATTAAAGTCTTAGTCCTAATTGCCCTTATGGGTGGATACAGGCTGTCTGGGGGCAGAAAATGGTCAAATCTGTCCAGGGTACCAAGTGACCCGCGGGAAATAACAAGGTGGTAGACCTCTCAAGGAATCCATAGAGAAAAGATGTTCACCAACATTTTTCTCCGGCCATGCTGCGGCCGACAGCTGGTGGTGAACATTTATACAACCCGTATGGATAAAACTGGTTGAAGTAGGTGAGACGCAGATTTTGAATAGTTTTGAACCCCTCCCTAAATCCTAGTGCTGTTCACGTCAGACGCGTGCGCTCCTTACGTGTAGCCTGACTGTCAGAAATGAGGAAAGTAGACATTCAGAGTGTAGTTTGTGTGGACATCCTACAGGCGTCCTACGGGCACCTACAATCACGTGCACACCCCATGAAGCAGCAGTTCTTCGCCGTCAGTAGGGAGCCAGTTCTCACACCTTACTAATGACTAGAATGTGGAGTAAGGACACCACACACATAGATCATACGTGCGGTACTTCCACATCCATACAAATACTTCATGATACACTGACCCCACACACGACAACGATGTGTTCTATGGTCATGAAGTCCTTGAAGTTTGCCATTCAAGCCTCATGGAAACTGCAAACACCAGAGCTCCCCTTAAGGTTCAGCCACTCCCCTCTACCACCCTCTAGCTTTGACTGTGTCAACTTTTTGGGACTTTTTCTGACATTTTGATAAATGTTTGGCCTTTTTTAGTCACCATTTAACAGGTCCTAATTTAGCATTCATTCAAACAGTCTGATCTGAGCTGTTGTTGGTCTCATTTGTGCACGTCTTTTTTAACACTGATAGAACTCATTATTAGAGCTTCAGAGAAGGTTTTGGGAGAAGAGAGGCTTCAGGCTGGAGCTTAGTCATAGAAATGATGACGGACAGGTGAGGATGGACATAAAGGCTTTGGTTCAAGGTCACTGCATGGTGCAAAACATCTGCAGTGATAAGAGACAGCTGGCTGTGGCTGAAAATCAAAGATGGAGACGCAGTTTCTGATGTGACACAAGGCCAGTGATGGGCAAGCATAGAGAGAAGGAAAATGTGAAAATGGGGAGATGAAAGCAGGCTACAGGAGGTTAGAAAGCCGTTCCAGCCCCCCAGAAACGGAATGGATGGGCAGGTGAGGATCCATCATGTCTGTGGTATTTGGGCCAGCTTCACTTCAACACAATCCTGCAACGCTTAGAAGTAGCTGCTGAAGGCAATCCAATAAAAATAACAGAGAAAGAGCTTTGTTCCTAAAGGAGAGAAGAGTAGCACAAAGTTAACTTGCTCCCTGCTGAGAGAGCGGGGTAATAAAAAAAGGCGCCGGAGGCAAATAATGAACAAAATGGCCGAACCTGCTGCAGGCTGTGTGGGGCCCTGTCACCTTCTGAGCTCAGAAAAGGGACTTGACTTGCTCACTCCTGATTGGTGAGAGTGGTTGCCATGGACACGTACACTCAGACCAATCACCGTTTACTGATGTTGTTTACTTCTAACATGGCGGTGTCCGTACTGCAAACAATCGCGACTGAGTGGACCTCATTTGTTTGAATCATTTCCTGTGGCTGACGTCACTCGGTCCAGTCCTCAGACAGTCAGTGGTTCCCACCTGAAACAGCTGTTTGGGTTTGAGGGTTTGGTTGTGAAATGGCGCCGTGCTGATGCATGGCAGTGCAGCCTGATGCCTTTGAGGCTCAGAAAGTCATTTCAAAGCTTCTAATGAAATGAATCGACTTTGTATTTAGTAATTTGGAGCATGAATTCTACCATTTGAGTTTGTTTGACTGTTCTGAACAGAATCAGACAAACTCTTGTGGCTCGGTAGCATCCTCCGGTGTCCACAGGTTCATGTTGGGTTTATTTGTCTGTGAATACAGACAGAGCTTTGTCTCAGCATCAGGGCAGAGACTGAGCTTTTTCTTTTCCTTCATCATCACTCTTTCACATGAAATGGGATTTTCCTGTTTATCATTGAAGAAATGTCCTTTATCGCTACTAGCCCTGTAGCTCCTGTGCGCATGCGTGTTTGACTTCAGAGGTTGATCCATCAAACTGAACACTGACAGGACTGAAAGGACAGCTGGCGCGCGCTCGCGTGTTCTGTCTGACCAGAACCTGACCCTCCACCCTCCACCCCCCACCCCCACGCACACCTCCAGCTGCGTGTGTTCCCGCGCGGATCGAGATGCACGTCAGGTGTGAAACGAGCACTACCGAGAGCGCGCGCGCGCGCCCTAGAGCCAGAATGTGCGCGGTCCCGCCGAGAGAGACAGACTAACAGAGAAAGAGAGGGAGGAGCCATGTCATTGGCTGGCTGCGTCTGGTGGGCGGGGCGTGAGCGGGGCCCGCCTCCCTGTGAGCAGCAGGAGTTCAGTGAACCGCAGCCTCCGCTGACCGGCGGACCGGATGTGACTGCCGCCTCCGGGCCCTGGCTCTGGTTCTGGTCCTGGTCGTGACCGAGCTGCGGGGCTGCTGTGCGGGGCGCTGTGGATTGTGTTGCTGTGCGCACGCGGCTGGATGCGGGATGACGGACGCGCTGGGACTCGGCTGGAAGCGGGAGCGCTGACGCGCACACGCAGGTGAGATGCTGCAGTTAGTCACGCTGCTTCTGGTGAAGGGTGCGCGGGCGCGCGCGTTGGGGTGATGACCTGCTCTGTGGATCCGGTCCATCTGAGCTCCATCCTCACCTCCACGGTCATCTCAAAGAAAAGTTTGTCCGCTCCTCCGGATCACGTCTCCTCATCTCAGCTGATGCTGACCTGAAGGTCCAGATCATCTGTCTGTCTGTGGGTCTGGAGCCTCAGTACCGGGCGGCCTTCAGTGAGGCTTGGTGGATTTAAAGCCCACATCAGCCCTCAGAACCAGGCTGGCTGCTGTGTTTACTGCTGTTCATCTGCCCTGTTGTCCTCACAGACTTCATGCAGCTTCTGGTCAGAACTTTCCTTCACCACCGGATCGTTTTGCATGGAAGCACTAGCAGAGGGAGCATGAACACAAACATGGGGAAATGATAAACAAACACTGTCGTCATGCATGTCTTTAGGAGCAAGGGCACTTTAAACTTTAAATGAAGACAGAACGATGAAGGATGATGTCATGGATGTTGTGATTGGTCCTCTTTCTTCTGGATGCGTGGAGCCGGAGCAGCCGGTTCAGGCTCCCAGCAGGTTGTCAGGAGCCACAGTTCAGTTTGTCTGCTGTGAAACACGGTTGGACGAGCAGGAACAGCGAGGAACGCTGGGAAACTTCTGCTTTAGGGATCAGGAGCTCTTGAGTCTGTGGAGAAGGTTCAGCTTCAGCTCTCCTGACAGTTGTCAGAAACGTCTTTTGCTTGAACCCCTCTGGCCTCCTGAAGTGGAGCCACGCAGACAGAAGCTGAGGAAAGCAGGTTCTTCTCAGATGAAGCCGAGAGATGAATGCAGGCCTGCATGGCGGCTGCCAGCAGAGGCGGTGAGGAGCATCTGTCTGCCTCTGGGCTCCCGCGGTAACAGCTGTTACTTCTTTAACCCCCTGCTGCTGCTGAGGCTGCAGCCTCCTGTGTGACGCGCTGCAGAAAAGCCACAGTGCAGTTCAGGATGTGGCAGATGAGATGCATCAGGGTTCCTCTTTGCATTCGTCACAAACATGTTCCTGTCACGTACTCAGTGTGAATTCCAGAGCAGCGGCTTTCTGGTTTCAGTTCAGATTTCTCCTGTACTGACTGGAACTCTTGGATTCTGTGAAACTTCTGCTCTGATGGGGTCATACGTGGTCCGAGCCGGGCCCCCCACAGGGCTGTCCCTCATAAAACAACGGCTTTCATTCAGCAGCATCTGCACTGTCTTTGGTTTTCTGCTCACATCCTTGTTTTGTTCCTGCAGACGTGCACAGAGCGTGCAGCGAGGAGGCAGAGCGCTGCTTTTCCAGTCTGGACGTGATCTCAGATCCTTCCTGTCTTTAACTGTGCTTCTGCAGAGGCATCAGACCCCCGCTCTGACCCCTGCACACGGCCTGGACTCTCATTCACATTTGTTTGGAGTGTTGCTATGCCAACTGAGAGCGGTCCAAAGCTGGGCGCCGCACAGCCGCTGCACTCTTCTGTTCCGTTGCTCCGTGTTCCTGCAGAGGAGCGGCGGCTCCATGCTGGATCTGGGCTCTGGTGGCGCTCTGGCTGTGACTCTGCATGTTAAGATGGTTTTAGCAGGCGTGTAGAGACTGCTGGCGCCTCTCAAGCATCTTTAATTACTCATTGTCAGAAAGGCGTCTTCTGGGTCTTCAGCACTCGGCTGGGAGGAGTCAGGGCTTTACAGGTGTAAGAAAACTACAAGCTGGAGAAGAAGAGTCTGGAGGTCTCTGGAAACTAAGGTTGAAAGAAGGATTGGGCTTTTTTAGTCATTTAGGTAGTTTGTGACCTCCTACGGGCACCTACGCAGCACGTGCACATCCTGCATGTGCATTTGTGCGCGGTCAGTCAGCAGCCAGTACTCACACCTCACTAATGTCTAGAGCGTGGCATAAGGATACCGTCCAACAGCATCACTCGTACGTGTGTGCAGCTTCTATTATCCTTACGAATCCTTCACAGCTACCACACACACGACAATGGTACGCTCCATTTTCAGGCCTTCCCTGTAGGTGGCTGCCCAGGCCTCAAGGGACACTCCTGTACACTGACCCAGAAAACCCCAGAACCTGTATGTAACCAAGCCTCTGTACTAAGACATAACCCTCTTTCATGGCTCTGAACGGGCTGTTAAAATGCATCGTTGGCCTCTAATGCGACCCAGTAATGATGAACTGGATGCGAGTCTAGAAAAACACTCAGAGGCCAAAAGGTGACCTGATCAGAGCAGTCCAGCTAAAGTCCAGGATCCTAATGGGATTCACTCAAATGGGATGATCTAAGGCATCTGGCTTTGGGTCACAGTCCTAGCATAGCTGCGCTGCTGAGATTGGGATTGACCTTTACTGATGTCCCCCTGACCCTGACGGCACGCTGATCTGTTCGCTGGGCTTTGTGTTCTTGCGTGTGACAGTAAACCCCGCAGATTAAAAAAGGATTTTCCATCGAGACTCGCAGTAACCGGGCACCTCTGGGATTAACTGCTGCACCAATCCCTAACAGCTGACCCGTACCCGGAGGGGTGATGCTCTGGAGTTCACGCGGTCATCCATCCAGTCAGGTTCATTCACAGAGCAGAGCTTTCAGGCCTCCACACTATTTTTGTGATGCTGATCCTTTTGATGAAGCAGGTTCCTGTGTTTGCATAGAATCCACACAGCTCAGGAGCCGGACTCTGTGGTTTTTCTCCTGTCAGTGTTGAACTGTAGAAACGGAGGAACAAAGTCATGCTGTTGATGTGTTCAGCAGAAATGGGAGCTGCAGCTCTTTCATTTAGACCCTTCAAACGCTGTCATCTGTTTAGCTTGTAGTTCAGAAGAAGAGACTCTCCCAGCAGTTGTGTGTGTTTATATGAGTGTGTGCGTTTGGATGTGTTTGTACTTGTGTTTGCATGTGTGTGTTTGTGTGCGCCGGCTCAATATGCTCTCACACACACATACATCTTAATGTGTGTGTGCACCAGTGTGATGTGCTTGCACACGCATGCAGCAATCGTGTATGTTTGTGTGTAATTGCCTTTATAGTTGTGTATGTTTTTTTGTTGTTGCAAGTGCATGTGTGTGCGCTTCTATGTATCAGAGTGTGCTTGTTATGTGAGTGAGTTCACATGTCGTGATGTACACACACACACACACACAGCAGAATCTTCTTTTATTACCACAGGAGCTATTTTGTTTCTGACATTTGATTCTTTCTGACGTTTTATTGATCAGGAAGGAGAATAGTTGGAATCATGTTCGGAATCTAAACTCGCCTTTTAAAACTTTAACGTCTCACATCGACCGAGCTAAAGCTCATCTGACCTTCCAAGACTTTTTCAGTCTTTCACAGAGTAATGTTTCTTGAACCCACAAAGTCCCCTGGAAACCTATTAAAATACCTTCTCAAAGTGTTCTGAAAACAGAGCCGTCCACCTGAGGAGAAGTCTCGGTCTTTGGGCTCTGATGCAGATGTTGAAACTGAAATACTGTGGAGTTCTTGCTGGGATGAGATGAATGCATGTTGTGATGCTTCCTCCTCTGCTGTAGGCGAGTGAGTTCAGAGGATCCAGGGTGCTGTGTGGAGTCCATGCTGGTGGAGAGTTCATGGATCAAACATCTTCTGCAACATTCCTGCTAAATCCAAGGACTTGAGCATCTCACCACCAGCAAGTACTTTAATCCCAACACCACAAAACGTAGCAAATGTTTGAATGTCACACTTTCATTCACTAAAAGGGTTTGTTCAAATAGTTGCTATGGTTTCAATGATGCAGCTGCCCCTCTTCTGTTTGGAGAACCTTCTGAACATGGAGGTTCTGAGTTTCTGGGGTTTTTCTGTTGAACTTGGTTCCATTCTGTCCTGATTTAGAGCTTTCCGTTGTGCTTTAGTGTAGCTCCAGATGTTCTGAGCAGGAGAGACGTTGGCTGCAGCAGGTCAGGTCAGACTGCCAGGAGGAAGTTATGCTGCCGTAAAGCTTGTGGTTCTGCATCATCCAGCCAAAACTACAAGGCCTTTCCTGAAGCAGGGAAGACGGTCAGATGTTCCTCTGAAACCTTTGGAGACCTTCCAGTGCGTAAAGTTCCTTTGACACCCACACCACTGTTTAGTTTGTTTGTTTGTGCTTCAGTCTGCAGTCCTGACAACAGTGATGTGGCCAAAAGAGTGCAGCTGAACCTGCTTAATGCAAAGCGCTGCTACAGAGCAAAGGGAGGCGGAGCTGAGAGTCCCTCAGATGACGGGAGATTTCACTCATGTGTGTTCATAGACCCACTCTGAGAAAAACAGTGTTTTGAACATGTTCTTGTGGCCTTTGGAAAAGTAAGCTTAAAATTGCATTTCTGAGTATTTATTTAATCAAACTGTTGTGAATCAGGAGCAGATGAAAAAAGGCAGTTTGAAAAGTCTCATATTTGTGACGTAGAAGATCAGATCCATCCACTTCCAGACAAACAGATCCATGAACGTCTTTGTTTCCTGGTCTGAGCTGGAATGTGGATGTAACTGTACGGCTGGATAACTCTGATATTGGTCATCATTTTCTTTGCACTTCTAATGTTCGGTTGTGCGTGTGAGGGGCTGTAAGCTAGTGGGAGAGTGTAGACAAAAAGCTCTCAGCAACGGGAAGGGGGGTTGCCCCCACCAAGAGTTCCTCCCACAAATCAGAGATGAATTTCTATCAAAGTTCTGCTGCTCTGCAGAAAGGTTATTTGATTTTGGCTAAAAACGGCAAACGCATAATTAAAGGACTGCTGGGAAGACTTTGAAAACACAGTGAGCGAAGTAAGTATTTGAAAACTGGGATTTTTCCCGCTTAGAAATCATGGAGGGGGCTGGGATTTTCATCTCAGGTGCTTGTCCGCTGTGAGAGACATCATCTAAAAAAATCTGGAAATCACATTGTGTCAGGATGACTCTTGAGAGGATGACTGTCAGTACCAAGTTAGTACCGACTCTCTAACTGCATCACATTAGGTCTCTGGTTCTGAAGCTCCTCCCCCACCGCTGAAAAGTGGATCCAGCCATTAAAGTGGATCAATATTCCAAAGGTAGGCTTTCCAGGTTGAATGTAACAGGCTTTGTCGAGTGAGCCTTAATGTAAGCTTATGGACTCCTAATACATTTAATTTCACATCTTGACCATAAAGTTAGAAACTAGTCCCACTTTTTTCGATTTGTTCTTCCTTGTCTTGTGGCAGATGGGAAAGCTTTGACTTTAAGGAGGGAATAAAAGTTGGCTTTCATTACAGCGCACAGCTGGCACTTTGCTGCATTTTCCTGTTTTGGCATAAAATCCCATGAAGAAACACAAATCTCAAAGTGGATGTAAATGTATTCATTTGCTCCTGCTGATCCTCCGTCTAATAAAAGCCGACAGTAAAAGCAGTAAAGCGGGAGGATTCGTTAAAAGCCCATCAGGACCTCAGGCGAGCTGTTTTCTGTGCTGCGTACAAATTTAGCTCATGCCTTAAGAAGAGGGAGAGTCTGCCGTCCTTCTCCTCCTAAGTGCAATCACATGAGACAAAGGACTGAACAGTCAGCTACTTTCATTATGAAATGCACTTTTGACTGCTTTGGATTTGGCTCTGTATTAAAAAAAAGAGTCAAAAGACAGGAACTGAGGGGTCACGGGGGCTCCTCACACTCCGATCTCTGTTAACCACGACCCACCGCACCCCTCTGTTGGTCAGTCCTTCCTCAGCCTGTGAACAGAAGACGTCCCTAAACTCCTCCCCCTGTCTGACCTGGCTGGGACCTCAGACTTGGATCTGCTCCTCACTCAGCTGCAGAGCTTCAGAGAGCTGGAGTTCATGGTCTGATGAAGCTGAAATAGTCTGCAGCCGGACTAACAGCAGCAGGAGGGGGCATAAAGAACAGAATCAAGGAGCAGAATTAGCGGACTGGGCCTCAGGTTCTGTCCTCCTCCTACTCCACATCTTCACCTTTCATCTCTTCTCTGCTGCTGCCTCCCTCCGTCCGTCCGTCCATCCGTCCGTCCACTCTGTCTGTGCTAATGGCTCCTCCATTAACCCCCACCTGATGGCATTGTGGGTAATTGTGGACATATTTATGGCCTGTGGACACACAATGAGGGAAGAAAGTGTTAGACGTTAGAGAACTGCAGCGGTCAGGTTCTCCATTCTTCTCCCTGATGGGAGCGCTGGTGGAAGGAGCAGCCATCACGCCTGACGGCGAGCTGATCAGCTCCCTGTGGGGGCGGGGTTGCTCTGCTGGCAACCACGTGTCTAAAAATACATGGAGTATGACTGATGGATGTGGGATGTACTGCACCTTCATCCCTGCTCCCAACGTCACTCTGAAGATGCTGCTGCTGCCTCCACTCCTGTGCAAAACACCAGCAGGTGTCGGAACCAAAGATGGTCCAGGAGCCGCAGAACCGCCTGTGAGCGTGGAGGACGTCTGTGGGCCCTGACAGAAGTAAACTTCTGCACATAAAGAGCCTGCAACCTTCAAACTGCAACACACTGAAGGGATTTTCCTGATGCACTGATGCTCCTCATTCAGTGAAATAAGGGGGTCAAAGCCAGTCAGGCTCCATCCTCCCTTTAAATGGATGTTGGATCTCCATTGATCTACTGAATACTGCTCCTGATTCTAAAGGCTGAGGAGAAGCTCACAGGACTGTTAGATGCTGGAACAACATTGCAAAGGTGATCTAACTATGACAGAAAAAAGTGAAACTTCCTGATTTTATGATTTCCTTCCTGTTAAACTTTTCTGTGAGTTACTTCTGTCCTGAATATGATAAAGAAAAGGCTAAAGTTTTCCATGAGGACAAAGATCAAAAAACGACATCTGGAAGAAATGTTTATGATTGGAGACCAGCCCACGGACGAGGTCATCAAATATCGAACCCTAACCCAAAGTAGAACGGCGAGCTGCCTTTAAAAACAGTTCAGATACGTCTCAAACTGGAAACTTTCCAGCCTCTGGAGCTGAAGCAGAGATCCGGCAGCACTTTGACTCTGAGCTCTGTTTCTTCCTTTGGTGGAAACATTTCCGTTTATCCTCACCTGTACAAAAGAAGCCCAGTTCTTCATCTTAGCGGGCCAGATCCACAAAGGTTTGCCGCAGGAGAACCAGAAGGAGGAGCAGGGAAGGAAGAGGAGGAGCTGCTTTCAGGATTTCACTTTTAAATGATCCCAGGATTCTGCATCCTAAAAGATCATCGGGTGAACTGAAGCTGCAGAGGTTTTCCAGACACTTTGAGTCCAAGCTGAGCTCAGCCGGTGCCCCCTCCCTGCAGCGTCAGCCGCAGGGTTTGATCAGGGTGTTGCTGATGGACCGTCACGCTCAGCAGACTGTCACTATCACGCTGTGCTTCTCACATAGCCGCAGACCACATATTTCAGCACTTCTGCTGTGTTTTCTGTGGCAGGAAGTGTTATTTCTGTGTCAGGTTGTGTTCTGGTCTTCAGCTCTAAAACATCCAATGAAAACAAATCAAAATCAGCATTTGCTGTGAAGTGCTAAAAGTTGATTTTGCTGGTTTTGTTTTGATGTTGCTGTTATAGATCCTTCAGATCCTTGAAGCAAATTATTGCTGCAGATAATTCCACCCCCCCCCTCACATTTAACAGCTGTTCTTTGTGATGACGTGGAATATTGTTCTTCTCTCTGAACCTTTGTGTTCAACCACCAACACACACGCAGAAGGACAAACTGAAAGTACTAAAGCCATGCCCAAAATACAAAAAAAAAGGAGGAGTAGTTGCTGCATTTTGAGTAAGTGCACTCAGAACCAAACAGTGTCAGACATCATGGAGGTCTTCAGAGGGTTACATGATGTCTTCTGTGAGCTTCAGGGTTGGTCCGTTAAGTATGCTGGAAGGTGCTGTTCCTCTGAGACGTTCTCCTGTCAACTTTTTCTTTCAGACCCGTCTGTGCTTCAGCTGCTTTAAATCCACATCTGGGCAGGAAATGTGAATACAGATGTTTTTTCTGCGTGAAAGCACAACTTCAGTCCATTAAAACAGTAGGTGTGGGATTCCAGCCTCCGTGTGGTTCAATCACACCTGGTAGTCTGCACTTCCAAATTCTGTTCTGTTCAGCTGCTATAATCATGTCATTATTGTTACTAAAAGTGTATCAGTATAAGAAAAAAAAAAGCTAACCAAACTAGAACCACACTCTACTTAAAAGTCACACCACAGTGGACCATATAAATAATAATGGCATCTACGTACACAGCTTCCTTTAAAAATGTTCAAGAACAGACCATGAAATGTTATTCCTACACAAGCTGGTTATTTACAGTGTTAACAAACCTATTGAACAAAAGGTAAAGTTTTTTCTTCCTGAAACACCAAACATCCAGAACTCACAAACGCTCCCATGTTCTGAATGATCACATGACCACTGGAGATGAAACATAGTGACGTTAGAACATTTAAACAGAACTTTGAACATTTAACCAAACTTTGAAGTGACTTTCAGACTGCTGGTTCTACTCCCAGATGATGAGGAGCCTCTGCCTTCTTCATGGAGCGGCAGCAGCGTGCTCGAACTGTCACCTCGCCATCAGACTGCTTTACCTGACACTGAAAATGACATTGATAGAAATGTAGAAAAGCTCTGCTGTGGAGGAATGAAAACACAACTAACAGGTCATAAAGATAAAGACGGCGGTCAGTAGAAATGTCTTTCATGCTAGTTAGCATTAGTTTATTATTATTATTATTATTATATATTATATTATTATTATATTATATTATTATTTTTTTCATTCATGGCTGAACTTTTTTTAAACTGTTTTTTGGCCGCATGGACCCAGAGGAAAGGTAAGGATTACTGTTATGATTAAGATGCCAAATGGATCCCAAGGGTGGCTGTGTGTGCCGATCACTGAGCTCCGCGCTCTGGGTGAGTGACAGCTAACTGGACTTTAACAATGGGCGGCTGTGGAGCAGTAGAAAGCGCGGTCGGCCTCTGATTGAAGGATTGCAGGTTCGATTCCAGCCCCCCCCCCATGGGTTGAAGTGTCCTTGGGCAAGACACTGAACCCCACATTGCCTCTGATGGAAGGTTGGCGCCAGTGTTCGGCAGCAGAGCCGCCATCAGTGTGTGAATGGGACTGTGACTGTAAAGCATTTTGGGCCTTTAATAAAGGAAGAAAAGCACTATATAAGTACACACCATTTACCAACATGAATTATGTACGACCAGTAACAACATTTAGCCTTGGACTCACTTTAAATACGTGCAACAATGCAACAATCTGCATACTGGCTTCATGTATTACGTGTCGCCAACATGGATTTCCATCAGTTTCTGAGCTGGTCGTACGTAAATACATGTGAATAACATCAGCCTTAGCAAAGTACCTTCAAAGTTTGCTATGCAGGATGACACAAAAGGGAAATCCTTTTTTGCTAGAAAGACGAACAATGCGCTTAACATCATTTATACTGACTCTGGGTAGCTCCAAAAGACATCTTGTCAACTCCAAATACTCCACTATTTCCATGTAAACAACAAAACCGGAAATGAATAAAAAGGTCAAGGCCCGAACGCGGAAGTAGGTCATTCAAAGAGCACATTCTAGCATTCATTAGCTGCGGTGTCACATTCTCTGGGCTCACCAGCGCCCTCTGCCTTGAGGCAGGGGTACTGCCTGCCTCACCAATTAGTGTATTTCTAAAGCGCATTTTTAGCAGATAAAATGACTAAATGAGTCACAAAAAAGACAGAATTAATAAAGCGCATGCGTCAACTGCAGCTCCAGTCAGTGTGTGCGGCGCCGGGGAGACACGGGCTGCTGCTTCACCCGTCGCTGTCTCGCGCATTTGAACAAGAAACTCGTAAATTTGCTGAAGAAACGTTAAAACCCACACACAATAAGGTCATCATAGAAAAGACATGCCTAAAAAATATTTGATTTTTCATTTTTTATAAAAGAAGTATATGTATTTTATTTCACTGATGCATTTTTTAAGCTATATTTTGCTGGTGAGGCTCTCTCCTGAATTTTGATCCCTCAGGTCTACACCAACTGGCTCTCATCACCTATCAGTCACCCCACCTAAAAATGCCCGCTATGCCTTCACTCTTTGCACAGTATTGTTTTGCCCTGCATCCAATTCCGAGTGTTCTAAGGGGTTGGGAATTGCGAAAGGGGTTGGGTGGATTGCATGTGTGTGTTGGGGGTGGGGATGGGGGGGGGGGGGGGTCTACATTTTTATGGTTGTGCTTGTTTTTAATCTGTTTTATTTTAATGTAAAGCACTTTGTGTTATGCTTCATAGGAAAAGTGCTATAGAAATAAAATTTGATTTGATTTGATTTGATTTGATTCTTTATCTATTGTCTCTCCTGGTTCCGAGCCTTGCCTGTTTTTTCGCCGCGCTGTCTTGCTCTTCGTTCCCGACCCTGGCCTGGCTTCGGACTCGTTCTGCCTGCATATGGATCCAAACGTCTCCGCGTATTCATCAAATATGAGTCTAATTGAAAAACAAAGAATTGTATCTTTTTGACACTTAAATACCATTTCTATAATAATTCTGAACTCACTGTCAGAAGATAAAGAAGAGGAGTGTTGCTATGTGGTCCAAAGCCTGGTTTTCAGAAAGCCTATAGTTCCAGGAACAGTGATTCATCTTAAGAGCAGACAGCAGAGTCAGTGCAGTGTGCTGAGTTTGTAATTAATGATTCAATAAGCAAACAGTCACTCGCCCACGTTAGAGGGCGTTTGGAAGTTCAGAGATTTTTCTTAAAACATTTTTAAATGTTTAAGAAAAAGGAATTCCGTAAATGCAGACACGCCTCCAACAGCATGCTGGGAAAAGGTTCACACATCCTTCCTTCTGCGACCATTAGAAGTCATTTCTTTTTAGAAAACAGAATGCAAATCAAACTGGTTTCTCACTCAGTCTCCTCTGGAGAATGCTGGAGACATTGCAGAGAAATGACTCCATCTAAACAGGAGAGCGTCTGTGTTTCTCTATAAATCTAAATCTATGAACCTCTTTTTTATCTGGGTTGAAATGTCGACAAAAACCTGAAGTTGAAGGATGCTAAGACAGGAAATGTTTCCTGAAAGTTTGTGCGGGCCGAGGCCGTCTGAAGGATCCTTCCTGGTTCTGTGTGCCGTTTCGGGGCTTGACTTCCATAATTCACACTGAATTGTGAATGAGCAGCAGGCTGCAGCTCCTGGCCTCGGCTGCATTAACTGCAAAGTCACTTTGGATAAAAGCTTTTGCTGAATTGTGAATGAATGTGATCTAACGGTTGAGCTGAGCGCGGATGCTGTTTTTGTGCGGCAGCACTGCGCCCCTCGCCATAACCACGATGTTGTTAGCACCTTTAGCAGGGTTCTTTGCCGCCTCAGTGAGCTGACTTCCTGAAGGACGAGAATGACGAAACAGGCAAAGTATTGTGTGTGTTTGAGGCACAGCTCGTACGCACACTTTAAAGGAGGTCATGAAAATGGAATGTACCATTGTTGCGTATGAAGTATTCGTAAGGATAAAGTAAGTTACAGTCACTTACGATGTACGGGTGATGCTGTCATACAGTGTCCTTACGCCACACTCTAGTTAATGAGGTGCGAGTACTGGCTCCCTACTGACAGCCGGGAAGTGTGCACACACAGGGTGTTGATGTGATATATAAATGCCCGTCGGACGCCTGTAGGATGTCCACACAAACTTCACTGCTAACATTTTCTAATCCTGGGCTCACTCCTCAAGCGGTCTTTGTTCATTTTTGAAATTTTTTACAAAGGATTGGGTCCGGACTCTGCATTAGCAGATTGGCAAAATCAAATGACTCGGAATCAGATCATTGCGTGTGTCAACATTTAGGGTTACCATTTATTGCAATTTATTCCGTCTTTTGTGATCTAGCACAGCCTGATATTACATACCTGTGAGTGCTGTGTAAGTGTTCACTTCACCCGTCGCCCGCTGCATGCCCGTAGAAATAAAACGTCCATGAACATTTACTCTCTTGGGGATCACTGGGTGGTCTACCATCCCAATATTTCCTGCATATTCTGTGCAGGCCACCTGCGTGCCCCGTATGGGTTTGCCCATTTTTTTACCCTCAGACAGCCCGTATCCAACTGTAAGGACAGTTGTGACAGAGGCCCAACATAACTTTTTTCCAGAAGTATTTTCAGAACCACAAAGAGGAAGCGTTTGGTTCAGAAAATATTTTTTTTCTGGTGCTGGAGCTTAGACAGTATTTCTTTCTTTCTCTTGACATAAGTGTGTACTGTGGTTGAAGTTAGGGTTAGGCAGCCTGCCCCTTAGCTGCCAGCCTTTTATCAGCTGACCTGATGGATGTTTTTATCGTCATCTTGTTTTTCTTGTTTTTGGGATCTTGTTTTTTAAGAGTTTATTCAGAATAAGCAAATCCGGAGAAAAGGTTTGGCCTTTCAGTTCACTCACGTTTGTAACATGTCATAAATTCCTATTTTATCTTCTGGCTGTTACCATTGCAGCGTACATACACTCCGATGTGAATAGGCTGTGGGGAAGTCTTAACTCCGTTCACACTCCTGCACATCCTTTATGAACCATAAAAGTGGCAAGGCAGGAAAAAGATACCGCAGGGTTTTTCATAAAAGGCATCAAATCATAGTGTGACTCCTGCAGCCGGAAGCGATCATCGGCCTGACATCGCTGAAAACTGAGGAGGAGGAGGAGGAGGCAGGTCAGGCTTCATCGCCCTGATTCCAGTCGAAGCTTGAAAGGTTTGACGCTTTTGACAGAAGCAAGTTTTCTTCTTACGGTGGATTGTTTCAGTCCTTCACACAGATTCCAGATGATTTGTCATTTTTTCAACCTGTCATGTAGATGAAGAGAATGGAACGATCTGCTTCTCGCAGTGTCGGCCTCCATAGAGAATCCCTGCGTTCCAGCATCTGAAATGTTTTTATTCCAGACTTTGAGGAAAACTGTTGGGGATAACTCATCTGTTCCATGAAGCTGGATGCAGCACTGCTGGGGCACCGTTCGTCCTCACAGAGGAGCACGGATGTGACGCGGCATCCACAGCCTGTTGGTGCAGCCACAGATGATTGACCCCAAACTGGAGCGACATCTGGAGTTTCAGTTTGACCCACATTTGTGGCCTCACATCTGAGAGATCTGGCCCTAACCATCATGTTTGATGGTCTTTCACCCGTGTCTGGTCCTCCCGGATGCAGAGCATCGGCTCTGACCCATGCAGCAGAGCTGTGCCCGTTGTTGATCCAAGATCCCAAAAGCAGCACAGATTTGGCTCCGATGTTTTCTGCTGTCAGGGGGGCCGTGTTGCCTGCTTTCATTTTCTAACAGTGTAAAACACAGGTGTCCCACTGCGACCTTTAGGGCAGCTTTCCTGTCATGAGGGACCCTGACTGCAGTTGTTCACAAAGCAGCAGGGCAGTGGGACTGCAGTGTGACGCCCCTGCAGGGGAGCTTAGAATCTGCAGAGCATGTCAAAAAATCAGGAAAATCTCAGCTGTTTGTGAGCTTGAAGAGGGCTCAAACTTGAACCATGTAAACAAAGAAAACTTTCATAATCTCATAGAAATTGAGTTTTCTGTTTTTTTCACTAGCTCACAGCCCCTCATACGCCCAACCTAACATTTTTATTACCAGCGCAAAGACAAAAATGGTGAACACTATCGTCCAGTTCTCATCCAGATTCCAGCTCAGACGAGGCAAACAAAGACGTTCATGAATCTTTTGTCTGTAAGTGGATGATGCATCAGAATGGAGCGCAGCAGCTTGTGACCTGCCTGCCGAATTTTCTTTGGTGGGTGTGGTGTTTGGGGTCAAGGGTGTCGTTGTTTTTCCCATTTGTGTTGTTTACCTTCTGCTGTCTGCTCTTCCTCCTCCACCTCGCTCTTCTGTCCTCTTGATTTGTGCACGTTCTCGATTGCCTTGCTCACCGGTTGTAGGCCGCTTTCTCCTGCCACTAGTCGCCAGATCGTCTTGTGTGCTCCCCGAGAGCCTTCTAGCCTTCTCAAGTTCTTGTGAAATGTAATAAATCAAAAGTATTTGGAATTTTCTGTGTCCTGCGTTTGTGTCCACGTCCAGATCCTGACAGTGGGCCTTTAGACAGCTTTAAAAACTCCCCCAGTACAATCATGAAATGATATCAACCGGAGAAACAGTAGGAAAAAAACATCAAACTATATGATTATAGCTTTCACACGAGTTTGGAACAAACCCTAGTGGTCACATGCAAAACCGCGTCAACTTCACTTGCTTTTGTTTTCATCTTTTAAGGGTTGGAGTGTTGCCCTTTGGCAGAACATTACACAACTTAACAAAATCAAAGAACCAAATAAATGGCAACTCAAGTTGATAAAGTGGATTTCATTTTTTTAACTGTAAAAATTGTGACAATCCTTTGAAATGGGTTTAAAATAACTGGAAATTCCTCCACAAATGACAGCCCATTTCTTAAAGAAGAAGCGGCGACCATCAGCTCTTGTTCTGTTAATGCCGTCAGATCTCTGTCTTCCTTCCACGTCTATCAAACTAAAATTTATATCTGTTTTTTAATGGAGGCTTTGATCGAATCTAGAGACACGACTTGACTGGATTTCAAGCCTGACTCTGACTCAGAAAGACTCAGCCGCTCCCACAGACAGGTGAATCCTTCTTAAATCTGCAGAGGAGCAGCTTTACCTGGAGCCGCAGGTAAAGCTGCTGAATGTCATGACTCTGTTAAACTGCGCACTGTCTTGAAAACACAGACAGACATCTTTGTAGTTTACTTGCAAATATGTCTGTATTTGCTTTTTACTTAATATGACTTGTTGTTTAATACTTATTATTTGTGTTAAAAATGTCAATAAAAGCAATCGTTTAAATTCCTGGAGCTCTTAGTCTGATGACTGTTCATGATGCCCCCCCCGGCTGCGTCAGGTGCGTGCTGGTTTTCAAGGTAGTACTTCCAGAGGTTTGAAACGCAGAGCTCAAAAAAGAAAACAATATTTCCACGCAGCTGTGATCAAAATGCAGAAGAACCAAACAAAGTGCGCTATCTTGCTGCTGTGTTGTAAGCTGACGGCACAGACGCGTTGGCGAATCGTTGGCTGTGTTAACTTTCAAACGTGGCAGCTGTCAGCCGCGCAGGAGCTGCCGCACAAACAGGGATAATGACCTGAAATCAATCAGAGCTTCAGAGTGGTCATTCATCGGGGAGCGGCTCTGCCACTGTACGGCTCAGACAAAAGCTGAAACCTGAGAGAAAAACGTGTGTCCTTGAACATCCCAGCTCGTGGCAGCATCAGCATCCCACGCCGCTTTTTTAAATAGCAGCTCTAAAAGTAGTGAGGAGAGTGAAATCTGGGTCATATGATCCCAAAAATGTTGATGATCTGGCTGCTACATTTACTTTCTCTGCTGCCGCGCTGACACAAATGCTGCAAACTCCACTCTTTCAATCTGACTCTAGTTCTGTGGCACAAAGGGGGGCGTCCAGCCTGGGGGAGGCCTGGAAGTGTCCAAATATGAGGAAAAAATGCAAATGTTTAGGCTCTGCCGTCAGGACCCTTCCA
>BSAI01000265.1:211761-224223 GCA_036245035.1 Adrianichthys oophorus | reverse complement strand
CACACACACACACACACACACTCACACACACACACACACTCAGCTGGTCTGAGGAGGCGGAGTGGCTCCTTTCATTTCATTCACATCCTACACCTCAGTGGAAAAACTCTGAAATGATGGGTACTGTTACATCACAAACAAAAGTTTTTTTTTCTTCTGAAGCTTCAACATTTGAATAGAAGCTTCTGTAATTCAGTCATAAACACCAAGCTTAGCTAAATTTGGAATTGGTGACTGGTGAATGTCCACATGATCTATCAACAAGTCAGTTATGACTTCAGAAAACTTCAGAAGTCCCATTAGCCATCAGACACTTGGGTGTGGGAATTGTGTTATCTGGAGTTGACCCTTGACCGGGTGGGGCAGTGGCCTGCAGATACTACTGTGCTCAGAAACCTCCGGCAGGTCTGCACATGTGCCTCTTAAGTAGGGCTACATTGCAAGCACTGCAACATGTTACCATTGTGGCATAAAGTATCACCAATGGTTTTCTTGGTGATTGTGGTTCCAGATCATCATCTAACTCCTGCCGTGTTGTTTTAGGCCGATTTCTCACTGTTGTCACGATCATGGAAACCCCACCAGGTCAGCTCTGGTTTGGAGCCCCAGACCTACATGTGCATTGATGGTCATAGTCTTGTGTTTTGGCACCAACAGTTGTCACCTTAACCCGCTAGCTTCTGGCTGATGGTTTTGTTGTCCATTCAGGTCTAGTGCAGGTCTACAATCTTCTCCCTTCAATCCACTGAAGCTCTTTAGTCTTTCCATGTTGGAGAGTTTGGAGTCTGACTGATTCTGTGGACAGGTGTCTTTTCTACAGGTGTTCACTAGAGGTGTAACGATTCATTTTAATGATGTGAGTCAATATTTGCCAATTTGATTCACTCTCGATTTTTGTTCAGGATCAGATGCGCTGACCTAAAATAGATCCTGGACATTGCTATCCATAACTTCAGCAGTGTGACTCAGAGAGAAATACCTGGTACTGAACACACTCCTTGTGTTTTCTTCAAGATAATCAAGTGTAAATAAATATGTGTACAAACAAGTAAACAAGAATGAATGTCAAATCCATTCCCATTTGAGTTTGATAAAGTTCATTCCACTGTTGTTTTTCCACATCAAAATAATCCAAAGGAACAATATTAGAACATTCTAGCACACTGTATGGTCACATGACTTTGTAAATTCAAAGTGTTTCCACACATTGGACTGGAATGATGGTTTTTACTGCATCACATGTCTTCTGTGATGGATCTTAAAGTAAAATAAACTTACCATGTCTCAGTCCAAATGGTATTTTTCCAAATCAATTTGATTATTGATTTATCTCATTTTGAAACAATTTCTTTTTTGGTTTCGGTCAATTCGATTTGATTCTACAGACGGATCGATCTAGTTGGATCGTAGGAAGAGAATCAATTCATCGATGATTCGTTTCACTCCTAGTGATTACCACATTTTTGGAAGTGTAAGTTGTGTTTTTTTTCTTCGTAGTTTGGCTGAGGGTTGTGACTTGCACGTGAATTAAAAAAATAAATAGCCTCGTGTTTGTTACTTTCCTGCAAACAACTACCAGAGGGCACTGTGGGTGTGTGTCTCTGTATTTGCTACATAAAGAACCCCAGGAGAGATTGAACAATCTTCTAAAGGCATCAGTTTACAGATGAGACATTTGTTTCAAATGTAAAAAAAATGAGACTTTATTTCCATCATTTAGCCTTTCAAAATAATGGTGTGTGCAAAAGTTTGGAGAGTTATTACCTTGTACTGTCCCTCTTGTCAAGTATCTCAGCTTGTAAAGGTTTTTGTAGCATCCGAGAGTCTCTCCATTCTTGTTTGAGGTTTCTTCATCCGTTCTTCTTTCCAAAAGTCTTCCAGTTCTTTGAGATTTCTGGGATGTCTGTTCCACTCTGCTTTTTTCAGGTCTATCCATAGATTTTCAATGATGTTGAGGTCTGGTGATTGAAGGTCACTGCAAAACTTTCAGTTTCTGTCTCTTAATGTAAGACAGCGTGGATTTTGAGGTGTGTTTAGGATCATTATCATTTGGAGAAGCCATCCTCTCTTCAACTTCAACTTTTTCACAGATGACATCAAGTTAGTGTCCAAACTTTGCTGAAATTTGGTGGAATCCATTCTTCTTCTACTGGTGAAATGTTTCCTGTGGTGCTGGCTGCAATACAAGCCCAAAGCATGATTGATCCACCCCCATGCTTAACAGTTGGACAGAGGTTCTCTTCATTAAACTCTGGACTCTTTCTTCTCCAAACGTACCTTTGCTCATTGCAGCCAAAAAGCTTAATTTGAACCGGGTCGTCCACAGAACTTGTGTCCAAAAAGCATCAGGCTTGTTTCTATGTTTATTTGTGAACTTCAAAGGTTGAATTTTGTGGTGAGGACGTAGAAGAGGTTTTCTTCTGATGATTCTTCCATCAAGTATCTCCTGACAGTAGAACAGTGTAGAACAACTCCAGAGTCTGCAGGTCTTTCTGGAGGGATGCTGCAGTCAAACATTTGATTTTCTCACAATCCTGTGAGCTGCTCTGTCTGACATTTTTCTTGATCTTCCAGACCTTGCTTTAACTTCCACTGTTCCTGTTGACATTCTGAACAGAGGATATCAGCATCTGAAAAGGCTTTGCTATCTTCTTACAGCTTCTCCTGCTTTGAGCATCAACTATTTTCAGTTTCATTGTTCTGAACAACTGCTGGAAGAACCAATGATGCTGATTGTTGGGACGAGGTCACATGATCAGATTATTTACAGTCTTTCAGATTGAAATCACCTGGTCTTTGCAAACGAGGATTGTGAACAAAACATGATACTGTCAGGTCTCAGCTTTCCAAAAGGGGAGGGGCATACAATAAACTCTGCAGGGTGCCCAAAGTTTTGCACATGCCATTATTTTGTTTTATTTTATTTTGAAAGGGTAAATGATTGAAATAAAGCCTATTTTCTACATATTAAAAGAATGTCTCATCTGTAAAATGATGTCTTTGGAAGATTTGTCAAACTTTCCTTGAGTTCTTTATTATGCACAATAATAGAACATTTTACCTGGGGTGCCCAAACTTTTGATCCCCACTGTATTTATACAGATGGAAGTGTCTGACTGAGAGACACAGAGTTTGCAGAAAATTATGTGTTGATATTGAGCTTGCTGCAGCCTTGGACGAGAACTCTGTGACCTGAAACCTCTAAAGTGTGGAGCTGCATTCAAACATGTTGCTTCATGATTTCCTGCTCACTGTAAGTCAGGGTGGGGGGGTTGTGGACTCCTGCAGGGCATCTTGAATGTAGGTTGGTGGGAGGGGTGGTTGGTGATGAGCCTCGGGGGTTCAGATCTGGTGGGTGCTAGTGTGAGTCTTTCTTCTGCTCCTGCCTTGCTTCTTGCTACCTCAGGCTTCCAGCAGCCTCTTCAGGGTCTTGAAGCTGGCCTCACCCTCTGCTCACTCGACAAAGCCTTGTTTTTCTGAAGGACATGAAGGATTCTGCAGCAGAAAGCTGATGGTTTTCCTCTGAGCTCCTCGTCCTTGATGTGGAGGTAAGGCAGCAAAAGACCAGGAAGCACGTTTTTAATCTACTTCCTTTCAGATGCTCTTCAATGCTTCCTCGATTCTTGAATAAAATACCTGAAATTAAAGCCGATGGTGTGAGAGTACAGGGAGGTAATTTGGACTGACTGATTTGATTTATTTTTCCAGTATTCCAATAACAAATCAACGAGGAAACACAATTGTAAATAAAGAAAAACATCTTGGCTACATAAAAACAAAACTAGAAAATCTGAACATTTCTAGCATAATTTGGGTGTGTTGGCCAGCGAGCAGACAGAAGCCGAGCTTATTAAAAGCCCCCCCCCCTTTTACTTTTCCTGCTGGTTTAACAACACACTCTCATAAAGTCAGCATATCAAAGACAATAATAATGATGAATAAAATAATATTTTTGGCATCACCAGCATTCTTAACATTTTACAAACGTCACACTTCCACACATCGATCACATACATGTCCTTACATTCCATGTCCACTATGCTGTGACCAAACCATTTTGGGTCTGTCCTGGGAGCTTCTGCTGAGTTTGTTTTTAAAGCTGCAGATGAGGGAACAGCGAAGTTCCATCAAGTTTGACAGAGCTGAGGGGAAACGGTGCGGAGCTGAAGCAGAGCACCAGACTCCACTGTGCTTTCACTGGAGGAGATGTCCCGATTCCAGACCCAGGTGTCATCTCCACGACTGGGTCTGAGAGGTCCAAATGGTTTGTTTGAGCTTGGCAGGGAATGGTATGTGTGTCAGGATGAGGGTTTTGAAAGAAGCTGCCACTTAGGGGTGCAACGGATCACAAAACTCACGGTTTGGATTGTGTCATTGTTTTAGAGTGACGTTTCGGAATCTTTTTCGGACCAGTAAAAAGGAAAAAAAACAGGACAACATAAGATAAAAGCCTATGATTAGTTTTTTAAAAGGCTTCAAAACATATATAAAATACTTCAAAGCGTATATACACACACACAATTATACATCACATCAAGACATTTGCTCATTGAGGCCAAAACATTAATGACATCATTGAACTCAAGAAACTCCTATTGATATAAAATACTGAAGATGCCCATATAAACTAAGTGCACTATGGTGCATTGCATCTTGAAAGAAAAGTAAGAGAAGTAGCAGGGGATGTCTAAATTGACAGTGATTTCTATAGGCATGCTGCAAGCAACATGTCATACTGAACACTTATACAACATGCAAGGGGAAAGTAGGTGACACGCAGGCAGGTCGTACAAAATTATCAAGAAATAACAGCATACACTTTTAGGTAACAACTTAAATATACTCTGCACTAAAGAACTAAAGTACAGAGTATACAGTGACTTGTAAAAGTATTCACACCCCTTGAACTTCTGCACATTTTCTCACATTATGACCACAAACATAAATATATTTTATTGGAATTTGATGTGAAAGACCAACACAAAGTGACACACACTTGTGAAGTGGAAAGACAATTATACAAGAGTTCAATGCTTTTTTACAAATAAAAAACTGTACAACACTTTAGACTGGGGCGGAGATTCACCTTCCAACAGGACAACCACCCTAAACATAAAGCCAAAGCTACAATGGAATGACTTCAAATGAAACAGATTCATGTGTTGGAACGGTCCAGTCAAAATCCAGTCAAAATCCAATCCAGAATCTGTGGAGAGATCTGAAAACTGCTGTTCACAAACACTCTCCATCTTATCTGAGTCAGATTGAATTGTTTTGCAGGAAGAATGGACAACGTTTTTTAGTCTGTAGATGTGTAAAGCTGGCAGAGACAAACACCAAAAGACTTGCAGCTGGAATTACAGCAAAAGGGGGTTCCACAAAGTATTGACTCAGGGGGTGAATACTTTTGAACACTGCACTTTTCCTTTTTATTTGTAAAAAAAAAAAATCTAACTCTTGTGTAATTTTCTTTCCACTTCACAAGTGTGTGTCACTTTGTGTTTGTCTTTCACATCAAATTCCAATAAAATATATTTATGTTTGTGGTCATAATGTGAGAAAATGTGGAGAAGTTCAAGGGGTGTGAATACTTTTGCAAGCCACTGTATCAAATGACCACCTCACTTCAAAAAACAATTAACAATGACAATAAAATATACAATGTGTTTTAGTTAATTTTACATTGTATGTTGGGTCATTGATTGTTACTGGTGCACAAATGAACGTTCAGCCTGTTACTATTAAATGATCGTTGTTTTTTTTCAGTGCTGGTAGCCCGCTTTCATTTTCTCCTCCCTTTTATTCAAATTTCCTGCACTTTGTATATTTTGTATATTATAATATAATATTTGATTAAAAAAACACTTTAGTCACGTGCTACGCATGTGTAATGCTAGCATACACACCCATCAAAACAAAAGCGGTGCTAGGTATCTCACTTAGACAGTCAAAGGCTGTGTACCTCTCCACTAGCACATGCTGCATTTTAATGTGGTATTTGGACAGGTTACTGGTGTTACTGCTCTTACAAGACACGCTTTTGTTACATTTATGACAGCGCGTGCTGTCTGCATCTACTTTGGAAAATTACAGCCACACGTTGGACCTTTTTGCTCGTGGTCGCTTTGCCATCCTTGTGCGTTTGTTGTTACACATTTAACAGTGGAGGAATACTAAGTGAGAGTGTGTGAGTCCCTCCCCTTCGCATGGAAGCAGGAAAAGCAACGAGGAGAAATTCCCCGTCTTTTTAAGCCACATCGAAACAAAGTAGTGCAAGTAGAGAGGAGTGGCTGCATCAGCTCCACGCACTTCAGACATACAGGTGATGCTGTCGTATGATGTTCTTAAGAGTAAGGTGTAAGTAGCAGCTCTTATGACCGCACACACATTCTGAATGTGAATGTGAAAGGACTGAGATGCAGCTTGCTGTACTGAACATGAGCTGGCCATCAGGCATGAGCCCCAGGCGTTCTGCACAGAGCAGATCTACTGTCACGTTGACCATGTTACCGTGTCATTAAGAATGACTGTCACTCCGGATGTTTTCTCAAAAACTATTACCTGTTTCATGTACATTCAAATCCCTGCTTCCCATTCCATTATTCTACAGTCATGCAACAGCAGTCCATGTGCATTTATTGATCCAAAAACGTTAGTATCTGTTGGACAGATCCTCAAATAGTTTTTGTTATATAAACCAGCAGAGTATTTTCTTTCCAGCAACATGTTACAAAAGCAGCAGCATAAACATAAGATGTGTGCATAGTGTGCAGGGGGGGTGAGCAGATCATTGCTGGGAAGTGAACTTCTAATAAAAGCCAGTCATGGAACGACTGGCACAACTTTCATCTTCCTTCTTCCCGTCTGCTCTGTAACTGTCGTGCTCCCTCCATGTCTTTCTGCTCTAACTCAGGTCTGGTGATCAAAGGATGAAGCAGATTCTTCAGCTTGGTTCTCTGGATTTTTAATAACTTGTGATGTGAAATATAAAGTCAACATTTTGGTCCTTATCAGGATTAAAATGAAACTTTCAACAGAAAGAATCTGTCTCATTGAGCCAATCAAGGCAGTAAAACAAGATCCTAAGAAACACACCCACCGGTTTGTTTAGATCTGACTGAGAAAAAAAACAGACCGACTCCGTCCGTCTGTCTGTCCATTTACTTATTTAGCAGCACTTACATAGTTTATCCCAGAAGTCTTCGGGGTGTTTTTCAGTAAAAGATTCAGCAGTGAAATGTTGCTCCTCAGCTGATTTTTAGAAACTGCTGAGTCAGGTTGAAGATGTGACAAGAGGCTTTTTGAGGGAAGAAGGAGACAGTTCATGTTCAGGAAGGTGTTTGTAGGCATTATCCTGGTGTCTGCAAGCAGCACTCCGGCAACGCTTTGGTTTTTGAAAACATTAATCTGAGACAGAGATTATCTGGCCTCAGTAATTTTTGGGAGTAACCTGCCTGTGGTTTTTACGTCACCAGGGATTATTCCATCTCAAAAAGCCTTTTTTCTGCGCAGAGGCATCTGTGCTGGCAGTGCAGGGCTGCAGTGGGAGGGAACGTGCCAGCTGGTGTATAAAATAGAGATTTTATTTTAGTAAAGCAAAAGTACTTTGAATCAGATGTTTATGGAAACTACAGAAACTGACTTTATTTTATGACGGTCTGAATCATTACGTTGTCCGCCCCCATGGTAAATTTATTCCTAGTTCAGCTCTTTCTTTCTCAGTGTTGGTGGAGGTGTCTGCTGATACTGAAAACTGCAGATTCTTTGACTCTTTCCTCCAAAATTAAAATCTGTAGTCTTCAGAGTTTCTTCTGTACAGTTTACAACTAAACTTGTTGCCACTTTTCAGAGAAAATCACCAAAAACGGTGTGAAAGTTCTACTGTTGGTTGATCTATCTGAGGGGGCTTTGGTCTGTATCAGAGTTTCTTATCCTGGGTAGTTGCCTTTATTTTTCCCCATCAAAAGAACAAAAAGAACAGTACCTGTGATGGCGTGAAGCTTCCTGGTGGTTAGGTCTGCAAACTCAACCAGATGGTAAAGGTCTGAAACGGAGCCAAGTTCATTGGTTTATGTTGACCTTCTGAGTGCTAAATACATAAATGTCTATGCAGATTAAAACTGGTATATGATTTGTGTTAGAATCATCAGAAAAGGAGGCTGTCTATTGGTCATTAGAAGATGGACTCTCCTCACCAGAATGAATCAGAGTCAGACTGTTAGACAGCTCATTGAAGAGATAAGACTTTTCTCTGATCCCATCAGGAGAGACTGAAATCAGTTTGAAGGGTCAATAATGGAGCTTGAAATTACTTAAGGAACCTTTTGGGTCCTGAATCAAAAGTCTGGTGCTGAAAATCTTCTTAAACCTTAGTCACAACTGTCCTTACGGTTGGATCCGGGTCGTCAGTGGGTAAAAAAATGAGCAAATCTGATCAGTGGTATGAAGGTGGTCCACACTCAATATCCTTGCCGTAAACTGCTCTGTGAAATTGTAGAGAGAAAATGTTCATGCACATTTCAGTCTCCAGGCGTGCTGCAGGTTGTAGTGAAAATACCAACCGACCCTTTGAAAGATGTGTTCGTACTATTTATGAATTCATTTTATGCAGGTTCATTGTCTTAAAAATGAAGAAAATAATTTTTATTCTCTTCATCTGGTTCAAACTAAAGGTGACTGTGACAGCTCTCCTCATAGGGTGTACAGGGGGGGCTTCTTAGCTGTGCTAAAGAGAAGAGACAACTCATTTGTGATATAAAAACACTTCATAGACTGTATGAAAATACCAAAAGCAGAGAACAAAGACTGATTAGAAATCAATAAAGAAGTTCTTTAGAAAAAAAGTTGTTTTTATCTGATGTTTTCATTATGTTGCGAGTTCCTCTGTTTGCATTCAGCATCATGTGGTTTTCCTTTGTAAAATAATGTAAGAAATTGGCTGATAGATTTTTTTTAATCTACTGGTCTATCTGTAGCTCCAGTTCATCCATTTTGTTAGCGAGTGATTTGGTGTTTGAGAGAAAGAGACTGGGGAGCGGTGGTTTGAACGGCTGCCTCTGAAGCTTGAATAGCAGGCAAGGTTTTCTGTCTCTGCCGCCTTAGCGTCCTCCCCGCCAGGATCATAATCCACCGAGAGCTGGGGTGTCTTGTTATCTCTACCAGAATATTGTGTGAGCAGTGAAACGTGCTTGTCACCACTGATTTGTTGCGTACTACGATCATAAGTAGCTCATGTCAGCTGTAGATGTTATCTGCCCGACAAATTGGGAAAAAACTAAACAAAACACAAACAAAAACATCCAAACACAGGAGCATGGAGCCACAGCGACTGTGTGCGCCACTCGCCCCCCACATCCATACATAGAATATAAATACACATAACTAATAAGATGCACACTGTGAGAAACATCAACACTAATTTAAAAGACACAAAGAGGACATAGGTCGGACAAGGATTGGACAGCCAAACAAGATAATTCAATGTAGACATGTTTGCTGTGATATGAACCAGTTTTTTTAAAGTGCTTTTTAAAAAGAGTGTACTCTGTGAGTTCTCTAATAACACGGGGAACAGAGTTCCACTCTTGTGCTGCTGTTAGGAAGAAGGCGATCTGACTAAAAGCACTTCTCTGCAGGGGATCTACTGACCCTCATGTCACTCTTTGGAGAGGGATCTCATTTTAACAAACTGACTGAGTGGAGGGGATGACATACCATGAATTATTTTATAAAACAGACAAAGTCTTTTTTGCTCATTGATGTTCTCCCAGTTCAATAGTTTGTGTTTTTGTAAAATGCCACAATAGTATCTTAATGTTATCCAGTATTTTCATTGTTTGTTTTTAAAGTGACTCCAGAGGTTTTAATGCTGATTTGTTTGCCCGCGACCATGCATTGAGACCGTATGTCATACAGTATGTGATAGGATCATTGCATGCATAAACATTGTAGCAGCTTGCGGTGACATTTTTGCCCTAATAAATCTAAAATTGGACAAGTTAAACTGAACACAGTTACATACTTTTGGGATTTAAAATTGAGTGCTGCATCAATTGAGACGCCAAGATATTCAAGTTTTTCAACAACTTCTATTTTCTGTTTGCCCCAAAAACATCAGCCAGACTATTTTTACAGTTTATTTTAGAAAAGAACATTGCAACTGTGTTGTTTAAATTGAGACTTAAACTTGACTGTTCCAACCACTCTGCAACATGCCCCAGTGCCTTAGTGAGATTCTCTCTCTCACCTCAGACATGTTATCCCCATGTGCATAAATGGCAGTGTCATCAGCATACATCTGAATGAAGACGTTGGAACAAACAGAAGGGAGGTCATTAATGTAGAGAGAGAAAAGTAAAGGCCCTAGAATGGCCCTAGTGATGGAGAAACGAGTGTGCGTTCCAAAGTCAGTACTGGTTTTTGCTATTACGTTATCCATCACAGCAGTAAAATATTTGGTGAATTGTGTAGTGAAGGAAAACTGTTGCTCATTCTCCTCAGTGGTATTCTAGATAAAGGCTTTAACAAGTTTGAAAGTACACAGTAAACCTAGAGCATCATGACTGCACCTGTCCCTCCTGGCGCCATCTTAAACAGAAGCAGCTTTGTGTTGCAGCTGGAAGCCAGAAACCACTCCAAGATTCACTTTAAAGTTACAACCTTCAAAACAGACACTGCATTTAGCATTGTTTAGTTCTTCAAGAAGGATTAGATTACCTGATTTTAGACACGTTTAACAGAAAACCTGAAATACACAGGAAAACGGCTTTCCCTGTAAAATATAAAGTGTGATTGCGGAAAGCGTCGGCTGTTGACTTAAGATAAAGAAGCAAGAAGTAATATTTTGATAAAGCTTTAAAGTCTTTAATTTGTTACAAATAATCAGAGAAACCAGGACCTGGAGGAAAGCTGAGAGAAACTAATGAATCATGAACAAGTAAAAAAGACAATATCACAAAGATTTGATGATCATTTGTGTTCTACAGCAGGAGCTGCCCTAAAGTGCGTTAAAGGCCTTAAAAGCAACAAGTGCTGATGGTTTTTTGCTGTGAAACAGCAAATTTTTTTGACATTTAGTTTTAGGAAGTAAAGGACACCTTCAGATTTCAATACATGTAAATGAAGACATTGAGAAATGGTGGACATTGCTTTATTAAACTCCTGAAGGTTTTCTGCACACAGCATGTGGTGAAGCTCCAGAAAGGATGCTGAAAGTGGGAATGTTCAGCATTCCCACAGCCGGTCCAGCAGTCTGGACCGGAGCCGTCCTGCCGCCTCATGCGTGGCGGTGCCCACGGTGACATGCATCTGGTTTCAGACACTTTCATCCTTCAGTTAGTTTCTCTGTTAAAGCGCCCTCATTATTTCCTCCGTGCTGACACAGGTCACCAGCAGGTCAACGGGAAACCAGCATGCGATGAACAAACACAGAGAGACGAGCTGTGATCAGGCGCCAGTGCACCCTGCCCCACCCCCCGCTGATCCTTAAGGAGCAAACAAGCAGGAAAGCATAATGGAAGCAAGATGAAAGCAACATAATGACTTAGACCTCTGTATAAATGTGGAAACATGAACTCCTAATCCTCTTTATGAATGATTCAACATCCATTAGGCTCCTGAACTCAGGGAAGTGGCTGCAGCAAAACTCAGGCTTCATCTCCTGCAGTCTGACTCAAATCAAACCTACATGCACTTCATCAGAATGCTTCAGCCACTCTTCAGTCACATCTCCACTTTGCTGCAGACGTGAAAGTTCTGCTGCATCAAAGCGGTTCTGAGAGCTGCTGCAGGGCGCTGATGTCAGCCCCAGGAACTGCAGACTCTGCTGTGAAAACACAGAAAGTTTGGTTTGTACGCAGCAGGTCTGGAATTATGAACTTAGAAAGGATTGTTGTCCTTTCCAAATCTTCCAGCTTTGCAAAAAGATGATCCCAACAGACATGGCCTAAAAGGTTTCAAATGTTTAAGTGAAATGCATCATCATCATCATCATCTGAATGGAGTATTTAAAAGATTCATGTGTGATGCGTCTCATTCCATTTGTTTTTCATCATGAATGAGATTATGACAGGAAGCAGTGCATAATGTGATGGAGCTCTGATACGAAAGCACTCAGTTCTACTTTAGCCTTCATGATTCCTCCTGTAAGACAGCGAGCAGGGAAAACCCCTCATCGGAACTCTCAGCTAACCCCCCACAGGAGCACAGAGCTGCAGCAGCATCCGCCGCTTAAATCTGAAGGTGGGACTTAATCGCATGACATGGACCTGCTAAGTGAAGCTCATTGTGTCTGTGGGGCTTTTGTTACATCTAAGCCCTACACGTAATCACTGTAACTGAATGAAGGAGCTGTCGCCATGCCAACCCACAGGAAGCACAAGAACGAGCTGCTTTTACTGAATTGGAAAAGAATAAGATCTATCATTGACGTAAATTTACTCTGCTCACTGCAATAACCCCACA
>BSAI01000265.1:165260-206761 GCA_036245035.1 Adrianichthys oophorus | reverse complement strand
GCTTAGGGGTTTCAGTGTTTCAAAGGCTTTGATGTTTCAGTGTTTCAGAGGCTTTGGTGTTTCGGAGGCTTCAGTCTTTTAGAGGTTATTGTGTTCATAGGTTTTGGTGTCTGCAGTGACAGCGCGTTCTGGTAGTGGTCACAGCACCGCCTACAGAACAGTGTGTTCTTCATCTTTCATTCTGAATTGCAT
The DNA here is from genome assembly GCA_036245035.1 of Adrianichthys oophorus. Lineage (NCBI taxonomy): Eukaryota > Metazoa > Chordata > Actinopteri > Beloniformes > Adrianichthyidae > Adrianichthys > Adrianichthys oophorus. Next base: position 206,569 of record BSAI01000265.1, on the reverse strand, counting down.
GTAAACACTGATCTCCCTTTATTCTGTTCACTTTCAAACCCCCCACCCCTGGGCTTCATGAAGCAGCTTTAATTGGCTTCTGTTGTTTCACACAGAGGTCTGACTGAGGCCTGAAGCCATTAAAGCGCTGTCAGTGCTCCAACAGCATCCAGGACCTCCTGCTGCTCAGAGATCTTCCCTCCCACACACACACACCTCCTCCTGGCTGCAGATGCAGATTAGACTAACATGCAGTAGGAGGGTTTGTCACAGGCTCTGGCCTAGATCACACTCCTCTTTGCTTCTGTCGAACATGCAGCAGAGAGGAGCAAACACTGAGATTCAAGAAAACAGAAAAGATCAGGAGGATTTCTCCCCTCTCCTGATTCCGCCTCCACACCCCAAACATCGCTGCAGCTCTCCTGGCTCCGCCCCTCTCCACCTCTGCTCTGCCTGCATGGAGGAAGGACTGAGAGGAGAACATGATCTGCAGCATTTGGGTTGTTTGCTCAGACAGAGAGTTTGCCGGTGGGTGTGTCTGAAACGTCTGTGCGTCTGCAGCTCAGAAGCAGAACCTTTCATTTGTTTTGTGTAAAGACCACTGACTAACCAGCTGGAAAACCCCACTGACCGCTGCACTTCTTCAGACGTTAACTGTCTGGAGTGGATTTAACATGCATTCAGGATCTGATGTTTGGATCAGAAGAAACAGATTTTACTTTTTTGGAATAGGTCAGTAGAAACCCGTATCACAACAAAGAAACACATGGACCATTTAGAAATATGAGGCCATACATGTGCTCAATGCAAACTAAACTCAATGCACAGGATCAAAGCAGACCAGGTCTAAGTTGGCTCACTTTGTAGGTGTTCATTAAAAATAATTCAGGTGGTTTTGACAGAGATATTTTACGTCGGAATCCCTTCCTGACAGCGTGAAGGGTCCTGCCCAAGGAATCACCACGAATGAAACTCATTGTACGCCCTGGGAAGCAAACTTGGGTTCCCTGCGTGCCAGTCTTGCACTCAGCTGATTGAGTCATCCAGCCACTTCTCCACAGATGTTATATATCTTTCTTTTTTAAACTTTCTACACCCAATACACCCTGGATCCTCCAGAAGCTTGAAAATCAAATCCTAAAGCTCCCTGGATCCTGGTGTGCTGCAGAAAACTACCATCATTACCTTCTGTTTTAAAAACAAACCGTGTTCACTGAGTTTACTGTCTACAATCCACAAAAAAATCCAAATCTGTTGTATGAAAATGATGGGCTGTGAAATGAAACAACAGAGTATTTACTGCAGCTTGTTAACATGTAGCCAAAATCAGTCTGTTTTTGAAGTCAAGAACACAATCTCTGATTTCTTTCAAATCATCAATGAATCAAATATCAAATCTGACAAAAAAATGCAGATCATACTTCTGATGTAGAAAATATGCTGGGCGGCCACAAGCCATTGTGATGCATCCACCTGCAGACCAATAAATCCATGTCCGTCTTTGTTTTCCTGGTCGGAGCTGGATCTGGATCAGAACTGTATGGCTGGATGGCTCTGATATTGATCACCATTTTTGTTGCTTCCCTAATGAGGGGCTGTATGGTGGTGGGAGAGTGTAAAGAGATGGATGACGGGAAGTGAGAGCGGGGTTGTGCTCCGCATCAACAGTCCCGCCAACAACTCAGATGTGAATTTTGAATTAACTCCTGCTGCTCTGCAGAGAATATGACTTAAGAAAACCACATTTTGATTTGGGCTGAAACGTCACAATCTTGATTAAAAGATCACTGGGAATGATTTGAAGATCGATCAGAAGATGATCAGAGTGATTTCAACTCTAATAGGTCTGGTCTTAGTCTGAATTAAGTAGGTCCTGGTCTGATCCAAGCCCGGTTCTGGTCTAATGGGGGTCTAGTTTTCCTCTGAATTTTGATTTATTAGATCAAAGGTAAATACCATCTTTGGTGAAGATAAACGGAAAAAAAATGTAATATTACCAAGCAAATTTTACAGTTTATTTTCTGAAAGTAAGTTGTGATGGAGGAGCTAGAGGATGCCTCAAAAACTGAGGAGTCATGGATCCTCCAGGACTGATGTAGTCACAGGAGATTCCAGACTATGGCTGATATGCTGTCTGACTGACTCTGGCTCTTACGGCGGTTTTTCTTTTCAGCATTACTTCTGTGCTTCTCTGCTGCTGCCATATATGCTATAAATGTCTCCTCACCTGTTTTTCTTTTTACTCCTCAGAGTGGATCTTCTGCTGGAGGTTCCTGCCCCAGTCGGCTGCTCTGACCCTGGTCTCTCCGTCTCCCTGTCCTGTCAGGAGGTCTGAGGAGGAGCACGCTCAGGTGATGCCATCAGGTGTGTTCCCCACAGCAGCGGAAGTAACTTCTTGTGCTGGGAGTAATTCTCTGAAAGCAGCATCATGGTCAGATCAGTACACCATCAGTGACGGAGGAAGAGGGAGGCTAGTGAAATTCATCCAGTGCTTTAAGTGGCCAACAAGAGGTGGCGGTACTCTCTTTTATGGAAGTCGAACCATGAAATGCAGAGAATCTTGAATGTAAAATTTGATCAATAAAAAAACGTCATTTTTCTATGTGTCATAATATGAAATAAGAAAGAAGGGCGCTCAGGTCAAGTCTATAAATGAATGTAGTCATACATGGTCTGTGTACATAACATTATTTGAATGGGAGTACAATTACAACATTACATCACATCGTTACGCCACGTGCTGCTGTGATGATTTGTGTTCTCGGACTGAACCAAACAATGTAGTCAGTCTGAATAAACCCTGAGTTTGAATTCTTTATAAAATCTCAATTCTAGCTTCGTTTGACATGTGTGGACGAGATGTTAAAGTCTGATATGGATTAATTGTAAATATTCCTCTGCCAGCAGATGCAGCATGTATATGCATAAAGAGTGTGAGTGTGTATTTTAAATGATGTTATTAATGCAACAGCTAAACCATGGTTCTGCAACCTCTAACAGAACCATTTGTTTTGGTTTCTTACCGACAAAACCGAGCTAGAGCCGCAAAACCTCACTACAATTTTTATTAAAACACACTTCTTTTGCAGCCACTATGCCCTTAAACTTTTAAATATTTACAATAATTAAACTATAACAGCGTTTTATTTTCTACAGGCTATATAACTATTTTGATGTATTTTAATCTGACAGCAGCAGATTCAAGTTCCTTTCAAAATAAAATTCAGTGTCAAAAAAGATCCTCTTAAAGCAGTAAATTCACTTATTGTTCTGCAATTCTCTGATTGAAGAACTTTGCTTCTAAACAGAAACTGTAGGTACTGCTGTGCAGCAGAAGATAAGAATGTCTGTTTTATTCTTATTTTATACTTATTTCTTCTGGTGAAACATTTTAATAAAAGAACAAACAGAAAAAATAAAACTCATGACTACAACCGTGTCCCCCCCCGCTCGCTCAGGCTCCGCCCCCTCTCCTCAGCGACTCTCTCCCCTCTCCTTTTTTCATGGAGGTTCTCTGAATAGGTGTTCACAGCTCTGTGATATTTGCATCTGAAGTTAAAGGAAGAACTTGTTGAAGCATTTATGGGAACGTCTAAAACTCAGAGGAGGAAGGGAAAAATGACGTCACATCTCTAGTGTCAGTACCGGCAGGACTTCTAGTGTGGAGAAGTGGCGGTACTTTAAAGAGCTATTTTTAGAAGACCAGGTACTGAGTACCAGAGAGTACCAGAGAGTACTGGCCACTTAAAGCACTGGGGGGTACATTAATGCTGCGTTTTCCAGAAGGACCTCCATGTTGTGGCTCCCTGACTCGCATGTGTTTAGTGGAGAGTTGCAGGGAGAAGATCTCAGCTCTGATGTGCTCTTGAACTGCTGAGCAGATGCATTTAGATTGACAGGAAAAGCAGTGTTTGCATTTAAAAGACTGCAGTCAAGACTCATGAGAGGAGGTCAGAGTTCATCAGATCCCCCAATGAGTATGAAAAGGTAGTGTGAGTTCTGGCTTCTGATGAGCAGGCGTGGGCATTATGTCAGTCCAGAGTTTTTCTAAACCTGTCAGAACCATGGATATCACAATGTGATGTCATACTTTGTTTATGGAGGGAGTGGCTTTAAAACATGTTTATTTCTTTGAACGTGTGCTGCTTTCTGTTTTACTGAAACACACAAAACTCATTTGGAAAAACAGAAGAATTTTATTGAAGAGCATTTGTATATGAGTGTCCTACACCGCAATAACAGGCTCCTTACAAAGAAGTCATCAATTCTTACTCCATTAGCATGTTTTTTTTTTGGTTTAAATAAGAAAAGAATCTGTCAATGGGATTAAAAAATGGTCTTAGCAAGAATTCTTTTCTTATTTTAGGAAAACATTCCAGTCCTAAGACATGTTTTCTCAAACTAAGACTATTCTGCTTTTAAAAAGCTTTCTTAATGACATTATTTTTCTTGTCTGAACAGAAGATACGATCATTTTGATTTTTTTAATATTCAGTTTTTGCAGTGTTCTGTTTTCTGAAAGCTTTGAGACTTTGCGTTGAAAGTGATGGATCAGCCGGCTGCTCCTGTGCTGGAGGAAGCTTTTATTTAATTGGAGCAGTCACTGTGAGGGCCTTTTCTGGCAGGATGGGAATCAGTCGTTGAGCATCTAGTTGCCATGGTAACTGCTCAAGTTCAGGTCAGAGTGGCAACTTCTGGGTCGACTTGGATGTTTTTCTCACAGCAAAAGTGTGCTGATGGAGAACAGGGCGGAGAAAGGTCATGGCTGCAACATGTGAACCCCAGAGGTAGGGTCAGATGGTCATCTCCATGACTTCAGCAAACAGAAAGACGCTTGAACATCAGAGATCATCTGGATCTCAACTTTGGTTTGGTAGATAAAGTGAGCGTGAAACTATTGAATTAATTATTAATTATCCTTTATTACAGCAACTTACAGAATTTGTTTGGATTATCTTATTTGCGTAATCAGTCAAAGAGTGAGTTTTTTTGTCTGCTCCAGATTCTCAAGGATTTCAATGGACAAATACACAGAAATCTACATTTCAGTTTTCTTTTCTTTCATGTTCTCCATCATTAGAAAAATGCCACAAGAACATGTAAAAAAAACCCTTTCATCAGAGTGAGTCTTTGTTCCTGCTTTACTGGTTGCGTTCAGCTTCTTTTTCTGACCTTTGATATTTTTCATTTGAATTTTCTTTAGTTTTATAACTTCAACCATCGACACAGGAAATGCTTTTCTCCCAGTTCAGTTTGTTTTTGTCTTCCTGATCTAGTAGAAGTTTAAACTCCACAGTTTTGATGAAAAATTGAAGCTCTGCACGTGCGTAGGCGTACGCAACACTGGCGTGCACCGCTTTTGCGGAAAAAGGAGGAGGGGTCTGCGATGATGAGTTGAAGGAGGCAGCTTGGTGCACACTGCCTGCCGTGGGTTATTTGGAGTTTGGGAATAAAGGTCCTCTGAAGTCGGCGTAGCAGCAGAGGTGCTGTCGGCTCCACCAAGCAACTGAGAGAATGAGCTCAGGAGCCTGTCTGCTTATGCTGCCTTTAAAGCCTTCTGTCGGTTTTAACGGCGTGGGCGGCTGCACTTGCTGTTATGAAGCATCAGCGGCTCCAGCAGTCGTAGCCACCTGAGGTTTGTGAAACCTGACACTTTGTTTTCTTTGTTCAAAGCACCCTTGAACCTGTGCAAATAAGACCCAAACTTTCCTTGTTTTGAGAGTTAACCGCAGTGAGCAAACCCAAACACGGTGGTTCCTCAGGAAAAGCTCCAAACTGCACACACTGATGTCTGCTCCTGTCAGGAACGCTGTCGAGCCCAGCAGGCCAGGCTAGGTGGCAAAAACATCAACATTTTAGAAATACACCTGGACATGACAAAACCTCCAAAAGGTGACAATGCAGACGACCTGGCAACACAGAACTGACAAGACACTAAAATACAACGAGGAATTGAACAGACATGAACCCAGCTGTGGATGAACCCGCTCAGACTGACCGGGAAAACTCAACAACTCAAGACAAAAAACGATCAGAAACATCACAGAAAACCAAACAGTACCACCACCACCACCACCACCACCACCCCCACCACCCCCAAAAAAAAAAAACAAAAAAAAAACAGATGCCCCAACAGCTGGGAGGATGATTGACAATCTAAACCTGGTGTGGCTGACAGTGAAAACAGAACATGACAAACACTGAAAAAACCTCCCAGCCCCACATGTAGGAGCAGCTTAGCTGGCTATTAGGAACCAGGATTGAAGGATTTATTGTAACTAACCAGGAGAGTCCCAGACAGCAGCGTTCACGCTGAAGACCAGCATTAGCAGCTAACATCATCCTGACCAGGTTCTGTACTTTCATGTTCTGGATGCTGTGAGGTGAGAGCTTCCCACCGTTTCATGGAAACATCACTGGTTTCCAGCTCGGTCTGAAGAGACGGGAACACTTCTGCAGGAGCTGGGCAGGAATCAAAGAGCTCCAAAGTTTCTCTTCACATCTTTGCTCCTCACCTTTGAAACCCATTGACACAGGTATTTAAAGAAGTCTCTGGAAACTGGCTTTTTGTCATGAGTGTGGTAATGTAGATCTTAGGAAGAGAACCTCCTGCTTTCACCTCCAGAGGAGGTGCTGGCTGGAGGAGGAAGACCAAATTCATGAACCTGGAGAAACCAAACCTACAGGGAAGAAAAGTGGAAGAAGCAGAAATCTGTAAAGAACGCTGTTCACGATCTGCAGAACCTGAACACAGAAGCTGTCTGAACGTGGGGGCACGCAGGAACGTCAGCGGCCTTCATGTGACTCTCATCACATGGTTCTGTTCTTCAGGACAGCTGGACTGAAATGGTTCCTGTTTGCTCATCTTCAGAACTGAAAGCGGGAGCCCCTCCCCCTGTAGTTTAGCAGTCAGAGGTTACCCGTCAGCCTGGTAGTCTCGTGCTCCCTCTACCTAATCCTTGACCTCTGACCCTGAGCCCCCCTCCCTGCTCTGATAACTGTGAGCTGGGTCAGCAGGTCTGCTGGGGCTCTGCTGGGGGCTTTGTGTTTGATTAGGTGAGGGGTCTTTGTCATAGTCTGGAAAAAAACAAGACTTCTCTTTGTTTCTGTTCAGGATGCTGACCTGAGCTCTTTATGCTTCATAATCTGATAGTTTAGAAACACAGAGTTTTCCTTGTTTATCAAAGACTTAGTAGTAACTTAATTTTTTTTAGAAAAAATTAGATGTTTGAAAAATCCCTCTCTACTCAATCTAAACTCTTCATCTCTCTAGTTTAAAGACCAACGTGGATCAAAATGGTATTTCTGATATTTTTAACTTGTTCTTGCTGCATTTTTCTCACAACAAAGGGCATATATAAAGAAAATGTAGCTTAAAACTGCATTTCTGAGTATTTCTTCATTCAAATCATTGTGAATCAGGAGCAGACGTAAACATGTAATTGGAATAAGCCTGTAGCAGATCTGTTCCTGACCTCTGTAAATGTGGCTAACTGAATACAATCTGTACAGAAAGCTGAACCACAGAGGAACTGTGATGTAGTGAGGGAACACAGAGCTGTCCATTCTATTCCTTTCACATCTGTGTCAGAATTGCACAGGATTGCAGTCCCACAGCATGACTTCACACATGAACGAGTTTGTTTCTCTGTTTCGGAATGGAGAGCAGGAATGTTTGTGCGCGCATCCATCAGCTGACGCAGAAACCCTGGTAAAGATGACCAGGTCACCTGCTCCTCCAGGAGGAGGCAGTGACCTGAGATGCTTCCCACCCCCCCGCCGACATGCCCTCACCAGGAAGTCATCTGGACACTGTCATTTTTCAATGACCTCAAACAGCAACTTTTCCAGAGGCAGGAACGCGTCACTTGTGTGCAAGTCACGGTCTACTCCCAAGTCCTAACCTTCAAGTCTCAGGTAGATCTGCTGCTCTGAGACGTGGATCCAGGGTTTGGGGTTAGGAGACGCATGCAGCCATGGTAATCAGATTACTTTCAGTTTATGCAGGATTACATGCCTGCTGTCAGACAGAGACCTGAGGATCTGAGCAGAGATACGGCTTCTAACGCTGCCGGGACGAATCAAAATGGATCTCATTCTGTGTCTGTGAGGCAGAATGGATTTTTGATTCAAGTCAAGGCCGTCTCTGATAATCCAGATTACGATGGGCCTGAGCCTGAATGAAGAGTTTGACGTTCTGCATATCAGGCGTTGCCAGCAGCCCCATCGCTGCTTATTCTGGTTCCTTTGGTCTTGTAAAGCGATCTGGGTCGGCTCTGTTTGGAGCTGGGTCCAGACTGTCGTCATGGTACTTGTGTATCCTGATGTTTGTCTCCAGAGTTTTGTTGCTCTTGTGTTTTGTTGGTGAAAGCGCAGAAGCAACATAGTTTTAATGTTGTTCCTCAACCACCCTTTTAAGGAACATTGGAACATGCAGAACACTTGACTGACAGAAGATGCTCTTCACCTGAAAACTTACGAGTTGACTCTTCACAGACATTTTTTACTTTGGAGAAACAAGATGATGTTTGGAACAACCACAGACATCATGAAGGACCACCTCTGATAAAAATGTGTTTTTTCTTCATGATGTAGGGCATACATCAAAAGATACGCTTTAACTTGCATTGCTGAACACTTCTTGATTCAAATCGTGATGAATCAGGAGCAGACAAAAAATACCGTTTGAAAAAGATGGTATTTGTGCTGTAAATCAACAGCCAGCAGGACAACAGCTTCCATTCTGATGCAGACAAACAGATCCGGGAACGTCTTTGTTTTCCTGGTCTGAGCTGGAATCTGGATCAGAACTGTAGGATGGATAGCTCTGATACTGATCACCATTTTTGATGCGCTCTAATGTTAAGTTAGGGTTGTGAGGGGCTGTAAGCTAGCAGGAGAGAGTGGGGACGGGAAGAGTGGGCGGGGTTACTCTGTGCCAACAGTCCTACCCGCAACTCAGATGAACTCCTGCAGCTCTGCAGAAACTCTGTTATAGAAAACAATACGGGTTGGTGATTTTAGCTAAAAACAGCGTAATCATAATGGACTGGGACTGATTTTAAAATAGAGCAAAAGATGATTGGAGTGGGACTTTACAAAAATGAATTTGTCAAAAAGCAAACACAATGACCATGATCAAGGCTCCACGAGGGGGTGGGGGTGGGGGTGGGGGGGTCAGTTTAAAGTTCAGGGTTTTTGTTTTTTTTTTTTTTTTTACATTTGTTTAGGTCTGAATCCTGAACTTTGATTGAAAATAAGAAAAAGAGAAGCAGGAGATCTTAATGATTCTGGATGGAAACGGAAACGCTTCATATTTGGACCAAAACTCTTCAGAAAACAGAAAATCTTTGAGGACGAGGTGAATTCATTCAGACTGAAGATGTCAAACTTCCCCTAAAGATCCCCTCTGAGCCTCCGAGCTGTCATCTCCATCTCAGCGCGTGAACTATGAGCCCCCCCCGAGACGTTGTCTTCCACATCTGTTATGACTGCTGGGGGGCAAAGATGCAGAGGAGTGACAAAACAAGACGGAACGACACAAATTTGGGATTCAGGGAGTGAAGAGTTTATTGACAATGGAGAGATTGGACTCCACCATTAACCTTTTCATGAATGATGATGCATTTATCAGGAGCATCCAAAGATTGGTCTAACTTACAATTCTCACATTTTATTTTGCACATTCATGAGTAAATAATGAATTAGTTAAGACTAAGATCAGAAACATTTCAAATCCATCATATCTCATCATCTTTAAGCTTTTAGGACCAGAGCTCTTGTTTGATATGAAAGGGTCCCAGTTCAGCAGAATGAACTACTGTGGTAATATAACCCAAAAGGGGATGTCCACACATGGAAAAAGCCAGGTTTTAGGAGCTTAAAGACCCTCTCCAATCATCTTTTGATCTGTTGTAAAATTGTTCCACTCTTTTAATTGGGATTATGACATTTCCAGCCAAAATGAAACATCCTGTGTTGTTTTTTTGAACATCGTTTATGCAAGAGCTCATCAGAAACTTGTGTCTGTGATGTGGGCGAGAATGTTGGTGCAGAGCAAGCCCGTCCCCACTTCCTGTCATCCATCTGCTAGCTTACAGCCCCTCACACCGCCAACCTAACATTAGCAGAGCAGCAAAAACGGTGATCAATATCAGAGCTATCCAGCCGTCCAGTTCTGATCCAGATTCCAGCTCAGACCAGGAAAGCAAAGACGTTCATGGATCTGTTTGTCTTCAAGTGGATGCATCAGAATGGAGCAGAGCAGGGAGCTTGCGGCCTGTTGATTGCAGCACCTAGATCCTTGCTACAGGCTTTAATTCATCTACTCCGCATCCAAAATGATTAAATGAAGAAATACTCAGAAATGCAGTTTTAATCTTGATTTTCTTTTTACATGTCTTCCATCATCAGAAAAATACCACAAAAACATGTTAAAATCCCCAAAACACAATTTTCACAAGTGGGTCTCTAACCATGTGGCATCAGTCATTTTTTGTTAGTTTTTGATATAAAAACAGTTCAAACTGGAAACTAAACTACAGTCATCATGACTCACTATCGCACAGATCACTCCTGGTCACACACTGACACATTAGTGTGAGGCTTTGCCCACCATTGCTTCATTCACATCGTTGCTTCTATTTCTCATTTTGATTCAAGTAACCTCAATAGTTTCCAAACAAAACACAGACTGAAGTTTTTTCAAAACCTAAAACCTGATCTCTTTAGCGATGGCATCAATTAGTGGAAAAGACTGGAATTATTATGTGGAGCTTAATTCTATTACTATCTGCATAAAAGCTTTTTAACATTTTAAGACGTCTCCTAAACACTTTTATATTAACAGTTCGGGTAGTCAGATAGATAAAAGGAAAGCAGAACTTCTGTCTAAAGTGTAGACAGAATACCTGACCACTGTGCTCTTGTGGAGAGGAAAGCAAATACAATGATTGATGTTTAAACAGTTCCTAACAGGTAATTGAAGCAGAAACTCCATTATTCCCTTCAGGAAACTCTCTTTGCTCACTTTTTCTGTTCATCTGCTTCTGAATGGAGCCCTTCTCCTAGCACCAGAATGCAAAAAATGAAGTTCCAGCTGAGAAAAACTCCTGCCTCCCGCTGTCAGAAAAGATCTTTCTCTATTCATATATCTGTGTTTTTGTAAATGTCATGGTGGAAGCATTCACTGTAAAAGAGAACTGGACTGACTGAGTATGATGTCACCCATAGCAAATGGTTTACTTCTGGCTCCAACCAAATGAAGTCAATTCAGTTGCTATTTTTTCATGATACGGTTGATGCCGTGCTGAAACCAGATGACGTCAGTAAGCAGTGAGCTCAAACATTTAGAACTTTGGATGTGGGGAGCAGTAGGCTCCACCTACTTTCATTGGAGCACCTGAGTGGTCAGTTGAATAACTGTCACAGAACATGTTAAAAAGATATCAGAGCAAGAATGGTTGTTCTGACAAATAGAATGACTGCGTAATAGGAGTCGCTCAGTCCATGTGTTATGTAGTCAAAGCATGGATACATCCTCTTTGGTTCATGCCTCTGCACCATCATTGTTTTCCCCTCGGCGATCCCCGAATCGCACATTTGGTTTTAGCAAACATTTTCCGTCAGATGCCCTTCCTGGAAAAACCCTCTGCTTTTTTCCAAGCACAGCGAGACCCTGTCTTAGGCCCCCTTGTGTTGTCCATTCATTTCTGATAATGGACTCCTCATCTGACATTATCCCTTACACTAGTTTGAGGTTTGGAGTCTTCATAGAGACTTTTGTTTGGGGTCTGTTTTCCCAAAGGTTTGATCGTGACTTCATTGTTGTGTTTGCTTTCAGAGTGAAGAATGAAGCAGTTTTTGGTTTGTCTGCTTTCCTGCGTTACTTTATTTCCTGGAGTGTTCCAGCAGCACTGGAGCTGCAGCAGGATTGTCCTTAAAGCCTTGGCCATCGTTTGCTTGTTCAAAATCATAAAACATATGTCTTTGCTTAAACAAAGGGCCGAATGTCTGAGGAATTTCAGATAAAAAACAAACTTTGATGATCCAGACAAATCAAAGTTGACATGTGTGAGTGTGTTTACTTATGGCATACACTTACTACCTTCTCAGAAAGCCCACAGCGCTCTACAGTCACGGTCTCACTCACACACTCGCACACGGATGGCGGCTCCACTACCGAACACCAGGAGCAATATTCGGTGTCTTGCTCAAGGACACATGGACACACTGACTGGGAACCGAACCTCGGAGGTCGACTGCTCTACCGCTACACCACGGCTGCTCTCAGGACTGATTGTGCAGAACAGCCTGAACTGTAAGAGTTATTGGGCTCAGTTGTTAGGTTGTGTTGTCAGGGCTTCCACACTGTTCTCTGTTTGTTTGTTTGTTTGTTTGTTTGTGAGCTGTCTGTAAATCACAGCAACAAAGTTTGTTTTTTCAGGACATTCCCTTCTTGTAGAAGGTTTCTCTTTTAAAGCAATGCCTGGATAAAATTGTTGCTAAATACCCAAATCTATAACCGCTGTCACATCAGTGACATGCAGTAAGAGGAGGCAGCTGCAAACTATAGCATAAACATACATGGATTCAATTAAATGGAAATACTTTCAATGATATTATTTCTTAAATAGACTCAATGAAAGTTGATGGAACCTTCTGGCCGCAACCTCCAAAGTTCAACAAAGCGGCTTGCCTTTTTCATCCTTAAAGTTTTAAAGAAGCACTAACTAAATCCCTGATTTCTGCTAGATTTTTCTGTTTCTGCACATTTTCCTTCTTTAACGCAGAGATTTGTGGTAGAAACTGTTTCCTGCAGCTATTATTAACCCTGATCATGCTCTGTCTTTTCAAGTCCTACAGTTTAGTAAAAAAACAATATGCAGAAAACTTTTAGAAAGAGTAGAGTACTTAAACCTTGAAACGTGTTCAGCTTAGTGAGACGAGGAAAGACTTTCTTCACGAGGACTGTAAGGCAGCAGATGTGTGGGCAGGCGGAGGACGGTGGAGGGAGAGGTCAGAAGAATAGGGTCAGTTTCCTCCGGTTCCCCTTCTGTCTGTAGAGCTTTAACAAGTTCATATGCACTGACTTTTCTCTGTATCTACCCAAAACTTTCAGACTTTTTGTCAGAATATCTGTCATCTTCTGGAGCTGAATCCTGGAGTCAGAGTGGAGGGTGGACGGAGGGTGTCCCAAGTGTAAAATATGGGCCTGGAGTACGAAAAGACGGTTTATGCTTTTTTGGATTTAGCTTTGTTTATTTTAAGTTACTCTTCAAACTGTATTCATTTAGCACATTTGATCATTTCAAAGTGCTACAAAGTTTCATAACATTCATGAAAACGGCCCCCAGCATGTTTGGTTCTGCATTTCAAGTTTTATCTGTAGGTAGTTGTAACTACAGTTAGTTGTACCAAACACGTGCAGCAGGTTTTATTGACTCAGACAGGAGCAAAGTTCAGCTTAAAGTCCACAAAGCTAAATCAGGGTCAGAGTCCAGGAAAAGGTCAGGGCAGGGGGCAAGGAGGTAGAGTCAAATATGAGGCAGGGTCAGGTGAGATCAGATCAGGATGAAACACTCGGTATGAAGGCTGAATTTCACAAGCAATACTTCACACCGAGCCAGGCTCTGTGTGCTGCTTATGTGGATGATTGTAGATGAATGTCAGGTGTGTGATATCCGGGATCTGTGCACTGGGAACCTGGGAGATGTAGTGTCAGTATTCAGGAGACGGCTCCTGCCGGTGACCAGAGAGGGAGACAGAGGTCAGACTCCTGACCGTACTTTTTACTGCTCTTTCCTCTTTAAACACTGATGCTGTGTTTTGGATGTTTTTACTAGGATCTTGTGGCATTTTTGAGTAATTACACTGTTATCTTCTTTTTACATTTGTGTTCATTTTTCTTTCGTTTATAATCAATGCATTTCTTTATTTCTGAAATGAGCTTGATATTTTTGTGTTATTTTTTGTTGTCTAAATTGAATGCTTGAAGTGAACCAATAAATTAAATTAAACGTTTCTGATGGTGAAGGACATAAAAAACAAAAATTAAGCTTCAAATGACCTTTCTCAGTATTTCTTTATTCAAATCATTGTGAATCAGGAGCAGAGGCAAAAATGTGTTTTGAAAAACATTGTGTTTTTGATGTTGAAAATGCACTGGGTGGGCCATTAACTCCCTGCTCCGCTCCATTCTGATGCATCCACTGGCAAACGACTACTGTAGATCTATGAACATTGCACAGCATTTTCTTTGCCGGAGCTGAAATCTAGATCCAAACTGTATGGCTGCAAAGCTTCAATATTTCTCACCATTTTTATGTCACCAGTAATGTTAGGTTGGGGGTGTGAGGGACTGTAAGCTAACAGGAGAGAGTGTAAACAGATGGATGACAGGAAGGGGTGGGTGGGGGGTGCTAAGACCCAATAGTCAGGCTCAGAATTCAGAAGCAACTTTGTTGGTGGAAGGAAGGAAGGTTTGATGGATAGAGAGGTGGATGTATAGTAAGATGGATGGATGGATGGATGATAATTGGATGGCTGGATGGATGGATGATGGATGGATGGATGGATGGATGGATGGATGGATGGATGGATGGATGGACGGATGATGGATGGATGGATGGATGGGTGGATGATGGATGGATGATGGATGGATGGATGGATGGATGGATGGGGGGATGATGGATGGATGGACGGATGATGGATGGATGGATGATGGATGGATGGGTGGATGATGGATGGATGGACGGATGATGGATGGGTTGATGATGGATGGATGGACGGAGGATGGATGGGTGGATGATGGATGGATGGACGGATGATGGATGGACGGATGATGGATGGAAGGATGGATGGATGGATGGATGGGTGGATGATGGATGGATGATGGATGGATGATAATTTATGGATGGTTGGTTAGATGTGTGGTCAAATCTGGTGGCAAAACTATCAGTTTGGTGTTCAATTAAAGAGTGAGGAAACTCACAGCATTCCACAACAGCTCAGGTTTGCTTTACCCACACACACTCATTTGTTCAGAACAACAAACAACAGCTGATTGATTTGTTTCCCTCCGACCTCTGACCGGCTCTGCTGTCCTGAAACTGTTTGTGAGTGGAAGAATCTGCAGTGTGTAGGCAGAGAAACAGACGCAGAAGCTCTTCTGTGTAAAAGTGGCTTTGTTTGTGGAAAGTGTGAGTCCATTGTCATATTACTTATACAGTCTGTGCGGGTGGGCGGCACAGAGCTAGAGGGCAGCGTATGTTTACACTGAAAGAGATGGAGAGATGTTCTGCTTTCAAACACAGATACTCTGCTTGTTGAATTTAAAGTAGCAACTTTCTCCTGTAACTTCTGCGTATGCTTTTCTAGACTGCAGCAAATGTTCTGCCTGTTTCACAGGGAGGCCAAATGAAGAATGTGTGAAAACATCTCCGAAGACGAAGCTCTGATTTAATGTGTAAACTTTAAGAAAAATCAAATTAAAACTTGAAGAAACATTCAGACTTGTTCTCCAGAAGGCCTCGTTCTTTTTGAGAAAACTTGAATTGAGCATATCTTCACGAGTACTGTAGAAAGCAGGGGGATCAGAATCCAGGCCTCGAGGGCTGGTGTCCTGCATGTTTTCCAACCAAACTGCCATTGAAGTTCCTTCTTGGCCAAACACGCAAAATTCAGGTAATCAACAGCAGATGAGACAGGATTTCTGGAAAACCAGCAGGAGGCCGGCTCTCGCGGCCTGAAGTTTTGACACCCCTGGTATAAAGGCTAAAGAGAAAAAAATGTAACAGACAAAATCACTGCAAAACAGTGCTGCTTCCAGATTCCTTTCAAACAGCAGCAAAGAACACACACATTCCAGTTATGCCTTGATCTGAGTGTTAAACAGTTGTCCTTTCATTTTTAATCAGAGTTTTAGTGGCGGTCCTTTCAGACAATTTAGGATGTTGCTGACAGGTTGTGCATAAATAATGATACCAACCTCCAGGGCCCCCCTTTAAAACATTTCTGCCACACTTCTGGACATAAATTGCTAAGTGTTTGATAAAACAAGTGAGTGGTAATACTGTTATCTTTGTGATCTGCAGAGTCTATGTTTCCCTCCAGACTATTTGTCTAAAGAATCCCAGGAAATTAGTGATAAGAGGAAGCAGTGGATGCAGTTTTTTTTTTCAATCAGCATAAAAGGAGCTCTGGATATTTTGTTTGTTGCTTCTTTTCATGGTAAAAACTTACGGCCAAAATATAAAGTTGGATTTGCTAGAAACTGCTTTATAAATGGAGCAGAAGTCAGTTGAAAAGTTCTTGGGTCTTTTTAACAAAAGACACACATCCATGTGTGATGAAGAGACCATGATGGAGAAATGTCTGAGGGCTCTCAGTCGTCTGAGTCATGATATCACAGGACCATGGTCTTCAGGACAAACGGACGTCAAAGGTTTGTGTAGAAGTTTAGTAGCTTCTTCAGTTCATGTGTGCTTCACTAACATCCTACTAAAAAGTATTGTGAACTATCTCATAGTGATATGAAGCAAAGCGAGGTTTTGCAGGTCATGAAAAGAAACTCCATCCATCCATTTTCTTAACGCGCTGTATCCCTTTTGGGGTCACGCAGTTGCCAGAGCCTATCCTTGCTACTGCTGGATGAAGGAGGGGTACACGCTGGACAGGTCGCCAACCTGTTGCAGGGCAACACAATCACACACCAGGACACTCAGTCACACCGATGGACAATTTGGAATCATCAACCAACATGTGAAGCATGTCTCTGGACTGTGGGAGGGAACTGGAGAGCCCAGACAACATGCACACATGCACGTGGAGAACATGCAATCTCCATACAGAAAGGTCCAAAATAGATACAGATGGCAAAGTCAGGAATGTTTTGCAGAGGTCTGTTGTTTAAATAGGAATGATATGAGTTCACAAAGTGGGAGTACACACTTCACATCTGAAGATTTACCTGTGTCTTTACTATTGACTGTCTCTGAGAACTGCGGTGATGCGATACGGACGCCACCATGTTAGAGCTACACGCTGTCAGTAAGCACTGATTGGTCCGAGTTGCTCTGAGTCTGTGTTCTGTTCTTCTTGTGTGGAATCAACAGGGGGGCGGGGTCACTCAGTCCAGTTCTCCTATACAGTCAATAGTCTTTACAAATCCCTCCCTTCCAATCTGTGTTTCTGTGCACACAGCAGGGCTGCATAGGATTGCCTCACAGCAAGAGGGCTCTCGTTCTAATCCCAGGTCGGTCCTTTGGGTTCCATGAGAAGCTAACCAATCAGAAGGAAGAGATCCTGTGTTAGTATAACAGGGATGAATTTAACATGACGGCTTTGAGCAAATAAAAACATGTTAGTGTAAACATGAAGTGACCTCTTTAAAAGAAAAGCAGCTGTGGCCCCTCTGACGTCTGCACAGGGACTATTTTTGGCAGCTCTAATCTAAAGTCAACAACTTCTGGCTCAGTCACCCTGGAAGTCCCCCTCATTCACAGAGAAACTAGAATCCTCCAGACACTTTCCATGTTCCCTGAAGGAACTCGATACTCACAGTCATCTCTTCTCCCCCATTTGGTGGCAGCAACAACCCCCCCCACCACCACCAGCACTGTGCAGATCTGACCTCCAACCCCATTGCATGCTGGATAGTGAAGGTGTTAAACTGTTTGGGCGAAATCTGATCCTCTCACATTGGCTCAGCCTGCAGACATCAGCAGGCGGAAAGAACACTGATTTTCTGCGTTAACCTGCTGACCTCGCGTGGTTTACCACCTTCGTCTTGGAGGAACAAAGACGCTCACAGGCTGATTTTCTGCGTGGATTTCTGTACTGCTTCTGTACCTGACATCATTGTTGGAGTCTAAGTCTATGGAGGAACAAAATCAGTCTTGTGATTCTGTTTATTATCTTTATTTTATTAGGATGAACAGAATTTTGTGCCCAACTGTAAATGTTTCAGTTGTTTTCTATGTGAGGGAGCACCCCCTGGAGGACAGAAAGGTGCAGTGACTTTTGAAGGCTGTGATCATTTTGTTCTGGGTGGTGGAAGGTGAGGGCCTCTCTGACAGGTAGATGTTAACACCACTGAAGTCCAGCTCTGCAGAAACCGCTCTGCTTGAAGAGACTGGAAGGGTTCAGGATAAGCACCCACATCCCTGACTGAAAGCTTTGCATTCAAGGACGATGTGCCCCCCTGCTAAGATAGGCTCCACCCCCTCATAAGCCTGTGGAGGACATGGTGGAACAACAGATGGAGGGATGAGCTTTACTGCACTAACTTTTTTTTTTGAGTTCCTGTTTTAAGAACTTTTTAACCTGAGAGACGAGTCTGAACTCATGTTGTTGACTCAGTTCAAATGTGTAAAAGTGTTTTAAAACAGTTTCTTTTTCCTTTTTTTGGACTAAAAGTTCACTTTAGTTGTTTTGTGCCTGTTAGAATCTGGCTTTTGGATGAATAAATGTAAGTATATTATTGTTATACCTGGATTGATTGAAACCCAGTGGTTCGGAATGGGATGTGAACATGCAGGTACATGTATTTGTGTGTGTGGTCCATGGAGGAATCTGGGGGAAGGTTCAGATTCTGTGGATGATCCAACGCTGACTCGCTCCAGGAATCCCCCTCTCAGAGCAGAGCTCCCAGTCTTTGTAGCCGGCGGTGACTGCAGAGGCTGCTGGTGTGCAGCGGTGGGCTCCCTGCAGCTGCGGCAGCAGACGAGTGGGAGCTGCGCCTGGAGACAAGATAAGAGCTGATCTCCATCCCTAATGAAGCATCTATCAGCAGAGCTTTGTTAGCTCAGATAGGCTGAGCGCTCTGAGCGCTCTGACTGGCTTTCTGTGCCAAAGACGGCGTCGGTGGTGTGTGTGCTTTAACTGCAGGGACCCCCCCCCCAGTGCTGCATTTGATTGCACATGCAGTTTACCTTCACGCCCGCAGCGCAGGAAACACGAAAAACACAATCTGAGGCTGCGTCGGTGCACTCCAAATGAAATGATATTTTGCAAACACCGTGCGGCAAGCAAACCTCTGCCTGGCGACGTGCGCAGCTGTATTTGCTAAGAGGAAGCTTTTTATTACAGCAGCTGCAGGCCGGCTGACCTGCTTAAAACTAAACTGTAGCTTTGATCTAAAAACAAAGATTCGCCATGCTTCCTCATTAAAAAAGCAGCTGGGCTAACTTTGCGCCCATTGGAGAACCTGAGCGTTTAAACCGACGCCTCTGGATGTCAAGCTATATAGTAAACAAAGAATAAAATGTTACAGATGACCCTGTGATTGTCAGGAAATCTGTACAAAGATGAGGATCATTCAAATGAGGAACATCCAAACCTGGAGGTCAGGAACATGAAAGATGTTTGACCTTCTGTCTGCCAAAAGAAAACACACTTTTTATGAAAACGACTTCAAGCAATGGGAGGGATAGCATTCAAGTTCCACTCCAATTATCTTTTAAACCACTTTTAAAGTGTTCCCAGTGCTCTTGTAATTATGATGATGCAGTTTTTAGCCAAAATAAAAAATCCCGGGTCATTTTCTAGGACATAGTTTCTGCAGAGCGGCAGAAGTTCTTTAGAAATTCACCTCTGAGTTGTGGGCGGGACTGGTAGCTCGGAGTGAGCCTGAATCCATGTCCCAGCACCCATCTGTTTAACGCTTTCCCGTTAGTTTACCTCACAACCCCAAGCTAACATTAGCGGTGCAACATAAATGGTGATATGTAGCTATCCAGCCGTACAGTTTTGGAAACAAAGGAAAATACCCAAAGGAAAGCAAAGACGTACATGTGTTTATCTGTCTGCAAGTGGATGCATCAGAATGAAGCGGAGCAGGGAGCTAGTGGCCCGCCAGGCACATTTTCTACGTCACAAATACGATCTTTTTCTGACATTTGCTCATCTGCTCTTGATTCACAACAATTTGAATCAAGAATTATGTAGAAACATAATTTTCGGCTTAAAGGGCCTATATCATGCAAAATCAACATTTTGAGCCTTATAGTGTATTCAATTAGTGCTGTCAATCAATTTAAAAATAATCAGATTAATCATACTTCTGGATTGTGATTAATCACAATGTTTAACTAGGTACATTTTATACGACAATATGCGTCTTTTGAACAATAAAAAGGCCAGAGAGAACATTTTCCTTCATTTTTATTGTCTGAAATGTTTTAATTTGTAAAGTGTTAACTCAGATTTCCCAGAAATGTCATTTCTAAGAGTTCTGTAAAGAACTGTAAAGACTTTAATGTCTGCAGTTTTACTCCAAGAAACCAAAGATGCTGATATAGAGCCATCAGAAACTAACATTGTGTTTCTGAATTTTTAATGGTCTGGGTGAATATTCAAATCTTATTGGCTGCTGGGTATGGATTCACATCAAAAAGTGTAGTTCCTGTCACACAGTCTACATTTTCTATATCACTGCACAGACTTCTTTAAAACCAACTTTTTGCTTCATCTTCTGAACAAAAAGCGGTAAGAGGTGAACTTTCCCTCTGGTCTGATGCTTTATTGAACCTATCATGATGTTGACTTATATCATGACGATCAGCATATATATCTCCTTTGCCGTTGCAGTCGCATTGTCGTGTTACCGTGACAACAGGCTGCTCCATCAATCTAATGGTTCACTTTTTGTGAAAAAGCAGAAAAACAGAAAAAATAACAAGAATAAAGTACTAAAAATCGATTCAGTATTTTTGTTTGTTTTGTAAGTGACCATGGTATAAGTGGAATAATGCCTGACGACGTTTGTATTTTCAGCAATTAACACCTGCTGTGGAAGTCTGAACTGTCCGACACAGAGTGGAAGACGGACGCAAGACAATTTGTAAACTCTTATGGGTCTGAGTGGGAAAAATATTCAATGATGTCATTTCCTGGGTCCCCAAGAAGTTGGACTGAACCATTATTTAAGAAAGGGGAGGATTTAAAAGCTGTTATGATTGAACGAAACTCAGGGATGTGAGTAAATGGGGTTATTTTCAAATAGTTTATCAATTTTTTCTATATTACCTTTATTTAGAGGAGGTAGAAAAAATGATTACATTAACCAAAAAAGCTTGCAGTTACTGTTAGTCAATGAAAAAGTACCTTTGGTCTGTGGGGGCATGCTCACTTTGCTGACTTCTACACCCCATGGTTATAAATATACTTTCTGTGTTTGTGTGTGATGATGCAGACACACAGAGCTTTCCATTTTGTGTTTTGAGTTTAGAAACTCATCCTGAAGTTTCCTGTGTTCTGATGTCATAAAGACACTGTCATCACTGTAATAGTTCAAAAACTGACCTGCTGGACAAACAATGTAACCTAAATGACATTCTGTAAACATCCAAACAGTGTTCAGAGATGGTTTTCACACACAGATCCAGATGTGTAATTATTAGTATCTCTGTTCTTTTTTGAGCTATGGTAACTAATCCTATTCCCCTTCGTGGGATCAAGAAGAAGTCTGCTTCTTTCCTGCATAGTTTACATGTTGGGCATGTCCCTCCTGTGAGGAAAACTCTGCAGGACAATCCCTCCGAAAGGCTCCCTCTGCTCCCATTTGTTCCCGCTGGAATGTAAGGTGACTCTGCTGTTACTCCTCTTCCTCCTTTCCTTCTTCTCATTTCTTCCTGACAGAGATGAACTCACCTATTTAAAAGCAGAAAAGGGAGCAGAGGCTGAAACCGGAGCCACTCCCTCAGAGGTAGAGGCGATTTATGGACTCTTTGTGCAGGAGGAGGAGCTGTGGGAGGAGAGCAGGCAGAGCGGAAGAAAGGAGGCCATGAAGCGCCACAGAGGTTAAAAAACTGGGACACAAGTTTGTCGAGAGAAAGAAAAGGAAGTGGAGTTGATTGTTGGAACTGAAGTGCCATGAGAGTTGAGGATTACGAGGAGGCAATCTGCTGCCTCACCACAGCTCAACTTGGACTTGTCGGTGCATGCATTGATCGTGGGAGTGGAAGGACCCAGGTGGGACGGCAGGGTAAAGGTCAGCACATGAATGCACTGTGAGGAATCTGCTGGCTTTGTCTCGGTTCTGCTGCTCGTCAGCAGATGAAGGAACAGAAGTTGTGAGAGCAGAGGAGGAGCATGCTGCATCTTCTCTCACATGACTTCTGCACTGTGAGGCACATCTGCATAGCTGCTCAGATAGATGGATAGATGGATAGATGGATGGATGGATGGATGGATGGATGGTTCTCATTAAGCAAAATTCATCAGCAATGAAACTAATATTTGTTAATGTAGAGTATTTTTAATTCAACACTTAATTTTCAGGAGAGTTAAGTAGCTGATGAAGGCTCTGCCCCTTTTCCTTTGTATCCTGGCATTCATGCTAGTTTGAGAGTTGCGTTTGTGAGTAGCATAAACAAAGACTGAATCCTTTCCGCCTCATTTTCTTCAGTCCTTTCCTCTGTTGTGTGTGGACTGCTGCAATCAGAGACTCCGTCTGATTGGTCTCCATCCACTCTGTGATCAGCTCTGTGCTGAGAATGGAGGCGGGGGGGCAGAATCCCCTGGTTCTGGGTTCAGACCAGGCAAGGCAGTCCTCAGGGTTGGAAGGAGGCTGGTGTTACTCCACGCCAGCAGTCCCGTCCACTACTCAGAGGTGAATTTCTGACGAACCCCCGCCACTCTACAGAAACGATGTCACAGAAAATGACACAGGTTCATTTTCTTCTTCTTTTGGCTGAAAGAAAAAGAAAAGACCACTGGGAACGCTTTTGAAAATAGATCAGAAGTTGATCAGTTCCAGTTCCTGTTTACGCTCAGAGACAAACTCCAGCTCTGTGACACTCCATCTCTGAAGAAGCAGGTCTTTGCTTTCTAATCAGGTTCTTATCTCCCTCTAAAAAACAAATAGAGAATAGTCCATCTGTGGAAATGTGAACATGCTTGAACTTGTGAGGAAACAATGTTGTCCATCTTTGAAATCTCTGCCTTCATCCTGGTTTGGATGTACTCAGCAACACGAGGACATGTATGATGACATCTCCACGTCAGTGGAAAACAGGCGGCTTCTTCTGATCCAGCCCAGAACCAGTTCATGATAGGAAATCAGGTTCTAATGAACGTCGTCATCAGCCTGAACTGAGTTCCTTCTTGCGCTGCTGCCTCGCTGGCAGGCCGGGCTGCATGGCGCCCGAGGTAAAAACAAGGATTTCTTGATTTTAACTATCAAAACTTAAATAATAATCACTTAGGATTATTGTTTAAAAAACTGATCCCTGAGCAGGACTTGATCCATCAATCTTCGTGTTGGGAGGTGGGAGAGCCATGGTAGGTTTTAATACAGGCGTCTCCAGTGTGAAAGGTTTAAGGTTCTTGGTTGTTAACCCTTTAATGCCTAAGCCTCAAAATGTCCGCCTGGACTTTTCTGATATTTTTGACAATAAAATGATCAGAGGATGTTCTGTAAATTTGTGCTTTTGCCCCTTGTCACAGAAAACATGACATTTTCAATATCTGTCATTATTTCACAATTTAACTCATGTTATAAGAATTTAAAGCAATTTAAGAAGAAATAAAGCACAAAATCGAAAAGAGTTTTTAGTGAGAAAAACAGTGCAATTGAACATGAACCACAAGTTCTGCATGTTCAAAGTTTAAATTGGACAAGTACAGAACTATTTACAACAAATGTCAGTATCTTTGTCTCTAAATGTGCAAAAACAGGGCATACAATGTCAAATATGTACAGGCGATGGCAGTTCTCTCCTTGCTCCTGAAAGGCCTTGGTGATGCTGCCAATGGTAGTTTCTGTCTGGCTGCAGGCACAGGCCCAGATCATTAGTCTCACACTTCCAGGGAGTGCAGAGTCTCCAGCATCAGTGGGAAAACATTTCACCTGGTGATGGGTTTCCGTATTTAGAGGTGATTGGACACCTGGGATGCCCAGGGCCAGCCCTGTTCGCTGATCTGTGTGGGACTGAGGCTGCTGCATTCTGGTCCAACAGAACCAGCCTTATATAACCAAAACATGTTCACTGTTGGGTTAAGGGTCCAGCGGCATTCAGCATGCTGACATGGCAGAAACAGCTAAGGAAGCAGCTGTAGATCAAAGTCTACCTTCAGACCACAGATACACAGCATGAACATGTCATTTGTGGTGGTGGAGGCTTGGCAGAAGACTTAGACTGCAAAGATCCCCTTCTGACAAAAGGAACGAAGCCTCATGACGTCTGCTGCCGCTTCCTGTCACCTCAGCCTGTAGAATTAAGTTCTGAGAGCGCCATACGCCGTGCAGACTCTGAATCCACCAGCAGCTCAGATAGATGAAGACAAAGCCCCTTAGGAAAGTGGATCTGTCCCAGCTGCTCTTGTAGGTGGATGTGGGTGAAAAATGGGCAAACCTGTATGAGGCCTGTACACGCAGGAAATTTGAAGATCATAGAGCCTGTAGAGTGAAAATGTTCATGCACATATTTGATACAGGAATGCTGCAGGTGACAGGTCGTACACAACACTTACACAGCATGTAAGGGTAAGTAAGGGTCAAGTAGGTGAGATGCAGTCATAATCCTCCCAAAAACCTTCAGACTGACCGAGGAGCCCGTTAGTGCTGTTCACGTGCTAGAAATGAACTAATGACGCCATCAGAGTGTAGGTTGTGTGGACTTCCTACAGGCACATACACATCACGTGCACACCGCATGTGTGCAGCATTTGTGTGTGGTCAGTAAAGAGCCGGTACTCCCACCTTACTAATGACTAGAGTGTGACATCAGGACACCATACGACAGCATCACCGGATTGTCATTAGAGTGTGTAACTGTCATTATCCTTATGAATACTTCACAATACACTCACCACCAGCCTAAGCCTCCTGCTTAGATGCAGCTGCTCCTCTCTACGACCCTCCACGACCAGGTCAACCCCCCACCCCTGCATGGATGCATGAGACCAATGCAAAAAGCACAGCAAAGACTGCACTCAAAGCCCCCCCGCCTTCACTGGCATTTCAGGAGAGAACCCAAGGTGAAGTCAAGACAAGCTGTGTGGAACAAAGCCTGCTGTTTTGGGGGTGCTACTGTTCACGACTCTGACCAAGATGGAGAAAAGCAAGAGGAACCCACCAGCTTGTCCCACTAATCAAACAAAAAGAAGCTCCTGCAGCTCCTCAGTGCACCCCCCTTTACCCAGTTTCTCTGTTCTAAACATGGAGGTTTCCTCCTTCAGGTTGTCAGACCTGGACTAGACCAGAGCGAGATCCTTCAACTCCAAACGGCTTAAGACAAGACTCTGGTCCTACAATGGTCCTTCAGTAATGCTAAAACCATTCATATTTTGATAAAGCTCACTGATTCAGCATAAACGCTGATGTCCATGCATTGGTCTCTTCTGTCAGATCTGTGCTAGAAATGTTCCCCAGAGCAGAGGAGGACGATGGAGGCGTGTTTGGAGACAGATCCTGTCTGATTGTGGGTGTGCTTCTGTTTGATGCGCCGCCGTTGGAGCGACTCCTGCGCCGTGCCTGCGCCCACGCAGCTCCGCCGGGCTGCTCTCAGCCTGGGCCTGGCCTCTCAGGCCTTTCAGAGCCTGAAAGCTGCTGCGGCATCAACAGAAGCTGCCTTTAAAACCCCTCAGGGCCGCTTTCTGTCACCTCTGCACCCCACTGCACTGATGCATGCTGGGGGCTTCTCCTCCACCTTTCATCTCTTCTTTCTGTTTCTTTTGTTCTTTAATCACCTTTTTGTTGCCTAAACCTTTTTCCAGCCTCTGCCTTTGACTTGTTTTTCTTTTTTTGCCTTCTTTTGATCGTATCTTTACTTTGTTTTTCTTATTCCCTCCCTTTTTAAGACTTTCATATCTGTCAGTTTCTCCTCTTCCTCCCCCCTCAGCTCCTCTCCTTTTTTCCTCCTGTCTCAGCATCTTTCATCGCTCTCAGAACAAACAGCGCATACATCAGCCTCAGTAATTAACTCATAAATCATACTGGGGAAGTGTGAGTGTCTGGCAGAGCGGCTCCTGAGCCCAGCGCCTCTAACTGTTGTGCTTTTAAAACCACAGCGCTCTGCAGGGTCGCTCCTTCAGACGGACGTCGGCCTTTCAAGTCTTCGCTGCTGCTACAGATTTAGAGGATAAGGATCATATTTTAATGTGTGCCGTTTTTATGATCTGTCAGTTCCTCTGCGGTGACGTGAACAAACAAGTCCTCATGAGATGGAAGACATTTCCTCCTGCGGCGCTGCCTTTACTCCTCAGTGTCTGACGCACAGATCCTCTTTTACTGAAATAATTTAGAATCTATAAAGATGACACACACATTTCTATGAAAAAGGTGTGTGTTAGATACACACTCTGTGTCCTTAGTAGGACGCTTCAACATGGATTTCTGAGGAAACGAGTTTGTGGATCAGGTCTAAACTTTTTTTTAAAGCTGCCATACATTTAAATTCAACTTTATTCATTGAGCTCTTTTACTGTTTTACATAAAAAGACATAAATACAGATTGTGAATAATAGTAAAAGTAATCACACATACACATTGTAAGACATAGAAAACTGTTCATGAAATCAAAACGAGGAAAGTTATGTCACTGTTGTTTTTAACGTGTTCTAGCATTTCATGATGATGGAGGATATATAAAGGAAATAATTGAAGCCTGGGGGAACAGAGGAAAAACATGCTTTATGAAAAAGCTTTCAGTTGTGACGTAGAAACTGCATGTCTGGGTCACAAGATCCTTGTCTTGCAGACAAACAGATCCATGAACGTCTTTGTTTTCCTCTTCTGAGCTGGAATCTGGATCAAAACTGTACGGCTGGATAGCTCAGATATTTCTCACCATTTTTGTTGCATCTGTGCCGTTAGGTTAGGGGTGTAAGGGGCCGTAAGCTAGCGGGAGAGAGTGTAAACTAAGGCATGATGGGAAATAAACAACAACTGTATTTCTGAATAACTCTTGCTGCACAGCAGAAACTATGTCCTAGAAAACAACAGGTTTTTTTTTTTCATTTTTGCTAAAAACGGCATCATCATAATTAAAATCCTACTGGGAGTGCTTTGGAAATAGATCAAAAGGATAATTGGAGTGGGACTTGGAAAACCTCCACAGTGGATGGAGCCCTCACATCCTCAGGCAGGCTGTTCCACCGGTGATGGATGGTATGTGGCCTCGCTGTGGGTTTGGTTCTGACCTTGGGGACCAACAGTGAACCTGCACCTGAGGACCTGAGAGCTCTGGGAGGGTCACACACTAAAGCAGGACTGTTAAAAAAAGAAGGTCCAGTTACATGAAGACTGCTAAAATAATCGTATAATCGATCTTAAAGCTGACAGGGAGACAGATTTCCAAACTGGAATAGTGTTCCTTCTTTCAGATCTGGTTAGGAGGCGTGTATCTGAGTTTTGCACAAGCTGCAGCCGGGTACCGGTATCAATAGGAGGGAATCTGGTTCTGGACCGGGCCAAAAACAGATGATTTTGTTTACCAGCTGCTTTGACTCAAACATTTTTCTCCTGTTTGTTCTGCTGCATGACCTGGTTTCAACAACCTTTAGATGACTTTAGTTCATGATGAGAACCCAAACGACCACCGGTCCACCTCTGTGCCTCAGCACATTCAGAAATCTTGTCAGCATGTAAACCTCATGTTAGTGAAGGAGTTTGGTCACATCTCATCGAATACACCACAACAGTCTTACTTATTAAAACAACGTTTGGATCTCTTTGCCACAGCAACCGAACAAGGGGAGGGTGGGCTTTTTATATGTTTATTGTTTTGTTTTATGTTTGAAATCGTTGTTGGAGGTGGCGGTTGTGGTGCTCAGCTGTTAGCTCTGAATTTCATTTGGTAGATTACAAATTATTGATCCTCATTTCAGGCTTTTTTATAGAAGTCCTGGTTGCTGATTTCTGTGGGAGTCCAGAGCCTTGATCCTCATACAGTCAGTCCTGGGGGGCCGAACCCCGGGAGCAGCTTGGGGCTCGTAAAAATCTTATTAAAGATCCCTGACTGAAGAATCGGGGCTCATTAAAGATGCTTTCTTTGTTGTTTTGAAAAACGAAGGATGGCAGGCGCTCTTACAGGATCCCAAACTGAAGTTTAATAAATAAAATGTAGCTTCATGTGCAGGTTTTTTTTTTTTTTTTTTTCTTTTTTTCTTCTTCTTTCTCGTATAAGCCCCTTTTGTAATTTAAACCAAACTTTATTAAAATTGATTTGGTTTTTTTTTTTGGTGTCTTTTTTGTTGGACCGGAGCATGTGCAGGTTATTGTTTGATCCAAATATTCACATTTTTAGGACTGTTGTGGAGGATTTGTTCTAAAAAAATTCAAGTTTTCAAAGAAGCCCTTGGGATGAAAGGAACAAAGTAGAGCTGGGCGAGACGGACAAAAAATAATCTCAGATTTTTTCACACCAAATTTGATTTTTTTCTCTCTCTCCTTTTACTGTCTTTAAAAAAAAAGACAAATGACAGAATATATTTAACATAGATTGTTTTATTTTAACATCTCCTTTGGAAATCTACCTAAACACAAAGTTCCACTAAAAACAAGCTGGAAACATGTTTTCAGCTACAGCTGCTTAAGCATCTCGTAAAGAGAAACTCTTCTTGTCTGTTCCAGATGTTGAAACTAATTTGTCGTACTCCCACTTTTGGCAGCTACGACCTTCAAGCAGGTTTGCTGTGTGTGGTTTGATGATCCAAGTTTAAAGTCACACCACCACTGGTCAACATTTCATTTTTGACTCACCATTGACCGCTAGATGAAAAAAATCTACCAGTCAGGCACATTTTTTACCTGACATATTATTAGATTATTTTACAAAGAAAAACTATAGGTGTTAAAAACTATAGGTGTTATTTTAAAAAATGATATTATGTTGAATGCAGAGACGATGTCACAGCGTAACAAAAACATAAGATAAAAACAACTGCTTTAAATGACTCCGATTTCTAATCAGTCTTTGCTCTCTGCTTTTGGCATTTCATATGAAGAGTTGAATTTTCTATCACAAATGAGTTGTTTCTTCTCTTTAGCGCAGTTAAAAAGGGCCCCTGTGACCCCTATGAGGAGAGCTGTCAGCCAGTCACCTTCAGTCTGAACCATCGACATATATAGAGAATGAACATTATTTTATTTTCTTAAGAAAATGAAATAGCATAAAATAATTTATAAATAGTAAGAACGCATCTTTAATTTCATCTAACTGTAAACTCAAATTAAAACATGCTGAGCAGAAAATTTTCTCTTTTACGTTTTCTGCCTCCAATGGGCGGCCGTGGTGCAGTGGAAAGGGCAGTCGGGTTCTGATCAAAGGATTGCAGGTTCGATTCTCGCCTTGCCTGCCCATGTGTCGAAGTGTCCTTGGGCAAGACACTGAACCCCACATTTCCTCTGATGGAATGTTGGTGCCAGTGTTCGGCAGCGGAGCTGCCATCAGTGTGTGTGAATGGGTCTGTGACTGTAAAGCGCTTTGGGCCTTCAATAGGTAGAAACGCGCTATATAAGTAAACGCCATTTACCAATGGATTCATTTCTATGTGAAATCCTAACAAAAAGAGCCTAAAAACATGATGTTTTAGATTCTTGTGTCATTCAGATGCAGCACTCTCATGAGGGGGGGCTTTTTTCAGCTCAACACCAGCTCTGTAATGTTAGATAGTGTTGAGAAAGTTTCGTTCAACGTGTCATGTCAGTTATTATATTTAGAAAATACTGTTTTAATGACTGTCTCATGAATTAAGTCTGTTGTTTTTTGTCTTACAGTCAGTCCGCTCTGTGAAAACATTCTCTGACTTTAAACCGCTTTGTGGTCACAAACTGGCGACAAGCGGAACAGCTGGTTAGCATAGCATTGGCATAGCATTGGCCGTAGCATGATAGCATTAGTGTGTAACAACACCGCTGTCTCCAAATCAACACTGTTTTATTAAACTCAGTTGCTGCTGTGAGTCCAGGCGGTTTATCCTCCATTTCTGTTCAGATCTTGTTAAAAAGTGCCGCGTCCTGCTGCTCCATCAGCCTCCATCAGCTACACAGAGAAGTGTACAGGAGCTACCAGAGTGGCGCTTTACGTGTTGCGAGCTCTTGTACATATTATTTACCTCTGCTTGCTGCTGCTTTCTGTCTGCTCGTTACAAGAGACCGACGGGCTGACTTCACGCCAAACAACTGAAGCCCAAGAAAGCAGAGAGCTGGGGAAATAGTCTTTCATGCTAGTTAGCATTAGCCCAAATAAAAGTGACTATTCACACTTATTTTTTTCGTTCAGCCAGGGCTGAACTTTTGTTTGTTTGTTTTTGGCCGCACGGGCCTGGGGGAAAGTTAAGGATTATTGCGGTTAATGTGGCAAATGGTTCCCGAGTTGTGTCTGGGTTAGTGACAGCTAACGAGACTTTAACATGAATTATGTACGACCACTAACATTTAGCCTTGGAGGCACTTAAAGTACAGGAAACAAGCTTCAAGTGTCAAAATAAACTTCTGCTGTACTTTCAAAATAAAAATATAGAGAGTAATGCAAAAAATACGCATCCCATCAAGAACAGCATTGTCGTTTCATGAATGACAAGAAGTTAGTTCCTGTGGTGGAGAAATTAAACAGACTTTAAACACTAATACTCTTCACCCATAGCTGAGACTTTACTTTTTGAATTTAAACTCTTTCCCGGCATTTTATTCATGTTTTGAAGGCCGGACGTTGACAATTCAACATGTATGATAAAAATATCACATACAGACACAAAAAGTTAATCTTAAAGATGAAATTAATTAAAAACAATGTTGACCTTACAGTTTAATGGTTATTCTGGTCTGTTTCCAATGTCTTTTGGACTATTTCCTTAAGAACAAAGAAGAATGATCATATTTATGTCTTACTGCAACACAGAAGCCGTCAGCAAACGAGTTTCCTTTTCTTCTTTAGGTTTTTAACTTTCTATTCAGATGTAGCAAAAAGGCTGCGTTGGTTTTTAAATGTGGAGGAACACTTTAAATGTTTGTCATCATGTTCTTTTATGTGAGTAAGTCACTCTGAAGGCTTTTATCCAAAAGGAAAACATTAACTGCTCAGTTCAACATTATGAGGAACAACTTGAATGCCAAAGTTTATGGTCGGGTCAGCTTCAAGTTTGTTTGTTTTTTCACTGGCGGATTATTGTTGGTATTAAGTTTATTTTTGTTTGTTGTTGATGAACATCAAAAATGTGGATTTTATAGTGAAGTAGTGTTTGGCCAAATGGGACAAAAATTCAAATTGTTCGGTCTCTGTTTCTTTACACATTAGAGCATTGAACTGTTTAGAAAGCGATGTCAGAGCTGCGTGGATCATGGATTTTCCTAACGACCTCATTACTCAGCAGAAAGTATTCAAACAAATGTGGTAAATGTGGCGTGTGGAGGGGTGGCATGCCTGCAGCGGAACGATTTTACTCCTTTTTACTCCCTAAGACGAGGTTTGAGTTGTAAAACGTTTATGTTTGATCCAAGAATAAAAGTTGTTTAGTCAGCGTGAAGTGTCTTTTTCCTCTCTGTAAACTTACACTGGGCTGTTTCCTGTTGGCCAGCGTCCCTGGACTGGTTCCCCTCGGGCACTCGTTTAATTAAGGACAGATTAATGAATCACGCTGTAAAACAACAGCACTTTTAAAGCCAAGCGCAGGATTTGGCTGCAGCATGTTCAGGATTTTCTGCCTTTAAATGTTGGCTGGAACAGAAGTTACTGTTTAGAGACGCAAGAATCCGAACTTCACAATCAAGAGGAAAACGCCTGAGGTCAGACACGGAGAGTTCATGTGTTCAGGGACAGGAAAAGCTCTGCAAACGGAACTAGGTGGAAAACACCCATCTGAAGAAGGATTCAGCAAAGATAAATACATGATTTAACAAGTGTTTGTGAGAGGACGGTTCATCTCCATATCCTTACACCCTGTCTGTCATGTGTCTTCTTGCATGAAAGGATGCTGCAGGAGCCTGAAGAGGGTCTGAGCCTGTCCCCCCATCTTTGATCCTCATCCCTCACAGCTTCGCCCCCCCATCATGAACCTGCTGTGCCGAGGGCGCCTGAAGCTGCTGGCGGCGTCCCTCACAGCCATCGTCCTGCTCACCTGGCTCTACCTGCTGGCTGGGAACCTGGAGAGTGAGTATGAGCACGCTCACTTTACACTTGAGAACCTTTTTAAACGAAGACAGATTGAACCCAAATGACCTACAACTGTGACGTAGGCCTGATTCAAGGGAAAGATCGCAGAGGCGGGAATGGTTTCAGCAGTGATGGTGGGTTTTTCAACTTGATTAATGGTCTGGGTCTCTGAGGCGTGAACGGCGTATGGATTTGTTGGATCGACACTAAAAGTGTTCTGTGATTCATCACTTGCACTGTTCCATGGATTTGTGGGTCATTCGCATGCAGACGTGAGCGCCGTTTCATGTCGTCTGAACATCTACAGCAGGAATAACCATCGCCAGGCCTCGAGGGCCGCAGTGTCTGCATGAGTTCCTGATATCCGAGCCCTACTCATGACTGACTACCTGCTTCAGGTGTGCCCAGCATATTAGAACCTGCCAGAGCATGGGATGTTGGAAGACATGCAGCAATGCCCTTGAGGCCTGGATTTGCCCATCCCTGATCTACGGGATGTGCTGTGCATCAGCGTCTAGCAGCTCCAGATCCATTCAGGAATCCAATGCTTGGCAAGACTTTTCGTTCTGAGACAAAGCTTGGATTATGAAGGAAGTGTATCATTTCATTGGTTAGTTTTAATATTAGTTTTAATATATAACAAAAACACTTTTCTTTTGTAGACACTACATATTTAAGGAACTCTTTTGGGTTTTGATTAATTTAGCAAACATTTGTTAGTAGTAGACAGTGAATGATTGCATTTCCTCACCTCTGTGAGGAACTCTGATCTCCATCCATCATACTGTCTTTGCTTTGCATCTGCAGCAGGAAGTTGACGCTGTGCTCTTCTTTCACCTTCATATACTCCTCATTAAACCAACGCAAGCAATGTCAGGCTGTGAACATCAGCAGCAGACGGCGAGTGTTGCTCTTGTACAGATTGCTGACTTCTTCTTCCTTCTGAAAGGCAGAATAGCAAGGTTCAGGAATGACCAGGAAGTGGCTCATGATCTGGAGATTCCAGCAGGCTTGGAGAACCAGAGCTCCTCCTCCTCCTAGTCTACATGTCAGCTCCTTCACACTCAAAAACAGCACAAATACATGAATGCATCCATCTAAAAATCCATCCAAAAGGCAAAGTAGAGCCACAGTGGTCCAAAGACAGAATCCCAGAGCAGACCAGACTGCTTGGTCGCGGTGGCAGGTGACACTTCTGAAGCCTTGATCTCCACTGAGGCCAAGCCGTGCTAAAAGCAGAGCAGATGCAGGTCCACAAAGCTCACGAGGATCAAGAGATTTAAACAAAGAGGTAGTTCAAAAATCCATGATCAGGACACAATCCAGATTCTGAAAGTAAGCTTCAACTCTCAAAAAGACCCTTTTCTGCAGCTTTTTGGGAATGCTGAAGCTGCTTCCTTTCAGTGTCAGTACAGAACCTTTACTTTGTTATTAAAGTGTTGGTAAAAGCAGTAACAGAACACTAGCGCCGCGGTCCTTAAGCCTCCAGCCGTAGCTCACTTTATATTCTTGTTATTTATTATCTGTTTCCGAACAATGTTTTACTTTGGAAAGCTGTCTCCACCACATCTCTGAATTCTTTGAATGCACGTGAAGGTGATCTCCTCAGTCAGCTGCCTTAACCTACATCTGTTTACCTTCTTAAAGCCACTGCTCTGGCAGTTCATACCTTACCACTAAAACGTAACCCAGAGCTTGACTAGTTACAGTCTTGAACTAGTTTCTGTGTGCTTGTTATAGGTCTAGTTAGGAGACAGAACAATAACTTTGCATTTACCAGAAATGTGGATTTATTCTGACAGGTTGTTCCCACAAACCAAACCAGCGACCAACCCTCTAATGTTACCAGGATTCTGCTGTTAAAGGCATATTTAAGGGAATGGACAGAATTATTTTATTTTTTATTTTTCATCCAGTTAGTTTTTCTGCATATTTAATACTTGTATACCAGTGATCCAGTCTTATCATCGCCATTAGTGTCAACAATGTGCACAGAATGTACACAGACCTGCAACCGTCCATTAGAACATTAAGTTCAGCATCCATAAAGGATGAGCAGCATCAAGCTTGTGTGCCTCTGCCCTAGTATCTTTTTAAAACACGTGAATGTCAGACGATTTGACTGCATACTTCTGCTTCCACAACCCGAGCTTTAAAAACAAAGGAACAGCAGAGAAACCAGGTCTTCACCTCCATGAGAGGCGGAGAACTTTCATCCTCCTGGAGTTCAGCTGCTAAACAAGGAAATAAACAAATGAGAGCAACCGCAAGGACAGCAAAACAGGAAAACATGGCAAAGGCAGTGAACACACGAGAAAAAGGTTTCAGAAATGTTTTGAAGGAAGAGGACGATGGAGGGAGAAAGATAAATCATAATAGCAAAGGAAAGAAAGATGAAGAGAAACGATGAGACAGTAGAGCTTCTTCAAGCAGGAGGGGGCTTGTGCTGGAATATTTTCTGCAGATGATTAATCCTCATTCGTTGTTGTGCTCAGCATTCAGGGAGAATGGATGAGTGTGAGAGGAGATGAAGATCAGAGTTTCTGCACAGCAGCCACATCTAGAAAAGCATGCTTTCTGTTAGCAGGGGGGGGTGTTTGGATGTGTGCGCGCGTTTATAATCTGCTGGAAGATTTCAAAATTCAAAAGAAAACAGCAGTTTTTTGTCTGTCTTCTCTGCAGTCGCTCTGCTCTGACATTTCTGTCACGATGCTGCAGATCAGAGGCGCTAAGGCGCCGCTCTGTCGTCAGCTGATCTGACATGAACCTCTGCAGGAACACAGAAACCCGCTCTGCTCTGCTGCAGGTCTCTCGTCTCATCAGGAGGAAGAGCAGAACAGGCTTTGTGTAGGTTTTTCAGACCTTTACAGTTAATACATCTGCCAGATCACCAATTGGCAAAAACATGCATATTAGCATTTATGAACTACAGCAAGAGCCTAAACAGGCTGTGAATATTAAGGGCTAAGAGGCGCATTATGCATTAAGCAAATCCAACCAGACCTACTTCTTTAAAGGATGCTGTTTTTGTGGAGGACCACAGCCTCACTGGTGTGAGGAGGGTCACCAAGCTCAACTCTGTGAAGAAAACCAGCGTGGGTCATGGAGGCTGTGGGTGGAGGCCTCCCCCAAACGCTGGCTCTGTTGGATGGAGGGAGAGAAAAAGGTGCCGAAAGACGAGAGGAAGTTGTGTGAGGAGCCAATTTTCAAGTGTGAGACTTGTAAGAACATTTTGCCCGTTGATTCTCGACGTGTTTGCACTGCAGTTGATAAAAACACGCTGCTCCAAGTTTGCCAAGTGATGATGGCAGCTCAGATTTGCTGTCTGGGGTCAGGAGACTAAGAAGGCAGAGACTGTCAGCAGCTGATAGGAAAAGAAATATTCTTGACTTTGTGAATAGACTTTTAGGAGTTTGTCTCTATTTTTGAATTTTTGCTGCTCATTAGAAAACTTTGCTGCTCTTCAGAAAAATACACAGACTTCTGCTATTAGATTTGACAGATGCTCAGGATTTGACATGAACATAGCAGTTCTGATCTGCTGTTTTCAGATGTTTTAAATAAAAATATGATTACGTTTTCTTTGCGTTAGAATCATGTCCCCGGCTCTCACACGTGTCGATGGATTTCTAAATTCCGTGTTTACGTCCACCTCCTTCCTCTCCAACACCTCTGTGGGAACATTACAGTCAGTCTAGATAGATGTTACAAGCTGGGCTGGGATCCTTGACAGACAGATCCTGCACACTTGCTTGACATGCTGGTGTCGCAGATGCTGCTCCATTTCCTTCACCAAACTTCTGACTGCAAAAACACAAACACAATGTGGACGCAGTGTGGACTTTGAAACGATGCACAAAATCACAATATGTTTAAAACATTTGATTTTCTCTGTCCTCCACCTAACCATCCATTTATCCCACCAACTATCCATTCAACCAAGCATCTATCTGTCCATCATTAAGTCAACCCTCCATGCAACTATCTATCCAACCATCCCTCCATCCATCCATCCATCCATCCATCCATCCATCCACAGATGAACCACCAAACAACCACCCACAAATCCATAATGCTGTACATCAATGCAACTAATCCTGCTACCAATCTGCCTAACCATCCATTAAAGCAATACTCTAACCAACCAACCAATCATCTGGTCATCCATCCATCAATGTATGCATCCAACCATGCAAATACACACTGACACACACACACACACACACACTAGGAATTAAGCAATTCTCTTTCCCCCAAGATTCAGTTAAAACCTCGATTTTTGGGTCCTGACTTTGTTTTGTTTTGGTTCAGTACGTGGTTTGTGTATTTAAAAAAAACAAACTGAAAAATATGTTAAATTTGCTTTTATCATTATCATGTGCAATACTGTGTTACCATGGGAATCATTACTGATGCAAATCACTGAAGTCACTTTACCTTTACACTTGTTTTATATTCACTGTTTTTTCTTTTTCTTTTTATTATTCTATACATTTTTTCTTATTCTTGATTTCCTGTCCTATTCTCCTGTACTTTGCGTTGCAATGTAGGTATTTCCCCACTGTGGGACAAATAAAGGATATCTTATCTTATCTTATCAAAACCCACATTTGTGAATTATTAAGGATTGTTTTACTATTGGCAGGTGTTCAAAAAATGATTGAGATGTAATATAACTTTCTTTCCAACATAAATATGTATGCTGGGCCATTAGATAATTCAGTCAAACAAACTGGCAAACTTTTTGCCTTTATTTTAATTTAAAGGAAGATAATAATAATCATTAGCTTCAACATTTGGTGGGGCCACTGTTTTGGTGCTTTAACCCTCTCCCCCCTCTCCCTGCCCAGACGGTCGTTCCTTCCTGTTGGCGCCCTGTCTGGCTGACTCGCAGGCCACTCAGGTCTTGGAGCGAGCTGTCCTGGAGGCGCGGGTTAGAGAGGTGGAGGAGGAGAACCGTCAGATCCGACTGCAGCTCAGCCAATCGCAAGGAACGGCTGCCCAATTGGCAGAAGGAAACTATGGCAACCAGCAATGGGGCGCGTCTGCAGACACGGTGCCAGAAGAAGGCGACAACACGGCAGAGGAGAAGAACAACCACACAGACTGTCCACGCCCCCCCACCATCCAGAAGTGTGAGGTCAGGAAGAAGCTCTGCTCCCCTCTTAGTGTGTCTAAAGTGTCTGAATCCTGGTGGAACCACACATGTTTCTGGATGTGGGTTTTGCCACTTCCCGCCCCTCCAAACCTTGACTCTTGTTCTCTTTATTTTGGTGTCTTTTGAAGACAGAAAGCATTTGGGGTGCAGCTTTGATAGAAGTTGAATGGTGTCTGGACTTGCTTTGCTTTTCCTTCACAAGCTTATGTCTGTTTTTGTTATTTTGTTTTCAGTTCAGTCAAATATTTCACGGAAAGAAACATCTAAATCTGAGTGATCATGCTAATGTTTCACCTGAGTTTGGGGTCCTGCCGTTTTTACACCGTTGTTCCTCAGACAGAGTCAGAAGATGTGAGATGAAGACTTGAGCAGTGGTGGAGAGAGGAAGAGGGTTTCCTTGTAGTTCCTCCTGTTAGTATCAGGATCAGGGCTGTGGTACCCTCTTTGGTTGGTCAGAATTGAATGAGAGGATGATGACGGCCACAGGGCTGGAAGAGGTAGATGAGAAACGGGTCACCTTAAATCCTACTGCTTGTGCTGCTCCACGTGTGCCATCTTTGAGCTTTTTAAAGATGGTTCTTGCTGCAGAACGGCTGAGGTGAAAGACGGCGACTCCTCCTTATCTGTGTGGAGCAGATGCAGCATGAGCTCCCTGTTTTTGTTCAAAAAGCAGAAGTACAGGAAGTTAGAACATTAGAAACTGTGATGATGCTGATGGTGACCTTAGCTCTTGTGTCTCTGCAGCTCATCCATGTCGCGTGCGTTTGT
Organism: Adrianichthys oophorus; assembly: GCA_036245035.1. Taxonomy (NCBI): domain Eukaryota; kingdom Metazoa; phylum Chordata; class Actinopteri; order Beloniformes; family Adrianichthyidae; genus Adrianichthys; species Adrianichthys oophorus. The sequence goes on along the minus strand of BSAI01000265.1, from coordinate 168,568 downwards.
GCCGGTCACAACGCCAGCAGAGACGTGGTCACGCTGGTCAAGTCGGTCCTCTTCCACAGGTAAAGCTGTCCACACACTCCACCTTCCTCTTTCTGCCTCATAATTTCCATCAAATCCGACACAGCTCTGCAGGTTCTTGAACGTGAAAGAAAAGTCTCTCCCTGATCTCTCTGAAGCTGATCAGCTTCGACAGAGAACGGGTTCTTCACTTTAATGGTGCTCAGACAGTTTTGTGGGATGATGGTTTAGTGCACAGGTTGATTCTAGTGAGAAAAACTTTTTCCTTCCTTCAAATGGGCTCTTTTCTTTGGGGTCAAATCATTTGTATTTTCCTCACAAAAAGCTCCATGACAGTTCTGAACCTGTTTCCTTCTGAAGTCTTTTTCTCTGCATTTTCAGGAGAAATCCCCTCCATTTTCACTTCATCACCGACACAGTGGCCAACCGCATTCTGAGCTCTCTGTTCCGGTCCTGGATGGTCCCGTCCGTGCAGGTCAGCTTTTATGATGCAGATGAGCTGAAGGTGAGTTTTTGTGTCTGAGCTGATGATTTTTCCGGCTGGTAAACACATTCATGATGCGTTTGGGAGCATCAAAGCAGACAGGTTGTCAGATGAGGATGTGGCTTCAGCACCAAGAGCCTTGGTTCAGCATCAGTTTCACACCAGTCTGTGAAACCTTCAGCTCCATCTTTGTCTGTTATCTGCATGCCTTCCTGCTGCATCATTTTGAGGGAAAGAGCATCATCCTGTTTTCATCCAAAAGCCAAAGTGTGACTAAACCCCCACGTTTTCTGTGATGTGTTTAATCTGATCCGTTATTTTCAAGAAACATTCACATGTGAACATCCGGTCGATTCCTAAAACACACATTAAAGGCTGTGACTGTGCTAAGGAGCATCGGCTGTTTGTTGTTTTTTTCCAGAAAAGACAGAACTTTGATTTGAGATGTTTCAGAATTCCAGCTAAATAGACACGTTGCCTCAGAGGCTGTCCGATCAGGGGAGCTCTGCTAACGACACACTAAAACCAGAGAACCTGACTTTCACTTTCTCATTGGTGTTTGTTTGAAGCCTAGACTGAGGTGGAGCCAGCAAACTTCATTGTATAATCTTTAGGTGCTGTGTTCCCTGACTTTAAGGAACCATTAACACTCAAACGTCATGACAGACACAAACATCGGCCTCAGTCTATTTTTTGCAACTCTGTTGTTAGCTCCAGTATCTAATATTTTCATACTTATTCATTTCTTTATTTAGTATTTTGGATGAAAACTTGGACTTAAATGTGGGCGTGATTGTTTAATTGACATGAGTCCATCCAGTCCTAAGCTCTTAAGTGGGTGTGTCCTAATGAGCAGGTGTACTGGATAGTTTTGTTGATGTTGTTGTTAAAAGAAGCTCTTCAATGACATCTATTTTCGATACCCACTAATTCAATTTCAGGTTCACATATTGCTGGAGCCTATCCCAACCACTGTCTGGTTCATTTGAGGTCTTTTCATTTAAATCAATGACATTGTAGCACATCAAAAGACAAAAAATTACAACTAAAAAAGTGTCTTAATGAACTTTTCCAATTATAACAGAATTCCAATCTGTACTTTTACACCACCAAGGAGGAATATTTTCAATCTTGAGCTATTAAGGAAAAAAAAACAAGAACAAAACAACTGGTTAAGAGTGCTCTAATTTAACACATGCAAACAAAAGGAGCTCTTTTCTGAGCAATCCAAAAAATATTGACCACAAACTACTTATTAATACCATAATACATGTTGACAGTCAGTTTAGTGTCTGATGCATTAATTGATGATAACAAAGACCTCGTCGGGCTTTATCCCTTCACCAGTGAGAGGCAGCTGAGCTTTGCCTCGCCTGCCTTCGTGGCTTTGTTTTGGGTTAGTTCTGTTAAGAATCAGTAAGTTGCACATTGACAACATCACAGCAGTGATGCGGCACGTGACGCGTCCAGTGACACTTTGACCTGCACCAGGGAGTGATTCATAAATGTGATTGCGACTCTTCAGGACTTTGACAGGGAGACTGAAACCTGCTGAGCTACTGCTTCACTCAGATGAAAGCTAAATAAAAGTATCCAACGATAATACCAGCGTTGAACTGGTGGCTGTTCTCTCTGAGTGACTGCAAACTGAAGAAAAAGAATCAGTGTTTGGATTTGCAGCTCCAACCTTTTCCTTGACACTACCAACCCCCCCACGCTGTCTTTGTACTGAACAATGAGTCCTTTGTGCCGTCAGACACTTCGACCTGCAACCTCTTTTTCACTTTACATTAACTGGCATTAAAGTGGAGAAAAACACCGGCGCCTCTAAGCCGATTATGTTTGGAGATGAGGCTCAGATCCAATTACTTAGAATGAAGGAAATTAATTAAAAGACTCTGAAATAACGTCCCTGCTTCAATGTGCTGAATGTGGTTTGCTGCTAACTCTCATATGGTTTAGAGCAGAGATGGTTTTAAGTGGTCCACGCCATGCTTCCCTCTGTTCCAGTCCGAGGTGTCGTGGATTCCCAACAAGCATTACTCAGGTATTTACGGCTTGATGAAGCTGACGCTGACCAAAGCCCTGCCGCCTGACCTGAACAAAGTCATCGTCCTGGACACAGACATCACCTTTGCCACTGACATCGCTGAGCTCTGGGGTATCTTCAGAAAGTTCACTGGTGAGAGCCTGCCTCATGAACCTTTGAATCCTGAATGAATGAATCCTTTAGATCCAATCAAAAACAGATTCAGTGTTGTTTTATAGACTTCTAATCACTTTTTCCGTTGTTAATTCATTTGATGTATTTTGGTATTATTAGTTTAGAAGCATGTGTCACCTACAGATACTAAGAATTCCATTCAAAATGGTAGATTATATATATTTTGACTTTAAAAACATTTTTCAGAAGTGGATAAAGCACACATACCTGAATTAACAGCTACTTTTTGAAATTTTCCCAGCACTGACTGACTTCTTCATCCTTGTAAGTCAAGTTAAACGTTTTTTTGGTTTAAAGGTTTTTTATATTAGAACCTCTGAGCGTGTGATCTTCAGACAGTTGCTTTTCCTGTGGTTCCTGCTCAGAACATCAGGTCAAAGAAATGGCCATTATCAGAGCCAACTGTACAACGAAAAGCTTTTACTTTAACAAAAGAAAACTTCTGGATGAATATTTGTCAGTACAGCTTGTCAAGTTAATATTTACTGTTAACACATCTTACGATGAGATCTCTCCACAGCTGATGTCTTCAGGCGTCTGTCTCTGCAGAAGTTTATGTCTGTTAAAATCTGTGTCTGCAGG
>BSAI01000265.1:70691-120260 GCA_036245035.1 Adrianichthys oophorus | reverse complement strand
TGATAAAAGCATGACAGAACTGTAGCAGAAGCATGATAAAAGCATGACAGAAGTGTAGTAGAAGCATTATAAAAGCATCAATGGGCTACAGCATAAAATTGTGTTTTAGAGAAAATAAAGATAATATAAGAAAATAAGAAGATAAAACTAAACAAGGAAAAAAATCTTAGAGCCCAGAAATTAGTCATTCATCCTCCAGGCAACAAAGCAACAAGATGTATCATCATCTTACATGCCATACACAGCCTTTTTCAAATTGTAAATGTAGTTTTAATTAAAGCATCAGCCTTCAGCGAATCAGCAACACTTAAATATCAAAGCGAGATGAAAGACGTGCTGCTGTCAAAATTTTATCACTAGTGTGAATAACGTGAATAAGAAAGTTTGACCTTTAATGGGAACGCATTAGGCTGGCCTAATGAAGCAAAAACAATGATAGAAGCTTTAGATGATGCTACACAAAGATGGCAGCTCAATGCTCCCTGAGGAGGAAAAATATGCTACAAAATGGTCCAAACATGCTCTTCTGTGTGTTTGGTGGTTATATCAGCTCTGAGGTGCACATCAAACTAACTGAGCTCTTTGCAATACTTATTGGGATCAGTTTTACAAAAAAATGATGCAGATAACTCCATCTGAGCACTGATATTTGTTTAGAGAGGATCTAAGCTCTTAAGAGCTTTGAGGTTCAAGTCTTGATAAGAATTATCACAGTTAACAGAGAGGGGTCAAGAACCTCCTTTGCTAATTCCTTTAGCAGTTGATTTTCTGACTCTTTTTTGAAAGACCCACTCAAATGAAAACAATCTTTTTGTGTTTTTAACATGTTCTTGTCGCATTTTTCTCATCATTCTGCATTCAGTTATCCTTCCGGGTTACAGCATCAGGGTTTGCTACTCCTCACCCCACCAAAAGATCCAGCTGACTCAGAAGGTTTATTTGTCATAGTGTCCCAGCAAAGAATCCTCCTCGGGTGTCAGGCCAACTCTACAGTAGGTAGCGTCTGCCCAGCAAGACATGTTTCACAGAATCGAGGGCATTTCCCAAGCTATTGCGAAGTTGACCAGCAACTTGTCTGCTCTAATGCTTTCCCCGGCTCCACCAGTTCCGCACTCAGGATCTCCAGCAGCAGCTGCTTCTGCCACGTCACAGGACAACTTCCGCCTGTAGCCAGAACACTTCAACGGGAAAGTTGAGGGCTGTGGCGGCTTTCTGTTACAATGCCAGCTAATATTTCAACAAGCACCAAGATTCTATCAAACGGATCACAGTAAGATTACCTTGATAATGAACTCGCTTAGAGGCAGGGCTCTGCAGTGGGCTCAGGCATATCTACTCGCCCACCTCGTTTCCTGTTTACCTTTTGATGACTTTCTAGCAGAATTCAAACTGGTCTTTGATCTGCCTCGCAAGGAGGATGAGGCCATCCGTCGTCTGCTGTGTCTCAGGCAAGGTAAACGAACAGTAGCTGATCATGTGATCGACTTCCGTATACTAGAGTTCGAAGCAGGATGGCCGGACGAGGCCCTAAAAGGAATTTTTTATCAGTTTCTTAATGAAGCCATCAAAAATCATCTATGTTCACAACCTGAAGCTCACTCATTTGAAGCTTACCTTATTACCATTTGAAGCTTACCTGCGACCTTATGGTCCAACGTCCGTCTTAAAGACAGACAAGCTGGAAGAACCCCTCCCTCACGTAAGACCGCATTTAATCCCGATCAGCATTTAACCATTCCACATTCTCCTTCTCCTCCTTCCCCTGTGCCAGGGTCCTCACGGAAGTCCTTCAAAGAACCCATACAGATAAGTCACTCCAGAGGAACGACAGAAAAAGAGGGACAAGCGTTCCTGTTTCTATTGTGGCAAGTCAGACCATTATGTTGCTCAATGTCAACTTTGTTTAAAAGGCAGAACCCCCTGCTAGAGGACAGGCTGCAAGGTGGATACTGTGGAGGTCTCATGCTGCAGAAACTTCCTTTTTCTTCCTGTGAAGATTTGTACACAGACTGAATGTCTAGATCTACAAGTTTTGGTAGAATCAGGTGACGAGCAAAGTTTCATTAAGTCCTTGTATGTCAGTTATTGTTACCCACAGAACCTTTGGTCTTCCCTGTTAAAGCAGCTGAATTGGGAGGAAACTTCTGTCTCACATCACACATTGTACTCGTCCCATCCTCCTCGTTTCCTCAGGTAATCAAAGAGAACACATACGACTCTATATCACCCAAGCACGCCAGAAATCCATGGTTTTAGAGTACCCATGGATCCATCTACACAATCCTCAGCTAGATTGGGGCAATCAACGAGTCACCAACCTAAGTTTCTTTTGTCTGGCTAAATCTTCTATGCCTGACTGCCAGGAGGACCTGGATCTATCTAAGGTATGCGTCTGCTACCGTGATCTCAAGGTCTTTAGCAAATACAAGACGAGTTCCCTACCACCTGACAGACCATATGATTGCTCCATAGATCTCCTACCGGGATGTTTTTTTCAACCTGTCCGGCCCCGGAAAAGAAGCCATGGAGAAACAAATTTAGGAAATGCCTTCATCTTGTGTCATTTGCCCCTCTTCCTCTCATGTAGGTGTGGGTATTCTCTGTTGTTGAAAAGAAAGACAAAACACTACTGAGCACTGAACCAAATCCCTGTCAAGAACAAGAACTAACTACTTCTCCTTAGTTCTGTTATTTATTCCATCCAGGGGACACAACTGTTTTCCAAGCTCAACCTGCGCAACACATTCCATCTTGCTTGGATTACTTCAATTCAATTTTCAATTCAGTTTTATTTCTGTAGCCCAATATCACAGCCATAGCCGTGTCATTGGACTGACAACAGTATATTGCAAAAACAAAAAGTCAAACAAAAATGTAAACAATAGCTGTTGTTAAACAAACTAAGCTAAACATACATCTCTGCCCTTGCACCCTCCTTCTTGGTAAGGAAAAACAAACAAAAAAAAAAAAAAACCCTGCCTCTTTTTGGGGAAAAACACTAAGAAACCTCAGGGTTGCTCACATGAAGGAGAGATCCTCAACCCCGGACGGACAGGTGATGTGCTAGAACTATTAAAGAAAAGTGAGCTTCATTAATAGTACAACTATAAGATTGAATAACAAGTATATGTCTAATAAACAAACACGTCTAGATAGGCAGTTACAAGTTAAGATAACAGCTAAATATTTTAATAAAAAATGACATGTTTGAATAGTGTAGCAGATGGACTTCATCCAGATGAAGTTGTGGAACAGTTGGGGTTGCCGGAAGAGCCAGAGACGGGAAGAGCCAAGGCGAGGTCACAGCCAAAGACAGGAGCGGGAAAAGCTAAAGAAAGGAGCATAGACGATCCACCTGAAATCAGAAATCTCTCCCCCGTAGGGGAGTGGGAAAGAGGGACAACATGTGAATTGCACTGCACTCGATAAAACAGGAGCTTGGTGGCTAAAGGCTCTACCTCCAACTGTGTTTTTAGAGATTCTAGGAACCACAAGCAGTCCTGCATTTTGTGAGCGAAGTGTTCTGTTTGGTTGGTAAGGCACCATGAGATCTTTAATATAGGATGGGGCCATACCATTCAAGGCCTTATAGGTTAGCAGGAGGATTTTGAACTTGATTCTAGATTTAACTGGGAGCCAGTGAAGTGAAGCTAACACAGGAGTAATGTGTTCTCTTCTGCTGGTTCCTGCTAACAATCTAGCTGCTGCATTTTGAACAAGCTGAAGACTTTTTAAAGAACTTTTAGGACACGCTGCTAGCAAAGAGTGACAGTAATCCAGCCTAGATGTAACAAATGCATGGATGAGTTTTTCAGCATCGCTTCTAGATAATATGTTTCTGATTCTAGAAATATTGCGTAGGTGAAAAAATGCAGTTTCGCAAGTCTGTGATATGTGAGCCTTAAATGATAAATCCTGGTTAAATAAAACCCCCAGGTTTCTAACTGTGGGATTGGAGGCTATATTTACACCATCCAGGGAGACCATCTGAACAGGTAGGGTATCTCTGATGTATTTTGGACCTAGTATAATGACCTCAGTTTTTTCTGGGTTTAGGAGGAGGTGATTAACTATCATCCAAATCTTGATTTCACTAATGCAGGCACTAAGTTTCTCTAAGCGGTCATTCTGGTCGGGCTTAATTGATAGATACAACTGTGTATCATCTGCATAACAGTGAAAATTAATCCCGTGTTTCCTGATTATGTTCCCTAGAGGCAGCATGTAAAGCATAAACAGGATAGGTCCTAGAACTGAGCCCTGTGGGACTTCGTGGCTGACTCGACTATAATGGGAGGAATGGCCATTTACATGAACAAACTGGTACCTATCAGATAAGTAGGATTTAAACCATTGAAGGGCAGAACCTCTGATCCCTATGTCATGCTCTAGTCTCTGGAGTAAGATGCTGTGGTCTAAAGTGTCAAAGGCTGCGCTAAGATCTAACAGGACCAGAATAGAGATTAGTCCCTTTTCTGTGGCCAGTAACAAGTCATTAGTGACTCTAACTAGTGCAGTTTCAGTGCTATGGTGAGGTCTGAACCCTGACTGGAAATCTTCAAAGTGACTTTTGTCCTGTAGGTGGCAGTATAGCTGTTTAACTACAACTCTTTCTAATATCTTTGAGAGAAAGGGGAGATTTGATATTGGTCTATAGTTGGCCAGAATGCCAGGATCTAAACTGGACTTTTTCAGAAGAGGTTTAACAACTGCATATTTAAAAGACTGTGGCACATAACCTGTTTCTATGGAAGTATTTATAATAGTTAAAATTGATTCATTATTTAGAGGAAGGTTTATTTAAAAAGCTTAGTGGGGATTGGGTCTAAAAGACAAGTTGAGCTTTTGGAGGATGTAATGACTGATGTTAATTCTGTTTGATCTACAGCAGTGAAACAGTCTAATGTTACAGAGGTTTCTATAGATGCCTTTGTTTCTACAGTTTCAGCCTGCTCTGGGCTGATAGTAGGGAGAACTTTGTTCAGCTTATGTCTAATATTTTGGATTTTACTATCGAAGAATGAAAGAAATTCCTCAGAGCTGAGAGTAGCAGGAATATGTGGTTCCACTGAGCTGTGACTGCTGGTCAGTCTGGCTGTAGTACTAAAAAGAAATCTCGGATTATTTCCATTCTGTGCTATTAAAGCTGAATAGTATTGGGTTCTGGCTTTACGCAGAGATTTTTTATAATTTAAAAGGCTATATTTCCAACTATTCAGGGACTGCTCTGAGCTGGATCGGTGCCATTCTCTTTCTAACTTACAGGTTACTTGTTTAAGGGAACGTGTTTCAGCGTTAAACCACGGTGATACTCGGTTTTGGTTTCAAAGGAGCAACAACATCAAGTGTTCTCCTGAGGGCCTCCATGGAGTCATCAACAAACTGATCTTTTTTTCTGGGACTGAAACTATGGGAGCTGCTCTCAGAGTGTTTGCTCAGCATGTTACTGAATATTGGTTGGACTGTAAGTTTAAATTCAGATACAGAACGGTCAGTCAATGTTCTTCTGAGCTGTTCGTTATTTATTGGAGCGGTGGAATTCTCTAGAACAAACTGAAAGGTGATTAGAAAGTGATCTGAGAGTATGGGGTTGTGAGGGAGCACACTCAGCTGATCTCTATACCATGAGTTAAAACAAGGTCCAGGATGTGCTTGTGACAGTGAGTGGGTTCCTTTACATTTTGTGTGAAACCAACATTATCTAATAAAGCTGAGAAAGCATTTCCTAGACAGTCACTAGAGTCATCGACATGAATATTAAAATCCCCTACTATTATTATTTTATCAGAATCTAAAACAATAGTTGATAAAAAGTCTGCAAACTCAGTTAAAAATTCAGAGTACGGGTCAGGAGGACGATAAATAATTATGAATGAAACAGATTTTAGAGTTTTCCCGTTTGAGTGATTTATAGACAATATGATGTTTTCAAAGAAACTATAAATGTGTTTGGCTTTAGTGTTAGGAAGTAAGCTGGACAGTGATATTACTGCTAACCCACCTCCTTTCCCAGAAATCCTGGATTTCTGATAGTTGTTATAATTAGGGGGGGTTGCTTCATTCAACCTAACATAGTCATCCTGTTGGAGCCAGGTTTCTGTTAGAGCTAGCAGGCTAAGTTTGTTATCATTCATTAACTCATTAACTAAAAGGGACTTTGAAGAAATGGATCTAATGTTTAGTAACCCACATTTAATGACATCATGATTTTGCTTGTTGTTATTGAGAGTAATAGTAGCTTTTACTTTTAGATTTCTATGTTTTACTCCTTTCAAATGCCTTTCAGCACATAACCTAAAGCTTATGTGACAGCTCGTCCACATATCTGCTCATTTTATCAACAAAACTCACTCTACTGAGAGCTACCGGATAGTATTGTGGGACAAAATAAATCCACCATGTCAAAAGGCGCTCTGACGCTCAACTTCACTGCATACAATGGCATCAAAGCTTCAGTAAGCCGGCTTGTTGGACACAGCTCACGGCTGTGGGTCGCCTTTAATCTCACGACCAACGAGATTGTTCGTGACCCATGAGACCTGAGTCAGGTGCGTCACCTGAAGTAGGTCGCAGCTGTTTGCAGCGCCAGCCTCTGCTGGAGATCAGACAGTTAAGAGAAACATCTGGAAGTTGTTGGCGTTTAAGCTGCAAACGCCAAAAAATATGAAAATCAAAGCAGAGGTCTCTGAGGAGCCTGCAGACTCTTTATTTCCTCACAGCCTCTTAGTGCTCTTTTGTCTTCAGCTGCAGGCTGCTCTGGAGGAGCTGGATGAGGACGATCAATGCTACGACTTCCGGCGCGAGCGGCTGACCGTACACAGAGTGCACCTGGAGTTCCTGCAGTACGAGTACAAGCCCACTGAGGATGATGTAACGCTGGTGGCCCAGCTCTCCATGGACAGGTACCAACAAGCGATTAGACAGACGACATTTTTGTTTAACTGAGATTCAAAGAGTTCACTTAAAAAACAACAAAGAACTGCATAAAAGGAAAAGTGTTGTCTCCTAACAAACATTCCTGATTTCTTCTGTTAAAATGTTCACATGTTCAGCATCAGTATGAAGCAGGAGATGCAGCTTGAAGGCTGGCGAGATGTCCTGCAGCAGAACTCATTTAACTGTTTATCTCCCACAAAAAAGGAAATAATACTTTGACTTTTCTAGAGGGACAGCTTTAACATTTACAATATATTTGTTAGTGTTTTAATAAACCATTAAAGGCCCACTCTGATCCTATTTTGATTGGCTTGTAAAAGTTTTCCCAGTGGTCTTTTCATTATGATTGTGTGGTTGTGTTGTCTTCTAGAGCATGATTCCTGCAGAGTGGCAGGAGTTCATTAGTCTTAGTTGTGGGCGGGACTATTGGCACAAAGCTCAGACAAGCTGGACGCTTCCAGCTCAGACGAGGAAAACAAAGACGTTCGTGGATCTACAGTATTTGTCTGCCAGTGAATGCATCAGAATGGAGCCTTGTGGCCCACCCAGCACGTTTTCTGCCTCACAAATAGCATCTTTTTCAAACCAGGTTTTTTTCTTTTGCAAAGGATTCAAATTAATTTGAATAAAGAAATACTCAGAAATGCAGTTTTGAGCTTAATTTTTATACCATCCATCATTATAAAAATGACACAAGATCATGTGTCATTTTGATGACAAAAACTTAAACTCTGTTTTCGTCAGACTGGGCCTTTAAAGAAGAATTGGTCATTTATCTACAGAAGTCCGGATCATAAATGTATCCCTGCCTTTGCCGTTCTTCAGCAAACGGTTCATCGGACCGCAGACAGTGTGTCTCCTGGACTCTGATGTTGTGGTTCTTCCACAGGCTGCAGATGCTGGAGGCCATCTGTAAGCACTGGGAGGGCCCCATCAGCCTGGCGCTCTACATGTCTGACGCTGAGGCTCAACAGTTCCTCCGCTACGCCCAGGCGTCTGAAGTCCTCAAGAACCGCAAGAACGTGGCCTACCACATCGTCTACAAGGAGGGACAGTTCTACCCTGTCAACCTGCTGAGGAACGTGGCTCTGAAGAATGCCAACACCCCCTACGTGTTTCTGACTGACGTGGACTTCCTGCCCATGTATGGACTGTATGATTACCTCAGGTAAGACTCCACCATCACCACCCACAAGGATTTTCTTTCCTCCCAAAGAGTGATTCTCCAAATCCTCCATCTGAGCGTTAAAGTGACTCATTTTTAAATTCTTTAAACTGATTAATGAAGTCCATAATGTCAAGAGAGCAATTATAAAATCAGATTAATTGGGATTTGGGAGAAATGTGCAGATCTGACAAGCAGAGGAAGTGGTGCTGAGCTGGAGTGGGGGTGGGGGGTTGCAAGACTTAGCTGCTCATCGTTCTGCTCCTGCTGGGGAGGACGTGCAGCACAGTCGCCTTCAATCCGGCTCTGCATCACCTGAGGCAGGAAACTCCGCCTCCGGCTGCTTCATGATCGCTGGAACAAACCTGTATCGGGAAGAATGACAGTGAAAGACGGGAACTATGACGTCTGCTGCTCCTGCAGGACGTCTGCGGTGCAGACCATGCAGCTCCTTCACATCACTGCACCTGCGCCCTTCCTCCTGCATGTAGGTCCCAGAAGACATCCTTAACCAACCACCATCCCCAGATGAATCCTGGGAAGTTTGAGTCAGCTGATAGCAAAACGTGAAGATGCAGATTCTGCAGCTGAAGTGCTTGTGAAGAACCAGCCTCTGCTGCAGTCAGCGGTCCCTGAGCAGAGACTGAAGCTGTCAGAGGAGAACTGAAGCTGCATGACAAAAGACTGAAACATAGTTCAAGCATTGTGTGAATCTCATCTTTCGTATCTGTCAGTAGAGTTTTCTGTCTGGTTGATGTCTGACAGTACAGATGTTCTGATTGTTGGCTGCTCTTCCTTCCGTTTTTCCAGCATCCCAGAGTCCACTTTGTTTTAAAAACTCTCAGGTTGTGTCTTCATTTCCTCACTACTGACTGCACTAAATAGTGCCTCACAATTGTGTTGGGGTGTCCGAATCTACAAGTTCAAAATCCTGTGCCCTAGAAATTTCTGCAAAAACTAGTGTGCATCAATGCTCTTGATTGACCAATAAAGCCCACAATTCATTACATTTGAATAGTTTGTCATTTAAAAAAATGTAAATGTTAATACATTTTTTTTAATAAATCATCCACGTTTTCATCATCAGTGGACCCAAAAAAAAGTCTTAGTAAAATGTTCATATTTATTAGTTTTTACTCTAGCAGATGTGTGACATCATTTCTGGCTTTAAATAAAAAGGTAGTGTGCATGTGTCCGAATTGCATTCAAATCCAGGTAACTGGAAAGTCCTGCACTATAAAGTCTTTTGTCTTTCATGGAGTTATGAGGGAATTCACACAGGTCAAGTGATGGCTTCCTGATGTCCCAACTCGTCTGCTGGTGTAGTATCTGCAGCTGAGTGTCGCCTCCTGTTTTATGCCACAGAAGGTCCGTGGTGCTTCTGGATATGGAGAACTCCAAGAAGGCTCTTGTGGTTCCAGCTTTCGAGACTCTGCGTTACCGCCTGTCCTTTCCCAAATCTAAAGCCGAGCTGCTCTCCATGCTGGACATGGGGACTCTCTACACCTTCAGGTGTCAAAAGCAAGACTTTGCAATAGTTAATGCCTGGATGAAAGAAGGCGGGACCTAACAAAAGCCCTGTTCTCTTGCCTCTCCAGGTACCACGTGTGGCCCAAGGGTCATGCTCCAACCAACTACGCTAAATGGCGAACGGCCACCACCCCCTACAGAGTGGAGTGGGAGCCGGACTTTGAGCCGTATGTGGTGGTGAGGCGAGACTGTCCGGAGTACGACCAGCGCTTTGTGGGCTTTGGCTGGAACAAGGTTTCCCACATTATTGAGCTGGATGCACAGGTATGTTTGCAAAGATCATTAAGCATCAGATGATGCAGGGTTCCTGCGAGGTCTCAGAAAGTCTTAAAAGCATTCAATTTACAAATTTGGAAATAAAAAATTTTAAAAAATTCCAAAATACCTTCACGCCTTAGCTTACACTCTCTCCCACTAGCTTATAGCCCCTTATAACCCCAGGCAAACATTATTGTAGCAAAAAACCCAGCAGGCAATATCAGAGCGATCCAGTCGTACAGTTCGGATCCAGATTCCAGCTCAGACAAGGAAAATGAAGATGTACATGGATCTATTTATCTGCAAGTGGATGGATCCGAATGGAACAGAGCAGGGAGCTTGTGGCCCACCAGGTACATTTTCTATGTCACAAATGCGACCTTTTTCAAACGGCATTTGTCTGCTCCTGAATCACAACACACGTGACACGTGGTTAAAACTAATGCCACACGATGTTTTTGAGGTTTATGGCCATGTGTGAAAACTTGGCACAATGGAACTGAAGGCGTTACAGACTACCACGCCTCATCTACAAAGCACTTGATGTACGTCCGAGAAAAAAGACAAACTCTTTCGATCAAGTTCCGGTCAGCTATCCATCCAGCTGCTAATGCACCGTCTGCAGCCCAGCGTCGCATGCAGCTAAAGTCAATCTGTATGAGACTTTTAGATCCACACCAAGGTGGAAAGCCCAGGTTTTGTGGACTTTAAACACTGTTGCTTTCAATGAAAACTAGGGCATCTCAGAACTTTTTAAGTGTGTGTTCCCCGACTCTGACGTTTCCAAAACCTTAGTTCAGTAAAGTTAGCGAGATGTTCACAACAAAACTAACAGCAACTGTCTCTATCAGTTTGTCTTAACATTAACAATGGCCCACAAAGGTATTTCAGCAGGAAAAGATCAGTTTCTGTTATGTATTTTCTATGGAAACACATTTCCAAGCTTTTCCAAGGTGCTAATTTAGACTTAGAGAGGTAGATGATGGAGGAAGAAGACCAGGCTCCTACAGGGAACGGAATGGAGGCCCAGCTTGTGTCATGTTTATTTTTTACTTTTTATGTCATTATTTGTATTTCACATTCAGAAGTACTGTGTTCTTTTAAGTTTGTTCTGAAATTCAAGGATTTTATTTCCTTCATCGATAGGATCAGGAAAAAGGCAAAGAAATTGGTCTTATTTTTAATTATTCATGGTGTTAAAAGGTTTTAAATTAACGTAAAGAAACTTGTACAACTCCTGTCGTAAGACTACCTCGGGAGACGTCATGGAAGTGGAATGTACCATTGCTTTTGTGTGGTAAATGTACGGTGAACTATTTGTAATTAATGGAAGTTTCACGCTTGTATGACGTACAGGTGATGCTTTCATAAGGTGTCCTTATCCCCCTCACAAGTCATTAGTAAGGTATGAGATCTGGCCTTACTGACCACACGCACATTCTGCACGCACAGGATGTGCATGTGATACGTAAGTGTCCGTAGGACGCCTGTATAAACCGTATAAACTGCACTCTAATTGTGTACTCCCATGTACTCCCACAGACGGCCCGTATCCCCGCGTAAGGGCAGCTGGGACTAAGGCTTAAGGCAGGAGTGTGGTGTAACTTTCAGGTGTGAACAGGATGTCCTGGAAAAGGACAGCCTTGTTCTTGGAGCACCTCCTCTTGTTCCTCCTCTCTGAACATGTTTGCTTCTCTCTCCTCAGGAGTACGACTTGATGGTTCTCCCCAACGCCTTCATGATCCACATGCCCCACGCTCCAAGCTTTGACATCTCCAAGTTTCGCACCAGCTCCAGCTATCGCAATTGTCTGAACACCCTGAAGGATGAATTCCACCAGGATCTGTCCAGGAAGTACGGCGCAGCAGCTCTCAAGTACCTTACAGCTCAAAGGAACATCTAGAGCCGTGACCTGCTGAGTCAGCAAGCTGGTCGGCTCCCGAGGGCTGAAAACGGACCAAGACTGCTGTGCAGCAAAGCGTCACATGAGGAATCGGTTAAGCTTTACACTCCTTGGAGCCTATTTGGGCTTCTGTCCATTCATTTCCTGTCAACAGGGAGGAGCTGCGCTGACAAAAACTGAGTGGACAAAGCATGCTGGGCCTCCTGCAAGCAGGATTCTGCTGAAACGGGACCAGCTACAAGGCAAGAGAACTTCCATCTTCCTGCAATTTGTTCTGACAATCAGGCCTTTTTGAACCAGCGTGTCTGAGAGGATCCGGGACTCGGTGGGATGTTTGTCAATTTGGAAAAACTGCAGCCAACTGGGGAATGATCTAAGCCTTACCCTGATATTTACGGAGATATTTAATGGTCCTTGCTCTGCATAACTCCACACCAATGATCGGGAACGTGCAGTTGCTAACTTTACTGCAGCTTTATAGCAAAATCTTCTTTCAGTTTCATATTTTTGGACCTTCTTTAAGGGAAATCCATGATGTTGTGGTGACGCCGCAGAGTTCAGAGACGTTGTGTTTTCACATGAGTGTGTGTAGTCCAGACGAGCGCGTGTCTGTGTGTATTGTGCATCTATGAGTGCATGTTTGTTTGGTTGCGACCATGTGTGGGTTTTGTTGTGTGTCTGAGTGTGTATATCAGGTGTGTGTGTTTGGTACATCTTCAGCTCCTGCAGGTTTTTGTGTGTGTGTGTGTGTGTGTGTGTTGTGTACATCTTTATCTCCTGTGTACGTGTGTGTTGTCTCAGCCGCTTTTGTCTTGCATGCTTGAACTGCGTGTTCTTTCCTGACAGGAGTTCCTATTGTCTGTCCTCCATCATCCATCTGAGAGAGATGAGATGATTGACAGGGACCAAGTCTCGCAGCACGTGCAGAGCAACTCGTGCACTGTGCGACATGAAAGTGTCACAAATGACAGTGGTGTGTGTGTGGAGAAGGCAGGAGCTTCTCATTTGTGTGGAAGGTCTGATCACTGGACTTTGTGCCGTCTACTGAAAACCTTTTACTTGCAGGTTATTCAGTCCAACTGAAATGAGTAAAGGTATCACTTATCTGCTGCCTCCGTTTTCCCTTCATTCGGGGGGGGGGTCCATGGCTGCAGGATGGAACCAGGAGCTTGCTTCTCACATTCTGCTGGAGTCTCCAAACTGTTAGCTGATAAGAATGTTTGAGAACAGCTGTGCTTTTGACTAAGACGTGTTCTCTGCTTTCACTTGATGTATCTGGAATGAGCCTCGGTGATGAGAACTGAGAAAGGAAGATCAGACCAGCTGGTCGGTCCGAAAGAACGGGTTAAACTTCAGTTAATGAGTCTTCCAGTTTGTGCAGAGTGGTGGTTGCTTCATTCAAGTCAGTGCAGTCAGAAATGAAACCTGCTGACTGGATGACAAGAAAAACCATTATAGCAAAATAAGAACTTCCTCTTTTGTTCAAATCACAGAGTAAAAGTGTGGTTTCATCACCAGAGCTGAACTCCAGCCTGAGCTGCTGAAGCTGTGTTGACCCTTCTGTGGTGGTCTTTTGTGCACTTCTGTGGTCTGCTGAGAGGACTATTGGTTCCAACCTTCCCTCCATTCAGGACCTGTACCGGTCCAGGGTCAGGAAGCGGGCTGCAAGAATCTCAACAGACCCCTCACATCCGGACACAGTCTTTTCGGTCTCATCTCCTCGGGGCGGAGCTTCAGAACTATGTGTGCCAAAACCACTTGCCACAAAGTCAGCTTCTTCCCCCGAGCCATCAGTCTGATGAACTCCAGACCAGTCATAGAGTATGAAACAGAAACACCATCCTGTTATCCTCACTAGAGAAGACATATGTTGAGTTAAACAACAGATGATCAGGTTTGGCCTTGAAACTGAACGGTGTCGGCATCAGAATCTGCAGAAGACTCAGTAAAGGAAAATGTTTATTTTATGAACAAATGGCTTGCAGGGCGGCGAGCTGCTCATTTCAGTTGGACTAGAACCGTTTTTATTTATTTTTTTTGTGTTTGTCCATCGTCACAGAACAGTCAGAAGATCAGTGGTTAATTTTCTCTGATGGTTCTGGGTCGGTACTTGTTTCCTCTGGGATGAAAGACCTCACTGCTGTTGGATGTTTTCTGACCAAAACTGGTTTCTGTTGGTGCACACGCGCACCAGAAAATGTCCAGTCCTCTGTGCTGCTTTGAGTTTACACTGGCTTAGTTTAGAAAAGTTTTTATTTTTCTTACTTTTTGTTTTCCACCTGCATGTGCAGAATGATGGCGAGCAAAAACCCAGATCCCCAAACGTCAGCATTGGGGTACTGAGCGTTGCATCGTCTCACAGAATGCTCCGCCCCCCCATCCACAGCGCCTCCATGCCCCTGTTGTTGATTGTGGTAAATGCTAGTGCCTTTGCTGTTTCATGAAACTGGATATTGATTGTACGGCTGAACGGACGAGCCTGGGACAGTCAGGCACTCTATTTATTATTGTTGACTTAAATCTGTCATATTTTTCTAAGTGCTTTAAATAAACTGGCCTTTTTGTAAGTCATTTGTCCGGGATTCTGTTCCACACGCTCTGCTTGAGCAGACGGGGGGGGGTCTGTCTTGGGACATCCAGTGAAATGACTCCACCAAGGTCAGAGCCTTTAAGCCGCCAAGGCTTCCAAGTGTGTAATTGGTCCTGAGAAATGACCAATTAGAGCAACTCTGCATTACTTTGGATGAATAGTTCCTCTGAATGGAAAGTAAAATGCAAATCACAGTGAAAACAATAGTGTTCAGAACTGTTCCTGCATTTTGTGTTAAAGTTAATTCATCTATAATACAGCAATGCTAAGCAATGCTTTAGCTTTACTAAAAAAGGCTAGCTGCTAACAGGGGCGAAATGCTAACATGAAAGACATCAGTTTTCTATTCAAACACACTCAAAGGATTCAAGCAGAGAAGATGTTTTTGATTCAAACAACAGCAAGATAAAAAAACATTTGAAAGTCTCTAATAATCCAAGATTTTCATTTCATATTGGTCGCTTTTCTTCCTGACATTAAAGAAACTGTTGCTAACGGACTTGTGTCAGCGTGCGTTCTTACAACTATTCTCCTCCTTTCAGCTGAGCTTCATGGACATTCCCATCATGCAATGCCTTCGTGGATCTAACAGTGACTATCCCTTTTTTATTGCTGGCACTCACAATCTCCACCAGAAGAACAATATTCTAAACTGAGAAAAAAGTTTGCGTTGGTGTCACTGCAGTCTGCATCAGCTCAGGTTCCCTTCTGTGAATCTGCATGTTTGACTCTCTGGCTCATCCTGAACCCCATGAGCCTCCTGCAGGTGTCTGTCCTTTAGCATCAGCACAGCTGCTTTACTTCACGCCTTCAGGGCTCTCTGCAATATCTCATCTATGATTAGTCAGTGGTCTTTTAATGATGATGATGCCGTTTTTATCCAAAATCTAAAAATTTGCATCATTTTGCATAGCGGCAGGAGTTTGTTAGAAATTCACCTCTGAGTTGTGGGCGGGAAAACTGGCACCTAGCAACTGAAGCAGTTGGTGCTGAGATGATCCTTCTTCTGGGTTCTGGTTGACATGGTTTTCTTCAGAGCTCTAAAGTCTAACTAAAATAGTAAATGAAGTTAAAACTAAAAGGTAAATCATAGAAACAGTCTCTGCTACGTCCCTGAATGTTGGCTCCACCTCCATCACAATAGAAGGCTTTGCTCCAATAAAAAAAAAAAAAGCTGGTTCTGTCCCGTCGGCTCCATGTACCACCTACTCCCACGTTCGTTCCTTAACCGCTTGATCCTTTCCGGTTTTGTTGTTTACATGGAAATAGTGCAGTATTTGGAGTTAGCAAGATGTCTATAAATGAGTCACTATAAATGATGTTAAGCGCATTGTTCGTCTTTCTAGCAAAAAAGGATTTCCATTTTGTGTCGTCCTGCATAGCAAACTTTGAAGGTACTTTGCTAAGGCTGATGTTATTCACATGTATTTACGTACGACCAGCTCAGAAACTGATGGAAATCCATGTTGGCGACACGTAATACATGAAGCCAGTATGCAGATTGTTGCACGTATTTTAAATGCGTCCAAGGCTAAATGTTGTTACTGGTCGTACATAATTAATGTTAAAGTCCCGTGAGCTGTCACTCACCCAGAGCACGGGGCGCACTGATCGGCTGACACAATTTAGGAACCATTTGGCATATTAACCGTAACCCTTGCCTTAACCTTTCCTCCGGGTCTATGAGACCAAAAAAAAAAAACCCAAAAAGTTCAGCCCTGGCTGAACATAGTGAACTAAGTGCAAATAATCACTTTCATTTGGGATAATGCTAACTAGCATGAAAGACATATCTAATGACCGCCGTCTTTATCTCTATGACCTGTTGTGTCGTCATTCCTCCACAGCAACGGGTACTGGTAAGCATAGCAGCAGCCAGGACCAGACGTTAAGTCCATTGGAACTTAGAAAGGCAGACGATGGAGGAATAAGACCAGGCTCTGTGGTGGAAAATTGTAGATCCAGTGTAATGAAGAAATGTTCATCAAGAAGCATGGAGAGGTCTGCAGAGCTCTGGATGGATGAAGGGGCAGTGGCCCTTTATACAGTGGCACAAACAAACTAATCCGAAACTTAAGATCGGGACGTAAGGATTCATATCTAGCACGGACAAGACGTTCTGACAAAGTCAAAATGTTGTGAATACCCTCATCATAATGTGCTGACAAAGAGAAAAGAAATCTTGAACTAGTTCAGCTGCAAAATGTGCACAAAGATCAATCTGAGTAAATGTCAAGACATAAGAATTAAGTAGAAGGCCAAAATGTATGATTTCCATCACAGCTCCTACAAGGAACAGAATGGAGGCCCAGCTTTAAGGAGCTACGGCTGAAAGGAAGAAGAGTCTGAGGGTCTGCTCAGGGAGGAAGACAGAGGAGGCTGATGGAGAGGCTGGGAGCACGGTAACCTAAAATCAGGGTTCAACCTTCTGAGGAGAAGTGGCTCTGGTTGATGAAGAGATTGCTGCCAAGACTGCAGAGCTAAAAAGTTGACATTGTTTGTGAATGATGTTTGTTACTGTTTACTTCATTGTTTAGTTGGACTTAACATTCAAAGTAGAGTACTATTCTTTTATTATTGTTCTGACACTCAAGGATTTCCTTTTATTCCTCTATAGAGCCGGGTAATTCATTTTTCGTATGCAAATGCTTGTATGTGTGGTCTCGTGGGGGGGGTGGGGTGGGGTGTTAGAGAGACGGCAAATGGATCAATTCACACAAGGGCAGTAGACAGGGTGCAGGATTAAAACAATTATTACAAAATTCTAAAAACAGAGTTAAGAAGGATTAATTAAAGCAACATTCACACCAAAAGGAACTGTAAAATAAAAAGGTTCAGTCTGCTGAGGACCTGACCACTAAGGGAGGTGGAGGCTCCCAAAAGAACAAAACCTAAACCCCCCACTCACGACCACTGAGAGACCCTTTCACCAAAACACGCCACTCCAAACTGAGGAAACCTCTACCTTGAGCACAGGGTCGACACCTGAGTCCTCAGCACTGATGGAGGGAGAAAACAACATGGGATTAAGAAAATACACTCAACAAAATAGAAGAATTAAAAAACTATGTCAATAAAACCCTGACGGCGGAGCCAGCGAGTCTACGGTGGATGAGGAGGGGCCAAGCCCGGCGTGAATGTCCGTTCGGTCCTCCTGAGCCTTCCCTTGACAGTAGCAGCAGGCCAGCACCCCCGCAGAACCTCCTTTAGAACGCCAAATTGTTCTGGCACATTATGTGGCAAAAGAAAGTCCAGCCTGAATAAAACAGCAGCTGTTCTGCCAAACGCAGAGAGCGTCAGAAAGTCTGTGCTGACAAAAATAAAACAAACACTAGCCACAGTGAGGCAACTTCACCACAAGGCAGGGCTTCAGCAATGCTGGCTGACCAAACAAATGGAAGTTTTTCACCTGGAGTTTCCACCAGGGGCTGGAGTTAGAGGAGACAGCCTTTGTGGTTATCTGGAGCTAAAAAAAAAACAGTAGCAGTCTGAAGATCTAATGCCGGCCACCTGATTACAGGTTACCATCGCTACCTTACCTGTGAGGCCACCCGGAAGTGGGCGGTTCCAGTGGGCAAACGACGCCATGATGGCCAGTGGGGGCCTTGGCCCTTTTCTAGCACCCCAAGAGGCCACTGCCTGCAATTATTCATTCACTGCACCTGAGCCAATGAACCCTGCTACACATGCATATCCAGTCTTACTGTAAAAATGGCTTTAAAAGTCTTACATTTAAGTTGGACAAAGGTAGGTGTGAGATAAACCATTTATCACAGCTTTTCCTCAAGTGTCTTTGGTTTTAAAAACATCTCTGTACAAACTCCTTATACATATATAATTGGACTTTGGTTTGTATGTATGATGTGTGTTATTTAAAGTTCCCACAGCTGTTGGGCTGTTGAGTTTTACTAAAATTACAGCTATCCATTTTTTTCTTAAAGTAATCATGTGACCAAAGAATCTGTCTCCCGGTCTAAGGCGACCGGCGCTCTGGAGCTATAATGAAGCCATCACAGGACCAGCAACCGAGGGCCCATTATTAGCGTCAAAGTCAAGGCAAGATCAATGATGATCCAAAAAAAAAAAAAGAAGAAAGAGCCTTCCACCAGAACTTATCCTCTACAGATCAATGGCTGTAATGACTGCTTACCCTTCCTCCCCATCTTTTTCTGCTCCCCACTAGCTCAATAGAAAAGAGGATAGCACTTCGTCTCTCTCTGCCATGATTAGCTCTCGGAGGGTAAAGTGTGATGTATGGACGCAGTGCTGGTTATTGTCCTGTCTGCTGGGACCCGGCCTGGGGGAAAAGGCTGCAAACATAATGTACTTTTCTCACCCATTTATTTATGCAAGAGTTCATCTAAACAGAAAGGATGGTGGGACAAACAGATATGCTGTTCCTTTGAAGGGAAATGTTCTGCTGCTAAAAGGTCAAACACCTTTGATGAAAAGCTAACCTGAGGGAATGTTTCTAGCAGTGCTTGAAGTGGTCAACAAGAAGTGGCGGTGCTCTCTTTTATGCAAGTCGAGCCATAGAAAGCAGAGAATATGAATGTAAAATTTGATCAATAAAAAAACGAGCTGCAGTGGTCTATGCTGATCAGGGGTCCGCACTCAGTTCGGTATGGATATGGTCATTTTTTATGTGTCATAATATGAAATAAGAAAGAGGGCGCTCAGGTCAAGTCTATAAATGAATGTAGTCATACATCGTGTGTGTACATAACTTTATTTGAATGGGAGTACAATTACAACATTACATCAAATCGTTACGTCACGTGCTGCTGTGACCTCATTCTAAAAGCTAGCTTGTAGCTTGTAGTTGTATACTTGCATCTCTGGAGAGACCTGAAAATGACTGTCCACCAACGTTTACCATCCAACCTGACAAAACTGGAGAGGATCTGCAAGGAGGAATGGCAGAGGATCCCCAAATCCAGGAGTGAAAAACTTGCATCTTTCCCAAAAAGTCTCATGGCTGCATTAGATCAAAAGGATGATGCTACTAAATACTGAGCAAAGGGTCTCACCATTTGGGACCATGTGATATTTCAGTTTTTCTTTTTTAAGAAATCTGCAAAAATGTCAAAAATTCATTTTTTTGGCCAATATGGGGTGCTGTGTGTACATTAATGAGGAAAAAATGAACTGAAATTATTTTAGCAAATGGCTGCAATATAACAGAGTGAAACATTTAAGGGGGTCTGAATACTTTCTGTACCCACTGTATATGTATTCACATATCAATGTATCCATGTTGTGTTATTTTGTAACAATAATAAAAAAAAATGTCATGTTTGTTGTTAAGCTGCTGTCACTGTGGGAAAAAGAGGACACAGAAGTGATCATGTCAGTGGTGCCCTCTCAAATTAGGGGCCACAGCTTCATCATCCACCACAGTGAACTGAGATGCCTTCGATCTCATCGCTGGCACACAGTAGAGGTGCATTTACTAAAGTTTCTTTCTCTTTGGTTGATACTTTGCATATTGGTCTTACTGAAATGGTTCATTTTCATATGTCTCCTAGATCACTGAGAGCTACATCCATCTCACAGCAAATGGACTTAAGTTAGGAAGTACAGTGTACATGCAGCGGGACTTTCGCTGTGAACCACAGACTTCCTCAATTTTTAATACAATGTCGGTGCTTGTTTTTCTAAAGAAAAACTCATGTCAGTCCCCACCCCAAAATAAAAGAATGATGGGTTTCCATGTTGTTGGGTTTGTTATTGCAGACAGCTCCCTCAGCTCCGTCCTCTGCTCTGCTTTGAAGACGTTCATCTTTCGCCTTTTTTATTGAAATAAAAGGTCAGTTTTGTCCAAAAACTACAAATAAATGTCATGTTCTCTCTTTAATTCAATAAAATCTCTGTCACAGATTATTCAAATATGTTGAATTTCACCTTAAGACAGAGTTTTTTTGCACTGATCTAAAAGCTGCATGTCCGTCGGTTCCAGAGGGTTAAATTCAAATATATTAAGTATTTATTTATCAACATTTTCAGTTAATTTTAAAGTGTTCAACTCTGAGACCTATTGTTCCATGTGCTCATCAACCAAGCCACCAGGAACACATTGGATGAAATACAGTTTACGTTGACATTTAAAATAGAATTTAACGTTACAATTTACTGCCAATTTATCAAGTTAAAGTTTGATTACAATGGTTTTACTTCAGAATGTTTGTATCTAATATAAATGTGATGTAAGCAGTATGATGCACAGTGTGCGGAGATGGATGAAGCCAAATTTCAGACAGCTAAAAGCTCAGAATGGAGCTGCTGTCTGTTGAATCCATTACCTTGAAATAATCTCGAAATGACCAAAATATCATTGACTGTTTCATATATTGCCAAGAATTCGTGTGAATAGTTCAATTATAAATGAAACAAGCTAGTAAAAGCATAATTAAACCAGCACAACTTCTTCATAAAGATTAAAGAATCATTAAGAATCATCATCATAAATGCTTAGTTAACTGTTCAAGGTCACCTTGGAGACCTTGATGGCAGATTTTAACGCCTGCAACTGACACAGAACAAGAACATATCAATATTACAGTCTTAGGGTCTAATGGAAGCTATGCTTTTCGAAGAGCATTTGCAAAACAAATATATCATATTTTACTGTAATGGGTCCAAAGTTACATCTTTGTCAGTCTGAAGAAGTTAGCATCATTCTGGAAAGAACTTGGGTCTTTACTCAGCTGTCTGTAGAATTATGAAGAGTCTGGATCTACTAGAACAGGAAAAAAGAATAAAAATAGCAGAGAAAAGACAAATGTAGAATAAAAAGGTGCATTTTTTGTCTGGAAAGTCACCAGCTCCTCATTGTCATTGCTCCTCATACAGTTTTTGAACTCCATCCACGAGGAGTTTAAAACTCCTTGGAGGTCTCTGCAGTTACCTGATGGTGACGAAGCTTTTCACACGCCTGTTATCAGGACTCCAGGCCAACAGCGTTGGAACCATCCATCCACCAACCAGCTGTGGGTTCAAGACTGACGATCACATTTCTCTTCAGACTTACAGCATTTGTTACACACAAGCACAGTGGAGGAATAATTTACCTACTGCCGGAAATTCATTACACCAGGAGGGAGGAAGCTCCTGTGGACCTTTTTAGGGGAGCATATTTATGTGTATGTGTGTGTGTGTGTGTGTTGAGGCTGCAGATCAGCTTCATGTGACAATATTATAGTAGATTAAAAAGGCCTGTAAGATAATTAAACCCTCACATGCTCTCATAATGAATGAGTAAACCGATTCAATGTGATGAAGAGGACACAGACTTTGCTCCTGTGGCTTTACCACTTGTCCTGATTGGACTAACTGATCAGGAGCAGTGCTCAGCCAGAGTCTGATCAGACACAGGCTCTACATCAATACATAAACATTGAATGTAAAGAACTGAAGTCCAATCCCAGATCTAAAAAGATCAGTCATGGAGCAACAGTCTGCGTTGGCTTTTGTTGTAAAGTTGGACAACTGCACATTGTACCAAATAGAGACTAGTTTTCTTCATGTGCAAAGCTGATCTGGCTTGAGTTACTGTCATGTTCAATCAAACTCCCTTTGAGGCCACACTTTCCAAATGTATCACAAGCACACTTAAAAAAATATATTTAGCCCATATTTAAAAATAACTTGTATATTTTGATATTTTCCGCACTACAGGGCGCCCTGTGACAGGTTGGCGACTTGACCAGGGTGTATCCTGCCTTTGCCCTTGAGTGGCCAGGTTAGGCTCTGGCAACCCTGTGACCACGCAAGGGACTAATCGAGTTTAGAAAATGGAATGGAATGGCACTATAGGGCGCATCACCATGTTGGTCTATGAATGGTCTATTTTCAAACTTATGTCCTGAGGGGCACCAAACAATAAGGGGTATTAAACCGCTCTGTCTTGGCTTCGCCTGGCAGAAAAAAATAGTTGAGGTCTATAATGTGAGAAAATCCTGTTATGCGGTGGCAAAACAAAAGATTTGATAGAGTTGTGTGACGGACAGCTCTTTCTACATTGATGTGTTTACACTCAGCTGAAGGCTGTCAACCTGCTTGATCCCCTTCAGAAAAGAAATTCAATAAAAAAAAGGCTTGGAAAAATGTTGCTGTCTCTCCCTCATTTGTTCTTCATCTCCTGTACTGCTCCCTCCATCAATGACTGACCTCATTAAGAGGGAGAGGAGGTATTTATAGCTTCATATTAGTTCAAGCCTGGGAGCTCAGAGAGGACAGGCCTGTTAAAACAGAACCCATGGCAGGGCTGCAGGATGGACGTCTTCTCTAGGACATCCTGGAGAAATTGGCTTCATCTCAATCAATCTATCAATTTCTTGTTTATATAGCACTGAGAAAAGCCGAAGCAGCCAAAGTGCTGAACATGAAATCAAATATACGTAAAAACATTATGCAATACAATAAAAAAAAGTAGTAAAAGCAATAAGACATTAAAAGAAATAAAATAAAACAAAACAAAAACGGGCTGGCCCCCTAAACCTGCTGACTGGACTTAAAAGATGTGTTTTTAAAAGTGACCTGAAGTCACTGACAGATCTGGCAAACCTCACGAAAAGTGGGAGCGCATTCCAGAGTTTAGGAGCGGCTACTGAAAAGGCTCTGTCACCCCGAGTCACAAGCCGAGTCCTGGGAACTGTTCAAAGCATTTGATCTTCAATCTGGTTTGGCTTGCTTTCACATACAGCACAGGAGACTGAAATGGAGCTATAATACGGAAAAACTGTAGTTCCAGTTTTAACTGCACCCCTTTAGTACACACACACACACGCACACACACACACACACACAAACACACACACACACACAGCAAAAGGGGGCAGGTCATGTTGCTCCCTATCACCCGCTCCCCAGACTGGGTGGGGTGGGTCAACGGCTCCCACCGGGGAGTCAGTGGTGTCTGGGGGGGGGTTCCTGCGCCCCTGACCTCACAGCTCTTTCCCGCATGGTGAGGGAGTCCACAACATCTGGACTCTGATGTTCCTTTTTTCTGGGCACACCGGGACACCCCAATTTTTCCACCATTGCTCACAGCAACTGAAGCCTGGTCATGGGTTTACCGTCCCCTGGCCCCGTCTAGGGCTTCTGCCGGTCACTGGTGTCCACCTCTCCCTGGGACGGTCAGTCTCTGCCGCTTCCCCTTGTATGTGTCAGGAGTTGGTGTGTAGACACAATGCAGGACAGATAATATAAAAAACCAAACCTGGCAAGAGAGACAAGACAAGACAAGGGAAGGCTGCTGCCAGTGATGTCCTCAGCTGCTCACACCACCTGCTGTAGTGCTTTTCGGCTCTGCGAGGTGGTGTTTCCAAACCACACCGTGATGCAGCCCACCACAAGACTCTCAATGGTGCTCCGTGCCACAGACATCTTGGGTCATGGCTCCGTTGGGCAGATTCAACTCTTTCCGTGTACTTCCTCTGGGCAGTCTGTTCTGTATGTTACAGGGTTTCCTGAGTTGAAAGTAGAGGTGCGGGCTTTGAGTTTTGCATGAAAACCAAAATGATTATCAGTTGAAAAAAACGGGAGCTACATCACGGGAACAATAAGAACTGTCTTTCCCACAATGCATTGTTTTGTAGTCATCAAGGCAGCTTGCAGTCAAGTCAGCGCAATACCTATTTTCTGGCTGCACTCCCCTAGGCAGGCGCCTTGCTCCTGCCCCTTTCTCGCAATACTTTCGTGACAGCTCACATGTGATGTCAGTGCAAAACACTAACCAGCACTAACCATAAGGGACACACCCCCTCCACACGACTTGCCTGAGTCCTCCGTTCTGTTCAGCCTGAAGATGGTGTATTTAAATCCAGGTCCACCTGTTCTCAGCTGCTTCTGATTCATTTGGATTCAAACGTTTACATCCACACTGTTTATCTATGCTTGTTTTAAATTCACTTCTTTTTAACTTCTTCAAATTTGATTGTAATGATCACACCTTTGATATTTTGATTGTTTTCTTTCTTTCATGTTTTATGTAAAACACTTTGAATTGTTTTTGTACATGAAATGTGCGAAACAAAGAAGCTTGCCTTGCCTTCTTCATTCTGATGTCAGTGGATGCATCAGAATAAAGCAGAGCAGGAAGCTGGTGCTCAGATTGTACAAATACAATCTTTTTCACACTGCATTTTTTTCTCTGCTCCAAAGTTACAATGATTTGATAAAAAAATCCTCTAAATTTTAATTTTGAGCTTAATTTTCTTCATGTGTCCTCCATCATCAGAAAAATGCCATGAGAACATGAAAAAAAAAGGGACTTTAAAGATCCTTGCTGGAAGTGGACTGCCTGTTTTTTTCTCTTTTTAGCAGCATAGCGTCTGATGAACCAGCTAGCCTGCAATTCAGACCTGTCAGCCACTAAAATGTGAGCACCACAACATGAGCCTCCAACCATTCTGCAGCCGGAAAGGTAAAAGCTTTCAGCTCAGCTCAGCTTTGTTTGCTTCCAAAACAAATAAAATAAGTTACAATGATTTTTAACAAAGACAGTCAGACTCAGCAGAATCATTTATAAAAAATAAAACCACCTTCCCTCAAATGTCGCACAGCATCCACAGATTTATGGAAATAATCTGTAAATGATCTCTGCGGTCAGTTTGACTGATTGAATTTGCTCCTGTGAGCAGTGTCTTGTTCAGACGGGCGTCCCGATGCCCACAAAGAAAATTCAATCATTCAAAGACAGATTTTAGAAAAATATGAAACACTGGAGTAATAATAAAGAGACAATTAAGTCTGAGCTGCAAAATGATTTTCCATTTTGTTGGAGGCACAAAGTGACTGTCTCCTTCCCCTCCCCTTTGCATCTTCTTCTTCAGTCTGTTGTCCTTCAGATTCTGCTTTGCCCCTGTTAAGATCCACCGCTCCATTTTTAATCAGACAGCCCTTAACTTCAGTCACACAGCTCCGGCTGGCTCGATCAGCTATTCCGCCGGCCCTTTGTCTCACTCATAAATAATACCTTTATTGTTATGAAATAGACTCCTTTTCCAAATGTATGTGAGGAAGATCAATGGTTCTGTCATCATCTGGAGTGTTTGCCAAGGATAACATCGGCTTCAGCGCCATGGCAATTTCATTTAAGAGCTGATAAATAAGAAGTCTGCAGAACTACTTCCACCAGGTCAAAAGCACAGCTGCGTGATCTCAGTCTGAAGCCGCCAGAGTCTTCACCAAAAAGCAGAAAAAGTCTGAGGAAATCCAGGATCCAAGGAGCAAACAGTCTCTTCCAGGGGTGGATTCAATTCTATTTCCAGTGTTGGGTAAGTTACTTCTAAAATATAAATGATTACTTTTCTTAGTTACTGAATCTAAATTGTGATTAAATTACTTTACTCATTACCTATTTGAAAATGTAATTCATTACTTGTTACTTTTTTCCACTTGTATCGTATACAAATTCTAAAGAGAAGATCAGCTTCACACAAACAAGATTTTCTTGCCTTTTATTTAACAGAGCTCCTTTGAAAAACAGATTTTAGATCTCAATTGACCTTCTGGGGTTGAAAAAAAGGGGAAATTAAATCAAATATTTTTAAAGCAAGGTTATTACCTCGTGCAAGGTGTGAACATGGTTCTAGACATGACCTCGCTTCATTTGAATTCAGACAACAGTGTGAAAAATGACAAAAATAAGTTAGAACATATGTAGACTATGCCACTGCTTAAAGTCAGATACCAAAAAGAATGCTACCAAACTATTTTTTCTATCTGCGTTCATCCTGGGATCACTGACCACCCTGACCAGAGATGTTTGTGTGCTGTGGATTCATTTAAAACCAGACTGGAACTTCTCACAGATGCAATTTGTCAGGGTTGACGCGAGGACACAAATGCAGACAGCAATAGTAATTGCAAAGTTTCTCATTTATTTGAGTAAAGTTCTCGAAAACTGCCCGCAAACTCACGAAGTTACAAAAACCACCCGACAATCAGCGCAAGGGAGACGAGGACTTATAACCAGGAGGAGAGGATGAGGTAAGTGCAAACAGGTGTGCCAATTAAGGAGGGAGGGAACACACACTAGGAGGGAAGTGTCAAGAGACCTGAAAGAGAGTAGTGAAACACAGGAAGTACAACCAACAACAAAATAAAACAGGAAGTGAATACCAAACACAACAAACAACCAATGTCCTGGGTCCATAACCCCACACAATTGTCCTTTAAAAATCAGTTAATTGGTAAAAATATTGTTTTTTCTATAACTTTACCAAAAAAAAAAGACAGGTTTAATGCTAGTCTATAATTATGAAAATCTGAAACATCCAAATTACTTTTCTTTAGAGTCCATCTAACCTCTGTAGTCTATAGGGATGCCGGGAGACTTCATCCTGAAGAGAGCTGTTAACAATGCTTAGGATTTCCCGTCTCACAAAGACATCTTTAAAAAGTGAAGTAGGGGTGGGATCCAATAAACAGGTGGTTCAATTAATTTGAGAGATCGCTTTCTTTAGTGTGGCAGCTTCAACAGTGGCAAAACTTCCCAGCACCTCATCAAACATTGTTTCAGTTCAGGCTTCCGGGTAAAAAGAAGATGGATGTAAAGTGGTGAACTCTGATTGTTCAGTGGCTACATAAGGCTTTTTATTGATAAAATGAAATTAAAACATTTTCAAATGGAGTATGGCAGGAGGCAAATCGACAAGGAGTCGGAAAAATACTGAAAAAACACAAGAAAACCATAATAACGAGACAAGTCGCGGAGAAGAAACCATGTTAGCAGAAGCCAAAATAGGTAGCTCTGACTAACAGGCCCTACTCCAAGCACTGTCTTTACTCTCAAAAGAGCTAAAGGATTTCAAATAAGAAATAAAAAGAGCTTGGTGAATTTTAAGAATGAAGTGCAGAAAAATGTGAAAAAATCTTGTGGATTTTAAAGAAAAGATTCTTTGGAAACTACAAAAGCAAAAACACAGAGATAGCAGAGGGCCAAATGTGAACAGTGAACTTTTTACAGTTCCACGTCTAAGAACTGATACTTTGTGAAGCATGACAGAAGATTATACAAATGGATGGCAGATGACTGTACTTTGACAATGATTATGCAACTGAAATTATGAAGAGACATAAGGCATATAGACCCGTCAAAGCAGCGCTAAAGGAAAAGGTTCCAGACGCTGTACACCATACGAGTGCACTGGGGCTCTGGTCTGAGGAATTACGAGGCAGCACAGGAGACAGCGTGGGACCCGAACCGACAGGGAGGCCAAGTGAAGATGATCAAAGACCAGCTCGGCAGCAGCGGAGCGGCTGGAGGTGGCGTCACAATGGAAACGGGCCAACGCGTCTTACAGCGCTAAGGAGAGGGTGACGGAGAATAGAAGAGCTTCAGAGGGAAAACAAGGAAATCAGTAACCCGAGTTCATTGCAGAAAAAATAATTTCTCAAAATTCAAAGAAATAAGATGAAAAAGAAAAGAAAGGGAAAAGAAGGGAAAGGAAGGGAAAGGAAGGGGAAAGAAGGGGAAAAATGTTTTTCTTTTCTTTATTTGGTCTACTTAATACATCTGACTCCGACTAGACTATTAATTGAGTTCATGGAGAAAAGGAGGAGTGATCCATGTTAATAGGTATAAAATGTTGGACAATTGTAGTGTAGATGAGTGTTTTCTCTTCACTAGGGAGGGGCCCAAGCAGCTGTGGCACCTTACCCTCAACCCACCAACAGGGAACTAAAAGGATATACATGTACATGTTATTTGAGGAAGCTGTTTTTTTTTTGTGTGTTTTGCTGTAAAATAGTTGAGTCTTTTGTTCAGAATTGGATTGCCATGCAAATATTAAACTTTCCATGGTAGAAAATAAAATTAAGATATTGTCGTTAAATGTTAATGACTTAAACAATCCAATAAAACAAAGAAAAAATTGGCAAAATTCAAGAAGGATAAAACACAATTTTTATATCTCCAGGAAGCTCACAAGAAAGTGTGAAACTAAAAACATTTGGATCTTCTAAAACTTTTTGTAGCACATTTCAAAATGGGTGCAGAAGAGGCGTATTTATACTTATCCCTATTATTGTTCAATTTGATTATGTAAATTTCTGATTATGTAAATGTATATTTCAGATAAAGAAGGGAGATGTATACTTGTGAAAGGAAGGCTGGAAAAGAAATAGTTACAATGGTTAATGTTTGTGCCTCACCAGACAGTGAAAAACTATCCTTCAAAACCTTGGTTGATATCAGACTTTTGGAAATGGAAGGAATATTAATATGCAGAAGTGATTTTAATATTGCTTTGAATAGTAAGTGGGATACAACAAACAGGAAAAAAATGCTAATCAGTTTACCAAAATTATTTACACAAAACTTAAATAATTTGGCTTTGTAAATGTAGCCACAACACCCGCGTAAAAGAGATTAGACACCTTAATCGGCTCCCCATCATATCTATTCAAGAATTGATTATTTATTTTCTAAATAAGGATGAAGTGTATCGGATTAAGAAATGTGAAATTCAAGGAGCAGATGTTTCAGATCATGGAGCGTGGAGCTGATTGGACAAATGAAGAAAACACTATGGAGACAACACACAAGAATGTTAAATAGCAAAATTACAGTTGAAGAATTAAGAAAAGATATACTTTATAAGGAAGAGAATGATAATGGAGAAGTCACACCTGTTTTTCTTTGGGAATCACTCAAAGCAGTTATAGAAAACTCATAGCAGATGACAGCCCATAAGAAAGCCAATAAAATGGGTTATGAACAGGATAAAAATGAACAACAACATAAAATTACACAAAATGTCCTGCTTCTACCAAAAATGAAAAAAGGAACAAATAGAAGATGTGGGGGAGAAAAAATTAAACCAATCTTACAATGAAGTGGGCCCATTGGCAAGTAAAAAAAACAGTAAGTTGATCAGAAAACTCACAAGATAAAAGACACAGATACAAATCCGTTCCTTAAAGATCCTAAGGAGATTGAAAAGAAGTTTGTTGACTCCCAGCAAGCACCTTGATGTCGGCTTGACATCAAAATTGAGTTGATCCAATTAGTGGACAACGTCATTTAACTTTTGTTGTCGTACCATTGTTTTAGTGTGGGAAATATATGAACAGTAGAAAATTAATCTAACATGAAAAAACAAAGTTAAGAGTGCTGGGTAACAGTTGATGTTCATTTGATATCAATTCGATGGCTACTGCTAATCTGAGGGATTTAGGCTTAATGAAATTAATTTAACTTGATTAAATCTCAGCATGTGGGTTAAAATTAGATTTGATGTTTTATTCAATTCAAACTGAATTAAAATGGACCCTATAATTCAACGCCGCTGCATATCCCAGCAGCCGCAGCAGTACGTTTCTCAGTAAGGTTGCATTCAAATCTCCCTAAACAAATGTGTATTGTAATATTAACACATTTAAATTAGATGGAAATAATTTCCAAAATGTTATGTTCATCCAGCAAATGATTTGAGTATATATTCCAATAAGTCATTTATTGTATCTTTTATACCTCTGTTATTATTCATTCATTTTCTATGCCGTTTTATTCCTTTCGGGGTCACGGGGCCGGAGCCTAACCTGGCTACTCATGGGCGAAGGCAGGGGCACCCCTGGACTGGTCTCCAGTCTGTCGCAGGGGCCACAGTCACACACCCACATATAAGGACAATTTTAGAGTGACCAATGAACCTATGAAGCATGTTTTTGGACAGTGGGAGGAAGCTGGAGTCCCCGGAGAAAACCCACACATGCACGGGGAGAACATGCAAACTCCACACAGAAAGGTCCCCCAGCCAGGACTTGAACCAGGAACCTTCTTGCTGTGAGGCAAGAGCGCTTGCCTCAAGTTAACAGCAACTTCACTATTTATCTCATGTTTTCTAGAAATGTTTCTTTGTATGTCTTGTTTAACTAGGTCATTAGTTGTAAAAAAAGCAATACAGGAGTGGTCAGAAATGCCCAAGTCTTCAACCAAGTCCACATTAAGTGATAATCCAAGTGTTATGATCAAGTCCATTCAATTTAATCAAGATGAATTACAATCAGTTGATTAACTATCGATGTTCTTTACTTGATCTGATATGTACCAATGATTACTAGATTAATGCTATATGTGATAATCAATGTCTGTCATATATTGGCTACCTAAAGTGTGAATCAATAATGTTTACAAGAAAAAAATGCTAGAATTCTCTCAGATGATAATCAATAAGCCCTTTTTTGTTACGATAGAAGAGAACTGTATATAGTACCTATTATATTGTCACACTCTGTATAACCATGTAACCGGTTAAGTGTGCATTGTATTCCACTTTACTATTTTTCTTTGTTTTAATCACACCCACACCGTGACTCATTTCCTTGATGCATGAACCATGTAACCCTGTGTGTATAAATAAAGGAACAAGGAACTGCTCCTGCGCTCTTCTGTGCAGTTTTGTCTGAGCAGGGTGCCCTTATACAAGCTACTTCTCGTGTCTTGTCTCATCTGTCCTTATTCATTGCAGGTCCGGGGAGATTTCTCCAGGTTTCCCCTGACATGTTACTTGAAAACTTGATTTCCAATGTGTAGGGATGATTTCTGGATTATATAACATTGTATTCTAATGATCATCAAAGTGTATTACATAACTGTTACATGATGTGTGATTCATGTTACTGTTTACTGAAATCATGAACTTATGTTTTTTGAGAATAATCAATAATTAATAAGTATTCAGTTTTGTTACTTGAAAAAATCTGCACTAGATCTGATCAGAACCGGATTATGAAAATGATGCCAGACTATGAAATGAAGTAACTATGTAGGGGTGGGATTATTGAAGTTCATTTCTTCCCACTCCTTTTCAAGCAATTAATCAAACTCTACTAGACTTTAGGTATTAATCGCTATATTTAATGAATATCAGAAATGTGACATTTGTTTTTTTTTCTTTCTTTTTCTTTCAATCATTGCATTTGTAGGCTGTTTTCGCTTCCATAGAAATCCACGAAGTAGAATTGCAGATGTTTTTGAAGGTAGTAAAACTATGAAGTTAGAGTTTTGGTTCATACAGAAAAAGGTTGTGTAATTGTAATTAGAAATGAGTGTGTCTGTTAAAATGTTTGATATCTATTGAAAAAAAAAATGTCCATCTGTAAATAGATTTTGCACTTGTCGTAATAAAAAACATCACTTACCATATTTCGGGTAACTTCTGGCATTTCAATGCTTCTAGGTTGTTTTCCTTTGTGTTCTTGTTCTTATGGTTGTGATAGACTCTATTTGTGACATCATAGCTGGAATACATGGGGATTGCAACGAGCCCGTGGGTTGCCCTGAGTGAGGTACAAATGGAAGCAGACAAAAGTTTTAAAATGGCAGAGTAATAATTGGGTGTGGGGGCAGTAGAAGTATTATTATTCAATTTACTTCCACCAGTGATTAGTCAAAATTCTGATGTAGTTTGGACCATATATATTGCAGGTTAGCTGCTGAAATCCGAGCCCCATTGATGTTTGGATGGATTCCATCACTCCAAAAGAGGTTTAGGTGGTTCCAAAAGAGATTAAAATGATCAATTAAGATAAAATCATATCTTTTACGTGTGCCCTGAAGCCACGAGCGCAAGGCAAGGTCCTCCTGCTGGCTGGGAGGGCTTGGCATTGTCAGATAAAGGTGGGTCTTGATCCCTCCTTGCCGGCGAAGAGGCCCGCAACGATGCGACGGAAGCTGCATGATCCGCCCACCAACTTGGGGCTAGGAAACTTTGGGTGGCGTCCTTGCAGTGTTCGAGGAAGGGCAGTGGCAAGTGGCGACGAAGTCGTGCTTGCCCAGTCCTGGCTCTGGCACTGTCCCAGGTGAGCCCACTCCAATCTGTCCCGAACAATTATCTTCTGACAGATGGGTGTAGTAGTTGGAGAGGACCAGATTAGACCAGAGGTAGTTGGGCTTGGTTGCGCCACATGGGTCTGCTTGCCTCGATGTGTCACTTCCACCAGCGATAGCTTTGGTGTGGAGGAGTGTCCATTGGTAAGATGATTTAGCTGGGTCGTGGCGGTCTCCCGATGGCTTGATTTTGCGGTCTCTTGAGCTTCAGGCAACAACTCTGAGATGTATGTTAAACATGTCTGAACGAAATTGCTTTCGGTGTTGGTAGTGTCCACCATTGTGTGGTTTCCACCGCTAATGGGATGGTTGAAGATAGTAATGTGTTTGGCAAATGCTCCATAATAGATGCTTGTAGTTGGCATTTTCTGCGTAGAGGAGTTCCTGTATCCTTTGTTGTGTCCGGAGTTGGTGACTCATCAGGAGTCTTTACCAGCAAAGCTTTAGACTGCTCTACCTCGAACTCCGCCAGTCTGCTCCGGGCTTCTGTGGGTAACAACAGTGGTGGCGCTGCCAGCTCCTCTTTGTTTCTCCTCATCTGCCATGTTATTTCCCTAAGTGTTCACAGAGAGAATTATGGGTCAAAATCTGAGTGAAAACTGACCTTTTGAGCTTTTGTTTTGGCAATTTTGAACCAAATTTTACACATTAGCTTAACTCTACAATAGTTAACTCTTAACTCTACAATAGTTTTGTTGACCTTTGACCTCAGGAAGAGGCCCGCCATTTTGAATTTTAACTTCTCAGGCATCATTGGGAAGCAATTGCGAAAAAAAAATTTGGAAATAGAAATTGTAGATTTTGAGAGGCGTGTGTGGCGCAAGCTCTCAAAAGTGGCGTACTCTTTTTACTTGGATATTTTTTCATGGAATATTGTGCAAATGTAATATGGTGAGCCCAGGCTAGAGCTGGATATAACATTATAAGACCGGATACGAACATATTAGGCATGTGGGTGTGGCTAGAAAATAACCTGGTTGCTAAGAAAATTCAAAAGTTTCCTTTTCCGATTTTTCTGAAACTGACGTAAATTTGTTCAGTATCTTCAGGGAACCAAAACATAGTGGTTGCTATGAAGATATAACAAACAAAAAAGCTGCCATTTTGAAAAAAAATTTTTTTACAGCAATTTCTCACAGACAGCTGAGACCAGCCTTACAGAAAGTGAAAGGGGGGTGGGGGAGTAGGCTTGGGGGGTGGTTGCTTTGCAAGTTTGGTCAGGTCACTGATGGGCTGCGAGGGCGGCGGTGGCACATAAAGGATAGGACCAGGACAGTGGGGCATAGAGGCGGGCAGCGATGGTGAAGGGTAGCGCCTGTGTGCCATCCAACGCAGCTTGCGGCTTTAATTTTATTCTTGTTTTTATTTTTGCTCTCATGTTAATGCAAGCCTTAAACACAGTCAGAGAGAGACGGAAACACCGCAGAAGCGGCCGTTATCCAGACACAGTGGAACTAAAGCTCACTATACCAGAGAACCTCTACATCAGGGGTGATCACACTTTTTTAGCATGTGATCTACTTAAAACACATAAAATAATGTGAAGTTTTTATTTGTAAGTGTTTAAACATACAACCAACATGCTGTTCCAACAGAAACACATGATTCCTGTTTAAAAACCATGAAAAATCCATGAATGAACAAATCTGTTTTTGGCAACCTGAGCGAGCCCTTCACTCTGCAATTTGTGGGCAGCGGTCTTTATAAAGTGATAAACATTCATTAGGTCAGTGTTTCACGTGGTGAATGTGGTTTCTGTGGTGTCTGTGTGGGTTCGCATCCTGAATTCGGCTTTGGTAGTTCATTGAATCTGTTTTCCTTTTTTTAGCTAAATTACTCAACACGAATGACAATTAATATTAATCAAAAACATCAGGATAATTCCTAATTTGATTTTAAATGTCATTGGAATGTTCTTTATAGACATGAGTTTTTTAGTAAAATATACACAAACAAATCTAGTCTATAAAACCCTTGGTATAACATTTCCTATAGTTTTTTTTTTTATCAATATGTTTATATTTTACTTGAAAAAAAGTAATGTAATCTTTATGTTTAGTAAAATAAGAGAATGTGGTTAAAAAATAAAAGACAACAATATCCGTCCTCATCTTGATTACTTTCAGATTCGATGTGTTACAAAGCACACAACAAAACACTGTCGACACAAGACCAGGTGACTGCTGAAGAGTATTTGAATTTGATGACTGAATTTTGCTTTTTGCTTTTTTCCTGGGTAGATGGTTTATACATTTGTTAATTTATCTCTGATGCTGTGTTCAGATGTATGATCTGAACACAGCACCTTCTCTCAATTACTCTTTTCCAACTGTGGATATGCACTCGTAAACAGTAAAAAAGGAAAGCAAAGAAGCCCCTCCTTGCTTGTCCGGTGTGAACGCCATGGGCTTTAGGGTCATTAAGGTTACCTTATGACTGCACAGCTAAAAAGATTATTTATTTTATAAAAATAAGGAAGAATCCCTGAAACCATCTATTTAATTATCATAGATGGATGTTGGAATTAGGCTTTGCAGTTATTAGGACACTCCCTCCCAGTTTGGCCTTTTCACGTTTAGGATCTGCATTCCCTCAGCAGATGAGTTCTGCATAAATTAGGTCATAATTGTTGACATGAAAATGCAGACTTAAAGGGCACAGACTGCTCTAGCTTGCAATCTCCATCATTTTCACAATCATGTATAACATCTCTGTTAGCCGCCTGCCTCCCCTGTCAGTTAACCCCCTTAGGGAATGAGCTTGAAGCGCCAACGGAGACGGAGCGAGGGACAAAAAAAACGTTCTGGCTTGGATGAACATCTGACATCACTGATGACAGCAGAAACACTGAGGATGGGGGGAGAGGAAGACTTCCATCCGACCTGGAGCAGAATGTGTACCTTCTATGTACTGCTGCTCAGACAAACCAGTACATGTGTGGGACTGCAGCGGGGGTGCTCAGCACACACATGTGGGGGGTGGGTGTGAATGTTAAACTAATCTGAGCCCGCGAGCACATGGGGTGGGGGGGGATTTCATAAGCAGGAAAAATAATAAGGGAAAGTAGTCATGCCTGGCCCACACCACAGGAACCGATCCAATCTGGATATGGGACATGAGCCTGCAACCATCACAGCAGGTGACTATCAAAGACTTGTCAACAATCAGCACTCAGACACACATGCTCCCTTCTGGTTTTTTAAGGATTCTTTCATTTGAATTTGATTTCCAGATAATTAGCTTTGGGGACAGTCTGATTCTCTACACTAACCTTAGACTTTGCCATATGAGAAGAACAAGGTTGGTTTTGTATTTAGCTTTTCATTCAGCCTGGAGCTTCGGGTCAGCTGATCCTCCAGCTGATCCTCCAGCAGAAAACAGTTTGATCACAGCAGGCGTGAAACACTTCACCTCCGAACATCCTACACCTTCATGTCTACATCCTCAGAGTCCATGTCTTAAAAGACATTTTTCCTGCTGGATGTGTGAGCCAACGACAGCTTTATCTTTTCCTTTCACTCTTTAAGTTTTATTTTGCTTTTATTTATTTTAAACTGCACTTTTTGGGTGTTTTAACTTTCTCTTACAAAAGTAATTTATAAAATAAAACACTTTACTTTTTCCAGAAACAAAGTAGGGCAAGAGCCTCCCCAAACCTATCTTAACTGAAATACTGCACAGATATTCTCTTAGACTTCATTGATAAAAATACTTACTTTTCTTTTCTTGTTTGTTTTTCTGAATCAACATCTGGCTTTTCTATTGTTGAAGATATACAAATCAGGTATTCATTCATTGCGCGCTGGAAGTTCTAGCAGTTGACCCTGTGACAGTTAAATTGCAAAACAGCTGAACTGTGACCAATCAGGGATTTGGATTGGGTAGTGATATGTGGGGAGCATCCTTTTCAAAACACAGAAGTGCTGACCATTGGAAACTTGACCACGAAGGAGTAATTAATCATTTCAGTTTGTACCTGGCCGGAATGATGACACCAAATGTTTCATATATCGGAGTAGAGCTGTGAAAGAAAAAGCCTGGAGCAGGCTAGATTTGAAGGATTTGCATCGCTTTAACATTTCACATAAACCTTGACCAATTGAAGGTGGCAAACAAGCACTAGTAAAACAGTAAAAAAAAAAAAAGAAGAATCCCCTTCCCATCCTTGTTGCTCCCTGTCTATTGTGCGAAGACCACCAGCTAAATGTGCTTTCATGAAACAGCATATAGCGCGTTCTTGAACGCTCAACACTTGTCAGGTGTGAATGCTTCAGAGTTAGACTGCCAGTTCACGTCCTCTGTAGCTGTGAGCTGGATTCCCATCATCTTTGTCATTAGAGCAGAAATTGGGACAAGCCTCCTCACAGTAAAGAGCAATTGCTCTTAAAATGAACTTATTACACTGAATTTAGTTGTTTGGAAATAATAATCCAGATTATAATACGAATTGGCCTTTTTGTGTTGACTGTTAAAAACAAATAGCAATGATATATTTGAACATGAAACCATCGCATCAGGCCAACGCTGTCACTCAAATAAAGTGACAAGACAGAAAAAAAGGTTTCTTTCAACAAACTAATACAACAATTTATTATTAATTGAAATACTTAAAAGCTTACATTTCTATCATTTATTGCTTTGCAGTTCAATTTCACTGCAACACGGAAATAAATTTCAGTTAAACTGCAGAAAAACACTGTCGCCATGGAGCTGGACGTGTTGCTGATTCAGAGAGGACGCCAATGTTTTTAGAGAAAGAATAAGAAAAATATAGACAGGGCCAACGATTTGGCAGGAGAAAAACAATCAAATATATCAACAGAAACAAGTTCAGACAGCATTAGAGGGGAGGGACAAGTAACAAATCCAACAGCAAAAAGAAAATTCAAAGCACAACCACCCAAACAAGTTCATTTGTAGCTCAGGAAATAGGTAGTGTGAAAGAAAAGAAATCATTTACGGTTTGTGTGGTATGAGTTTCAATAAAAATGCACATCAAAAAAGACTACCAATTTTCACAAAGGAAAAAGATTTGCTTGACAGCAATGAAAATTTGAATTTCAGGGGAAATATTGAAAATATAGAAGAACATTGAAGAATCTGCAGAGAAAACTTCAAAGTTCAACTGTTCAGAAGACTTTTGTTCTAAGAAGCTCTAGTGGAGGGCATCCCACAAGATACAAGAAAGCAAAAGGAGAAAAGACAAATTACTTCAAATCTAATATCAGGGGGAAAAAGGAAATAGTGACAGCTTCATTTGGCTTTCAATTCCCTCAGCTTTTTGAAAAAAAAAAAAAAAAGAGATGGACTCACAAAAAAGCTCCTGAAGTGCAGATGCCTTTAGAAAAGAGGAAAATATTTCTAATTAAGGGATGATGTTTGTTGCATCAGGAAGACGTAGATGAACAAAAAACAAACTAACCCAGGAACATATTGCCTCAGGACATATCTGGCAGAAGCAGAAACTTGATTTTCTTCTCACTCGTGTTTCGTTATTTCCACTTTCTTCATCTCACTCCCAACAATTGGGATTTTTACATCTGCAAAACATGGAAGAATTTGGATTCCTTGTGCAGAAGCTGCTCCATTTCAAGCAATTAAAGCGACCATCACATGCATCCGTATGGGGGCAGGGGTTTAACCCATGCGGAGGCTGCGGGTTTTTGCACTGGCTGGGGTCCATGGCGGGTCGTAACGAGGAGCAGCTACATCTTAAAAGGAGCACAGCTGTGTCTTGAAGTTTTCTTGAGGTCCGTATGGCCACCTTAGGGGACGTCATGAAAATGGAGCGTACCATTGTTGTGTGTGTGGTAAGTGTGTTGTTTTTTGTGCAGACCACCTGTGTACAGATTTAGCCATTTTTTAATCCGCAGACAGCCTGTATCTGACCGTAAAGGCATCTCCAGTGAACGGTTGTGGATAGTTTGTGGCTAGTTGTGTGAAGTCTGACACTTTGAGACATCAAGCACATGTGCAACGTTTGACTGCCTACTACTAACCTGAAAGCACGCCATGGTGGCGCTGCTCGTCTGTTCATGACTGTTTGAACGACGAACTTGGAATGACTTTTAGAATTTTTTGGTTTTGGATCCAATATACATGACTCACTGTACAAAGTGAGATCATTATGTGGAAAACATTAAATGAGGTGTGTCTGTCACTCAAACACAAGTACCTCCCTCTCCTCAAAAGCTTGTAAAGTGAAACACTGTTACAGACATCCACGGAGTATGTCACCTAACATGTTTAGAGTAGAGGAAATCCCTTGGCTACAGTGAGACAGGAGGACTTTTGATTTCTGGCTCTACACACAGCAAATTGAACTTCTGAAGCCTGATCCACCAAACCTAAAATTAGTTTAAAGCTCTCAGAGCCAGTCAAGCAGCCACGCACTCTTTGGTGAAGATTGTAGAGCCAGTTGTACTCTGGGATGCCGGCCCAGACCTGATGATGCAGTGTTCAGTAGATTTGCTGCTGCTTCTTCCCCTGCGAGGCGAGTCCGATTCCCTCTACTTTTGAAGTATTTGTTTAGCAGTTTTGTAAAGGATGTGATCTGAAAGCCGACAAAGACTTGCATTGAAAAACATGATGTTTCTTGTGGGAAAAGGTGCTGGTGTTATAACGAGATCAGAAATGTTTGGTCCGGATCTTCTGTCCTGCTTTTGACTTTCAGTATAAATGCTTACTCAAAGAGCTAATATTTTAAAAACTAATACAAATATCAAAACTTGGAGTGAAGCCATGGATTCTATGGTTTTCAAACTGGACAAGTAGGGAGGGGCTTCTAGTTCTTTTTCTTGAACTGCTGTTTACTAACACATCCGCCACCCACAATCAGAAGAGGTTTGGTGTGAAATGTTTTGCTCCAGACTTTTTTCACAGCTCTATTCTGATATATGAAAGACTTGGTGTCACATAACTCCGTCTGGGCACAAACTGCAATTATTAATTTCTCCTCCATGATCAACTTTCAAATGGTTGACACTTTCAGGAACTAAAAAGAAATGCCATCAAAAAGTCACTACCAAATCCAAGTCCCTGATTCATCAAAGTTTGACTTAGTTGAATCTGCAATGTGCATTCAATAGACGCGCGCTTCGGACAAGGAGCCCGAAAACAGTCATAGAAACGTGAGTAGTGACGTGTAAATGTGAACGTTTTGAACATGAGAATTTTGAACACAGAAGCCCGAAATGTTCTTTGTCATGTGTTTACATAGTGTTTATTGAAAAAGAATCACTTTAACATGCATTGCTGAGGGCGATGTGAACATAGCTGAAGAGTGCCACCCTGCAGAGAGAGCTCATGCTGGCCGCTTGTATTCACAGGACCTTGTTCTTTGGGTCATGACCCAGAGCTCATGACTACAGGTGAGTATTGGAACAAAGATCAACCACTAAGATGAAAGCTCTGCTTTCTGGCTCTCTGTCTCTTCAGCATATGGGCATTTTACATAACAGCGAACACCACACAAAACCCCAAGATACTTAAACTCCTCCACCTGGGACAAGAGCACGCCACTCCACTCCACTCACCCAGAGAGAGCAAACATGGCTTCTATGAACACGCTTCTGAAACTTTTCCATGCCAAACTGAACCTTTTGCATGTAGGTCAGTGGTCGTGGTAATGTGAACCACTGAGGGTCTGATCACCAGTGGAGCAGATCGGTGTCACTAATGGGAGAAGCTTCTTCACTTGACATTTGTATGTTGATGCTGGAGTATAGACACTCACAGAGCACCTCCTTCTGACACTGAGAGCAGCGGGAGACCAGCCTTTGCAGAACCCTTCTGCACTGGTGCTGTCGTCTGCTGTGACAGGTGCTCCCACTTAAACACGCATGTGATCGTTCTCACCCACTAAACAGAGGCCTGTGATTCCCTGTGAGTTCTGTTTGTTTACTCCTTTCCTGGCTCCTTGCTTGTTTGAGGTTGAAAAAGACGCTTCTTGCAGCGTCTCCTCGGCCGTGCAGCACGTCTGGAGCAGCTGTATTTATAGATCAGCCTGTCATGAGAGGCAGCCAGGAGCCAGAAAGTAATGATGCGCTACAAATGAGCCTCATTCAAAACTCATTCACACACTGGTGCAAACACACAGCATTATTAGGCCCCTCACATACACACAAGCACGCATTCACTCACACAAACCTGAGCATAGTTTCAAATTTGAATATGTTTCTCTGGCAGATAAAACGATTGAAGCTGATGTTTTCTAGGTTTTACGGGAGTCAGCAGGAGAACTAATGAGTTGGTGTTTTAACTTATTCAAGTTTTATATTGTATATTAAGAGCATTAATGCAGCTGTCATCATAAAGAACTCTTGTGAAGGGCATAAGATGACCATCGTTTTCTTTGGAAATATTTCATTTTTCCTTAAACACTGTAAGTGACACTGCTGTCTTTGAGTATGAATATTCTTTAGTTTTTCCTATGAACTTTCTTCTTGAAAGTCTTTCTTTTTCTACATAAAAACTAAAATAAGGTAGCTTTTGTCTTTTTTACTTGAAATCATTGTGTTCATTAACATAGAAAAGTTTTTTATACAATGAAAGATTTTGCTGACACATCAAATTCCAAACATCCGTAGTAATGTCAGCCTTCCTGCCCCATGTTGTTAAGGCTGGTGGCACCTCTCCAGTCACAGAACCACGTGCTGCTCC
The DNA here is from genome assembly GCA_036245035.1 of Adrianichthys oophorus. Classification (NCBI taxonomy): domain Eukaryota; kingdom Metazoa; phylum Chordata; class Actinopteri; order Beloniformes; family Adrianichthyidae; genus Adrianichthys; species Adrianichthys oophorus. Next base: position 79,378 of record BSAI01000265.1, on the reverse strand, counting down.
AGTCACCTGTCAGGAGGATTGATCCACCTGTCCGTCAGTGATGACAGCTCAGTTGACCCCCCACCCCCCACCACCATGCACCTTGGCCTGAAATCAGAAACTATCAACCTGAAGGTTAAACTGCAGCTGTGGGGGCAGACTTTGACATTTTCATCTACGCTTGGCCTTCAGCTCTGCCAGCTCCAACTGCAGAGTGTAAACAAAGCTTCTCCCTTCTCGTCCTGTCACCCCCCCCCAGTACAGCAATGAGGTAAGCAGAGAAAGTTTCCAATCTTCTACCTGGTGGTCCTCAAAGCCGTGTCCTCTGTCTCCTGGGATGTTCCTGTGTGCCTTTTTAATCCTGGGCGGCTCTAGAAGAAAGGGGCCCTTTTGAGGCCGTCTGTGGGATGCTATGTTTTCAGGTCAATCAGAGAGGCTGTTTTGTGCTTTGTCATTATTTCAGACCAGTTAATGATGGTAACACAAAGTCTCACTGTAACTTTTTAATGCTTTGGTCAAAATTACCTTTATAGGGGGATGCAGGCAGGCATAGAGTGCTTGGTGAACTTCTACAGAGAATATGTTCATGCTCATTTATTTCCATGGGCTTTACATCTTGGAATGAAAACTTATACAACACGTAAGGGTAAGTAAGGGTGAAGTAGGTGAGACACAGGTGTGCCTTACAGATTTTTCATCTTTTAACCCATTAAATCCTGAAGACTGTGCAAAGACCCCGTAAGTGCTGTTCACGTGATAAGTGCATGTTCCGTGCATGCAGCTTGAATGTTAGAAATTAAGAAATTCGACAGAGTGTAGTTTCTGTGGGCATCCTACAGGTACGTATGTATCACATGCACACCACGTACGAGCAGCATTTGTCCGCGGTCAGTAAAGAGTCAGTACGTACATCTTACTTGCAACAAGATTCCGACCCTGTTCGTCGTGAGCTACTGTCCTAGTGGTTTTGCAGCTAACCATGCTTCAGTAATTTCTCATTAGCTGGATTGAACGAGCCCAATTTCTGATTGACTGAACACACCTGATCCAGGTGACTAATAATAACTGAAGCAGAACAAGCAGGAGAGCAGCTCATGAGGAACGAGGCTGAACTGATTAAGACATGGTACGACAGCATCATCTGTGTGTCATACGTTTGTGGAACTTGCATTATCCATATAAATATTTCACAGTATAGTTACTGCACTCACAAAAATTGTATATTCCAATTGTAATGTTGTACCTTGAGGTGACTGTAAAGTCACAAGAGAACTGCAAGACACACCTGCACTCCCCTTAAGATGCAGCCTCTCCTCCACAGGCCTGGAAAACCCCGAAACCTGGAGCACCCGTATGGCTCATGGGATTAAGACATAAATACACTCTTCTTTAAGCCTCCTGCAATCCCAGTCATTTACATTTCTTTTATCATTTTCACTCAAATGCACCAATCTGCAGCTACATTTTATTATTTCAAACATCCCTTTTAGAGTGTAGCATTTCTGAAAACTTTTTTGGAGTTTCGAGCAGTGGCTGAGCCTCACTTGGGCAGAGCAGATCGGGGTGAAATAAGCAGCAGTCAGTTTTCCAGAAGCCATTAAAGGCAGAAAGAGGTGCATACTCCATCTCTAGGCTCATTATGGATACTGCTGCTGAAGGTGCTTCATTTCATGGGCATGCCGCTCATTGTGCCATCTGCTCCTGTCTCTCTCCTGGCTCTTCTCCCACAAAGCAGCTGGTTCTAGAAACCTGCAAGCTTTCTTTCACAGGAAGACTACAGCAGCTGAATGCAGCATCATTTATATCCATCCACGTCAGAGATCTGCTCAGTCCCACCATTAAAAAGGTGCTCAGCACAAACCATTCTTTTTAAATCAAGAGGACTTCACAGGACATTTTTGTTGTGTTGTTTCCTGGTGCGCAGCACATTTTCTGAGCCGCTGGATTTGTAGAAGTGGCAAAGTCTGCTGTTTGCTTCCTGATTAATAGTGTTAAATCAGATGAAGGACCTTCTCTGGGATTAGTGAGAGGGACAGAACATTTCCCAACATGTGTGGCAGGATGGATTGTTGCAGGTGCAGCTGGTGACTAATTGCAGGCAGTGGCCTTGTGGGGCGTTGTAAAAAAGCTAAGGTCCCCACTGGCCATCATGGGCATCTCTTGGTCTTTGGAACCGCCCACTTCCGGCTGCACACTTCCGGTTAGCCTTACAGGTAATGTAGCAGTGGCGCCCTGTGTTTGGAGAAGTTGTGAGCTGGTGTCACAAGTGTTTGCTGTTTGTTTGTAGCTTAAACGTTACTCGCAAGCTCCATTATCGCCCCTGCAATTTTGAGTGCAGCTTGTCCTTCTCAGGTGATGAACCAGGTCCATCTGGTAAGTTTGGCGACTTTCAGGTCTTGCACTTTCCTTCAACTGTTTTTTTATTTGTTTTCCTCTGCTATAGGGACTTTCTGTGCTTCCAGTTTTGGAGACAGCTGCTGCTTTAGTACCATTAAATTTTAAATTGTGCACCCGGTTCATGCTCTCGTGCCTCTGGACGTGCCTTCTACCGGGGTGGACGCCCGCTGCCATGGCTTCCGAGCTGTCTAGCTGACGAATGGGGCATTCATACCCGGACTTGCTCCCCTCCTCGTCAAAGGGGTAACGGAGGGCTGCCCCCATCAACCCATGGACTGTATAGCTGCCTGCTTCTAAGGTTGTGGTTTGACGCATGGAAGTCTTTGTATTGTGGTGACTAATATGGAGCTGTGATATTCTTCCCGTCCAGACGCTAGTGTTGTTGTTTTTATTTTTTGTATGGTGTGAACCCAATTAATTCTGTTATTTTTGCCCCATTCCTGCAGTGCTGAGGACCTGAGTATTGGCTTAGGTGGAGGTCTGCCCCTGGGTGGATTGCTGTGCCTTGGGTAAAGGGATTCATAAATTGAGTGTGTGCTCTGCATCACGTGAGTAGGTGAATTTTCTGAGTAGTTTTTTTTTATTCTCCACTTCTTAGCGGCTCCGGGCCTTAGCAACTGATTTTCTTTTCCCCAATTTTTGTTTATGGTGGTTTATTGAAGACTCTTTTACTGTGCTTTTAGACTTTCTGTAAAAAACTTAATTTTAATTGTGAAACCGCGCCTCCTGCCTTTGTATGCTATCTACCTGTCGTTGGTCTTTTTCCCACCGACCGCACATGTATGATCCTCAAAGCTGTTGGAGTGAGATGATTTACTAACCTAGAGAAGAGGGACAGGAATGTGATGAAGCCTTTTTAAACCATTCTACCAGAGAAATTGTCAAGCCTCAGCCATCCGGCTCCACCTCCAACCACCAGAGGGAGCTCTCTCCTGAATATTGATCCCCGACGTGTCCACCAGCTGTCTCCCATCTACTCATCAGCCTCAGCATATTTATGTGTCCACCATGTGTCCATTATGTGCAAAGTACTGTTTTGCCTAGCTGACAGTCTGAGCGGGTTTCCTGTATCTGTTTCCCAGTGCTTGACACTTGCCTGTTTGTTTGCCTTCCAGTCTTGCCTTTTTGATTTTTGACTCTCGCCTGAAATCTGACTAAGTCTTTGTCTTGCTCCTGTGCTAAGCCATTAAAGCATGTGCATATGGATCCAAATGCCTCCACCTCCTCGTTACAGAAATGAGGAGTGGTTTTTCATGCATCTGTGTGCAAAGCATATGCTGCTGGTCTTACACAAAGAATGTAAACATTGTTACTCTCACCACACAGTATGCCTCTACTCAGCATGAAAATAAAAGTTAAACTAAAAAACTTTCTCTGTGAGCAAATTAACCTTTAAACAGGCTTATAAATCTGCAGGGATCAGGTCTCCTCTTTGTGTCTTTGGCAGGGAAAGTTCTTGGAGGAAAGTCCTCTTTGTCTTTGAATTCCCTGAAGATGTGTCTGTTGAGTGTTCATACTCGATGTGCATCCTGGGATTAGTCAGGAAAGAAGATGCAGAAAGAGACTGGACCTGCAGCCTTTACTCCAAATGAAAATACATGAAATAAAATTGCATTGCTGAGTATTTTCTTTATCCAAATCTTTGTGAATCAGGAGCAGATGAAAAAAAATGCATTTGGAAAAAGATTGAATTTGTTGTGTAAAAAATATGCTGGACTGGCCACAATCTCTCTGCTCCACTCTATTCTGATGCATCCACTTGCGGACAAATAGATCCATGAACATCTTTGTTTTCCTTGTCTGAGCTGGAATCTGAATCAAAACTGTACGGCTGGATAGCTCCAATATTTCTCAACATTTTCTTGCACCGCTAATCTTAGGTTGGGACTGTGAGGTGCTGTATGCTAGCAGGAGAGCATCTAAACCAGGGGTGTTGAAATCCAGGCCTTGAGGGCCGGCTTCCTACATGTTTTCCAACCAACATGCCATTGAATCTCCTTATTGGCTAAACACACCAAATCCAATTAATCAACAGCAGAAAAGGCAGGATATCTACAAAACTAGAAAGGCTTCGAGGGCCGCAGTCGGCCCTCGAAGCCTGGATTTCGACACCCCTGGTCTAAACAAAGAGCTCTCAGCAATGGGGAGGGGAAAGTGGATGGGATTGCTCCAAACAAGAGTCCCGCCCCCAACTCAGAGGTGAATTTTTACAAGGGCTTTACAGAAACTATGTCATAGAAAACGACACAGGTTGTTTGATTTTTGGATAAAAATGGCACCACTGGGAACACTTTGAAAAACAGATCAAAATATTTTGGAGTGGGTCTTTAAAGTTAGCAGCTGTATTGACTCTTCTCTAAGTTTTAGCTTTGTTCGGTCATATATGGCACACTGTTTGCTGCTACAAATAATCTCTTTCATACGTAATTTCCAGTATTGTCAGTTAGACAGCAGAATTATTTCAGCCATAATACTAAACATAACATAATAACACCAATAATAATAAGTGTGGAGCAGATCTGTGTCACTAGTGGGGCGGCCGTGGTGCAGTGGAAAGGGCAGTCGGCTTGTGATCGAAGGATTGCAGGTTCCTGCCTTGCCCGCCCATGTCGAAGTGTCCTTGGGCAAGACACTGAACCACACATTGCCTCTGATGGAAGGTTGGCGCCAGTGTTTGGCAGCGGAGCCGCCATCAGTGTATGAATGTGTGTGTGAACGGGTGAATGGGTCTGTGATTGTAAAGCGCTTTGGGCCTTCAATAGGCTAGAAAAGCGCTATATAAGTAAACGCCATTTACCATTTACCATTTACCTAATAGGAGAGGCTCATAATACCTTATAAATAGGTATATAGACTACATTGACAATACCACATTGGAGCGGCTGTGGTGCAGTGGAAAGGGCGTTCGGCTTCTGATTGGAGGATTGCATGTTCGATTCCCGCCTCTCCCGCCCATGTGTCAAAGTGTCCTTGGGCAAGACACTGAAACCCACATTGCCTCTGATGGAAGGTTGGCACCAGTGTTTGGCAGCGGAGCCGCCATCAGTGTGTGTGAATGGGTGAATGGGACAGTGACTGTAAAGTGCTTTGGGCATTCAATGAAGGTTGGAAATGGCTATATTAGTATTTACCATTGTGGCAAAACTTTATTATCAAGTGCAGAGGTCAGATGTTTCTTGTACACTCTCAGAAAAAGAAGGACCAAATTGTACCTTTAGGGGTACAATAACTTGTCACTGGGGTGGTACCCTCAAAGATACTTCTGGTGGGTCCCAACCACTTGGTAATTATTTGTACCCCTGTAATTTGTACCTTATCAAGATCAGAATAGTACCTCTGATGGCCAAGTTGTACTCTAATTTTAGAGTACAATTTTGTACCCATTAATAATGGTACAATATTAACTTCCAGGGACCAGTACACTTTGCATAATTACACTAAAAAATGTCACCTCAGACATACTATAATTGAATAACTTCATTTTATTTCATTCATTCATTCATTTTCCAATCCGCTTTATCCCTTTCGGGGTCACGGGGTTGCCGGAGCCTAACCCGGCTACTCATGGGCGAAGGCAGGGTACACCCCTGGACTGGTCGCCAGTCTGTCGCAGGGGCCACAATCACACACCCATGCACACTCACATTCACACCTAGGGACAATTTACAGTGACCAATTAACCTATGAAGCATGTTTTTGGACAGTGGGAGGAAGCCGGAGTACCCGGAGAAAACCCACGCATGCACGGGGAGAACATGCAAACTCTACACAGAAAGGTCCCCCAGCCAGGACTTGAACCGGGAACCTTCTTGCTGTGAGGCAGGAGCGCTAACCACTGCGCCACCGTGCAGCCCCATTTTATTTCACATTTTTTAAAAACATTTAATATTTCATTTAATTTCATTTTAAATACAATGTCGAACTGCAACGTATAAAATATCATCCACAGAATAAGTGTCATATGCCTGGAAGTCCATTTCACTCCCTGGTTTGAGAACAGTCCTTTCTCTGTCAACTCTGACCCTGTATGCACAAAAGTGGTGATCATATGACAAAGAAACCAACATTTTGCCACAAAGATTCCATAGTGTGTCAATATTAAAGATGTACTTGACCTGCCAGAGAAAAGTGGAACAGCCTCTGAATAGAGCACATCTATTACACATTCATCTTTGATGGCATATCTAACATTGTTAAATGTCATGCATTAACATGAGAGAAAAAAATAAAAACAAGAATAAAATGAGGGGACCTTTTTTTATTATTGTCTCAGTGAAAATAAGAAAACTGTCACAGCAGCAGCAGCAGCCTGCCTTCTCCCAATCAGCTGATTCCCTCTGCCCTTCAGTCTCTGCTGAATTGTTACACTACTGACTGCCAGAGTAACCTCCAGGAGTGCTCATACTCGGCTTACATGCCTACCTGCTCTGTCAGCTTAGCCAGCCTGCCTGTCTGCTCCATCTGCTTAGCCAGCCTGCCTGTCTGCTCTGTCAGCTCAGCTTGCCTGCCTACCTGTCTCCGGCTCAAATTCCTCCAAAGCCTCGTAAGTCCCCGCACCTTCTCCTATCCCCTTTACCTGGAGCTACGCCTTCCTTGCTGTACAGAGGACTCCTCTCCTCCTCTACCCTGCAAGTCATCACTCCTCACCTCAATCTGCCATTGCTCTCCAAGGCCTGGGAAAGAACTTCTGAGTGAAAGACTTAAATAAACCTGGTTTACTTCTACTCCTGAGTTTGTCATATTTTGGGTCCCTGAAACACATCCTGACAAAAGCATCATAAGGAAGTCTGAGCAGACTGCTTTCCCATCCAGCAGCGGCCCTCTGTCTGGCCGTGAGCTCCTCTCCTGAGAGCCGGCATAGTGAACGTGTCCACTACAGCTCCATAGGTCCTGCGACAGACTCTCTAGAGTGTACCTGCACCCAACAATAACTGGGATGGGATCTGCCGGAAAGGGATACAGCGGGTTAAGAAAATGAATGGAAGTTCTGGAGAACTGTGGATCGATCCACCATATTGGATGTCACTGAAAATGTCCCGTGCCCGAAGTTGAGACCCTGATTGGTTGAGGAGACGCAACCACCTCCCCAGAGTTCAGAGTTTTTTTTAAACTCTGGCCAGCCGCGGTGGCCACTTAATTCACGCCGCATCACTCAATTTGCTCTGTTTGCAGACTTTCGCGCCGTGTCAGCCAATCAATTCGCACTGCAGAACCTCAATTTGCGTCTAAACCGTTGACTTTACATTAAAACTGGCCGCTTCTGCTGCGCGAATCGCATTCGGTGTGTAGGCACCATTAGGGCTCTCTGCAGTTCCACAGGCAAGGTTAAAAATGGAGTGACAACAGTTTTTCTAGTTACTTTTTCAAATTATCCAAGAATATCCTTTTTTTTTTTGGATATTTTAGATATGTAGGACTCTCGGTGAGTGGTGCTTGGACATCACTTCTAGCAAGCAGTGGACATTTTCAAAGTGCCCTACCCTCCCATTTTAACTGCAGACAGTTTGGGCCCCTTGGTAAGAGGGTGAGTGGACATCCCTGTGAGCAATCAGTAGGTGTCCACTCAGTGCCCTGCTCGCCAATTTTAACTGCACCCTTTATTACACACACCCTTTAAACCTCAAGGAACACACTCCAACACACACACACAAATACATTATACAAGGAAGGTGGGACTACCGATCTTCTGTCTCCTACCACATCCCTGGCAGAGGGAACAAGGCCATTAGCAGCAGCGGCCTTGTGTCTTGGGTGTGGGCTTCCTGGGCCTGGTGGCCCCCTCCCCACGCAGCGGTGGGGGCTTGCACTCTGTGCTTCCATACCTCACTGCTCTCTGGTTTTTGGGGCTTGTGTGGCGGTCCTGCGGGCCCTGGTCTGGGTTCTTGGCCGGACTGCCGGGCGGGCGGATCTTTTCCATTGGTCCCACAGTACGGGTGTAGGGGGGCCCTGGTCCCCGCGGCTGCCTCAGTGGGGGTCTTGTGGGGATGGCTGGAAGCTGTTCCTCTTTTTCTTTTTTTACATTCCATCATCTACCTCAGCTTAACATGGGCATTCTCCTGAACACAGGTGTGAGCTCACCTTTGCACAGTTGGTTAGCATGATGGATTGAGGTGCTTTGAATGTGCAGATTTGTATGCATAGGTGTGTGTATGAACTGGAGACAACTTTGCGAAGACCCTTGAGCCAGCAGGTATGTTTGTAACAACTAAATGTGTGGACGGGCCCCGCTCATTTTGGACAAACATTGACACTTGACTGTAATGATTATAAATCTCCAGCGTCTTGTTACCTGTTATTTTATGACTCCCCCC
>BSAI01000265.1:36044-70591 GCA_036245035.1 Adrianichthys oophorus | reverse complement strand
CCCCCCCCCCCCCCCCCCCCCCCGGAGTCATCCTCCAATGTCTGTAACCCATTCTCTTCCCCTGGCTTTTGTGCCCCCCAATATCCCTCTCTCTTCTTCCCCTTCTTTCTTTTCCGTCCGGTCTAACAACAAAAAAGGGATACAAACATAATTAATATAAATAAAGTTTAGTTTAAATTACAAAAGGGGCTTATACGAATATACACCTTGTGTGTCTGATGATTCATAACCCCCAATTGTAAGAGTAAAATCTGTCTAACACAAGAGGCTCTCAGGTCATATCAGTTTGCTCAGCTGTTGGACAGGACAAGTTAAAACTCCCAGCACTGTTTATACTGGTTTCTATTGCTAAGAGTTGTTGCAATGTTCACAAAGTTTCTGCAGTTTCTCAAACCTCAACCTCAAACAACAAACGTGGAGCTCCATACATTTCCATCAGCCTTGCATAATGGATTAAGTAATGACACTGGCGTAATTACATCTCCGAACACATCCTTCATTTCTGTTAGAAATTCATGAACAAGTAACTGTAGAAAACAAGATTATCTCTTCTGACCTTTGGGGCCATGACAACCTCAGAAATCTCACAACATAAAAAAAACATTCCAATATTTACAATTCGTTGGAACGTGATGATCCATTAGCAAAGGCAGCAGCCTGAAAAGGCACAATTTCTGAGAAACAGATCCAGAGACACCAACATTCTGTAATCGCTCTGATAAAAGCATTGGTTTGTTAGCTTTATCATTTTGGCCAATGCATATATTTTGCAGTTCTTCATTTAACTCTCCCCTGCGACAGACTGGCGACCAGTCCAGGGGTGTACCCTGCCTTCGCCCATGAGTAGCCAGGTTAGCCTCCGGCAACCCCGTGACCCCGAAAGTGATAAAGCGGATTGGAAAATGATGAATGATTTAACTCTCTTATAGTTATGTGCTTTCTGTTTGTGCCTTGCAAATGACCAATTTCATGACAAGTGGAATTGAACCTTCCAACATATCATGCATTACATCAGGTGGTAAAGCTTTGGTCACATCAAAATAGCGTAATTTGTCAAAATGAGAGGAACTGTATACATCTTAACTTGCTTTATCATCAAGAATTTCTTGAATGCATGCAAGATAATACTGATAAACTTCAGATGTTCTTAAAACAAAGCCATCTTCCTTAAAATAATGTTTAATTTCCCCATAAGTAGCCATACAATAGCGACAAACTCTACCTGTGATGAATATGCGGATGCATTTGGATAATTTGCAGACAGAAGTTTTATTAACGACATAAACAGACAGGATCAAGTCCGAAGCCAGCCAGGGGCAATAGGCGTGGAGCAAGTCAGGGTGGCGAAGAAACAGGCAAGGGTTGAAACCAGGAAAGACAGATGACATGGAAACGCTCAGGATTGGATGCATGGCAAAACAATACTTCGCAACGAGCAAAGGCATGACAGGGCACATAAATATGGTGAGGCTGATGAGTGGATGAGAGACAGCTGGTGGAGGCACAAGCTGCTCCGGAAGCGAGAAGGCCAACGGTGACGACCATGGGCATCGAGGAGCATCGGGAGATGTGGAAGGTAGGAGAGATCCGATATTCTGGTGGCAAGGTGAGATGGAAGGCCACAGGTGTGACGTGTTTAACGATTTGAAAGGGTCCCACGAACCTCGGGATGAGTTTCCTGCAGGGCAGCTTTAACCCTTGTGTGGTGTTCGTATTTTTGCTGTATGTAATATATATGTGTAGGGTGGGTGTACAGTATGCGGTCAATGAAAATGTGTTTTGATTTATATTCTTCACAGAAAATGAGCCAAAGCTAATGAATTTCAGGTTGTAAAAAAAATTAATTGTTTCATTTTTCTACGGATAGAAAAACTGAAAACGGGTCCCACAGACCCGAACACCATACAAGGGTTAAACAGAGATCCCTTGTAGACAGCCACAGCCACTGATCATGATCATGCTAGCCACCTGTAGAAAAAAATACCATGAGTTTTCAGATACAAACTTAATAATTAACGGGCCTGTTTACATGTACAAATGGGGCTTTAAAGTGCTGACTGTTGGTCCCTACCAAATTTTTGACAATTAAGCATTTTTTTAAGTTTAATAGTTTAAATCCTGAAATTATAGTCTGAAACCATCTATGTGCTGCCCCCTAGCGGTTGAAAGGAGGTAGTAAAGTTGAATTTCGAGATTGGTCAACTGATGTAACTCCCACGTCATTTCAGAAGGTTCATGTCATGCTCTGCAGTTCCACCCATCCTTGAACGCTCAACGCCAAGAGTGGCAGAGCTCGCTCTGCTCTGAAGAGAGGTGGAGCATGCTCCATGGCCGGCAGACACAGAGCCGCTGTGGGATGGAGAGGCAGTCTGCTTAGGCCTCCTGAACCTTATGATTTTTTCTTGTTTTAATCAAGATAAAAACAAAACGATCCTTTAGTTGCTTCAGGCAAACCTCACTATTGATCACAGACACAGACTACACCTACCTTGCTCAGCCTGCCTCCCCTAGCCCTGCCTCCTTTTTCAATTTTTCATATCTTGGCTGAGAGTGGAGTCAGCCTCCAACTTTCTTGTTATGTTACTCTATAAGCAAGTCATCCATAGATATTAACAGCCACTCACAAAATTTGCTTATTTGAATATTTTCAATTTTTGGAATATTGAGTTTGAATCTGGCCCCTGCAACAGACTGGCACCAGTCCAGGGGTGTCCCCAGTCTTCGCCCATGAGTGGCCAGGTTAGGCTCTGACAGACCCGTGACCCCGAAAGGGATAAAACAGTTTTGAAAATAAATGAATGAATGAGTTTGAATTTGTTGAGTATACCACTGTCGTGAAGGATTTCCCAATTGTAGTCCTTAAGATCTACCACCCTGCTTTTGCTGCTGATTAGTTAACTCAGGTGTTTTCACATATGACTGATTGAACAAACTTGATCCAGCTAATCAGCAGCAAGCAGTGGAGGGACAGCTGGATCTCAAAACCCAGGATTGGGGAACCTTGATGTTATGACGGGGGGTGCCTAAAACCAGGCCTTGATGGCTGCTGTCCTGCCTGTTATCTCTTCTGCTCCTGGTAATTACCTGGGTCAGGTGTGCTCCACCAATGACAAGCTCCAAAGACGGGGTTGTTTGGGGAAAAAAGAAAAAACAGGACAGCAGCCCTTAAGGCCAGAATTTAGACATCCTTAGTGTATGTGTATGAACATGAAGGTGCAGGGACAAATTGAGACACTGCAAAATTTTCACAAAATGTTTCCAATAGTTATTGCAAACTGGAATTCAAATAAAATGAATGGGAATTTTAACGGATCCAGCTTTTAGCCTTGTAAACATGATTTATAACTCACTGAGCTTGGAAACGTTTCTCCAACTTGATCTTACAGATTCTGGAGGTTGCTTTGACTTCATATGCCCAAACTTCTCTTTACAACGTCTCACTTCATCACTGTCAACCAAAGGTGCAGTTTGAGAGTTTCAAAGACATGTGCCATAGATGCTGGTTGAAAGAAAAACAAGCAACAGTGCATTCACAATCTGAACGGTTTAATAAGAAACATGTAATTTAAAATTAGAAGATTTTGCATGCATTCACCACTAAATGTTTGTTATATTTTTTTAGTTTTACTTACATAACTATTTCCCTCAAGGTCCTTGAGGGAAGAATAATTCTCAATTTTTATGTACTTTTTTTTTTTTTGGAATCAGATTAGTTTTTATTTATCGATTATATGTTGTCGTTTTTCAACTTGAAAACATTTTTAAACCTGCCCGACAAAATTTTTATTTATTTTTCCAACATGCCAATAACAAATCAACAAGGAAACGCAATAAAGAAAACATCTTTACAGCAAAAAAATAAATAAAAAGAAAACTAGAAAATGCGAACATTTCCAACATAATTTGAGCATTATGGTCAGAGACTAGGCAGAAGCCGAGCTTATTAAAGTTTTACCTTTTTACCTTTCCTGCTGGTTTAACAACACAGTCTCATTTGTCAAATATTTATTATTTTTCAATATTTCCTGCGTTACCAGCATTCTTAACATCGTTACAAAGTTCCAAACATCGATCACACGCATTGTCCTTAAATTCAATGTCCACTATACTGTGACCAAGCAATTTTTTGCTGACCTTGACACACAAAATTTTCCGGTAGTTCGTATTAATGGTAGTTTGAAAGTTCTGTAGCCACTCAGGTTGTGGGAGTTCTCCTGGATTTGAAATAGGTTTTGTTTATTATAATTAGTAAGGCTTTAGTGAATGCTTTAAGAAGAATTTGTGCTGTTTGATATTCAACTAAGTCATGTAGTTTGTTGTCTTTGTAAAATAAAAGTTGATTTGTGTGTTCTAGAAATTGAGTTTTATTTATTATGCGTATGGAGTATGTATGTATGGAACACTGATAATTATTCCCCCCATACATAGCTAGAATAGAGGAGAACTAAGAAGCAGTATATTATGCGCAATGTGTTACAATCAAGAAATGATTTGGCTTTGTTTATTATGGAGAGAATTTTTGCAATTTTTGTTTTTGTGTGTCTAATGTGGGTTTTCCATGACAATTTACTATTTGCCTGGTTAAAACAAGACTGACGTTAGCTTGTTTAAGTACCGCTAGCATTTTTTTTGTTTTTGTAACAAACATTAGTATGCTAACCAGCTAGCACTAGCTCATTAACAGGCACGGTAACCAAAGCTAAATTGCTCAAACGCAAATATACTTTCTTCATTTAGTCGTTAGATTTTTATTTAATTAATTATACTAGTAACCGTGCTAACTAAATGCTGTAAATAGCGCATACTTTATTTTTTTATGCCTTTATTGAAGGTCCAAAGTGCTTTACAGTCACGGTCCCATTCACCCATTCACACACATTCCCACACTAATGGCGGCTCTGCTGCCTATCACTGGTGCCAACCTTCCATCAGAGGCAATGTGGGGTTCAGTGTCTTGCTCAAGGACACTTTGACACATGGACAGACAAGGTGGGAATCAAACCTGCAATTTTCCTATCAGAGGACAACCAGTTCTTGTAGAACTTAAATATGGTTGACATAAATCACGAACAGACTGGGAGATTGTCGGATTCATTGCTTTATTTCATCCATCTTGAATCTTATAACCTCATTTCTTTAAATTCCGCGAGACCTCTACACAACAGGTAGGTGCGTTGACAAATCAGTGACATCTAGTGGTCAGAATATTACATCCCCCCTTTTTCTGAAAAAAAAAAGAATGCACAGAGTTAATACATGAAAAACAGTTTTAAACAGAAATAGTTTAATGTTATCTGCACTTGTAAATAACAGCAGTGAAAATACAGAGCCCCCCAAAAAACCCTAAATAACAAACTTAACTGATTGTCATCTTTTCTAGGTAACAAGGCAAGCAGACCCAGATGCTGGTAACCCAGATGCACAACGACAAGGCGGTGGAAGTGGAAAAGAGCTTTGTTGCCCATGGATTGACTGAAGACTATGGAAGGCTGATGGGAGTCGGAGGTCGGAGCTTTGTTTGGTTCTTCTAGACGGTGCAGTAGCAGGACCCCGGGTGTGGCAGAACAAGGTACTTGGAGGTGGGCTTGTGTGTGATGACGTGGCGGTAACGTTGGGTTCAGGGGAGCAGGTTGCCGAGGTTCCAGGCGGTGTAGAGGTAATGGACCCAGATCGGCACATGTATTGGAGATCCTGAAGGCGAGAAACAGCAGATCAGTAGAGTGAAGAGACGAAGCACGGAAGACCACACTAAAAAAAAAATGCTAAAGACCTGCACCGCAATAGGCAACAAACTGGCGAAGAATGCTGGAGGAGGCCCGTCTTATGAAGCGGTGGAGATGATAAAATGAATGCAGACAGCTGGGTCCAATAAGGAAGAGAAAGGGTGGCACCATGACATAGCAAGGAATAATTTGAATTTTTTTTCCCATTACCTATGATAAATATTTTAAAAATATTCAACCATCTTACATTTTAAAAGCTTGTTGAAGTTGAAGGACTAAGAACAGGACCTTAATAATCCAAAATAATTCTAATTCTTGGTGTATACAATTCAATTCAATTGTAATTCTCAGAATTTCAAGTTACCTAATACAAAAATGAACTCAATTCAAGTCGTACCATAATTAATTCTCACATGCAAAGTTGTGCAATATACAGTCAACTGTTTCATACAGTGGATGACCAACAGCACTGAATAAAATTTAGGATCTCCCTGGTTAAGTGCATTCTAGTGCATGGTGCACTGGAATTGACTCAAATGGGCAAAAATAAAAAGCTAAAACGTCATACAATGCATATTCAAAGTAATTACAAAGTGGATAACACATCACAAATAAATTCCGTTTGGATGTCAGAGAATGAGGAAGGAGGAGAGATTTGGCATTCATTGCAGATGCTAAATAAAGCATGAACTCACGATTCCATGGTCTTTTTTTATACGCGCAGCTCATTTGTGGCAGGTTGAGACTGGTTGTCAGCTCCTCGTAGCAAACGTAGCAAATTTGATTTGGTTTCCCCATCGCGTGTTACCAATAGCTTCCTGGTCAGCGGCTTATAATGCTCGCCACATGGTTGGTCACGGTCACGTGACCCAAAGCACTCAGCAACCAAAGAGTAACAGGCAGGTCAAGAGAATGCAGCGGAAAATGGCTTTGGCGCCTGTGTTACATTATGCATTGCTTTCCTTTTGCTAGTCACCTGCCTTTTTCACTATGTTGCTGTGCACAGTGGCTGCATATCTTGTAAGCCTTTGTCTCATCTTTATACCTTACAGCTTTGTAGCCAATCTGTGCTGTTTTTATGAGAATGCATGCAATGTGTCTTGGTGACTGTGCTCTTTAATGCTTCCAATCATCTTCAATTGCTGCTTAGCAAGCTCATGGGATCGTGCTATATCGATAGCTCTGTCCAAAGTCCCATTCCACATCTGAGTCTCCAACTTTCTTTCCTGATGACACACCAAGTACACTCATACCTGTCTCCATGATCATACTAGCTGTAGTTATCCAGTCATCTGGAGTACCTCCAGACCACCCAGAGCCTGTTTCAACTGCTTGTTAAAAGTCATGCAACATTCTTCTTTTTTTAGCTTCCAGCGTTTTGTCCTGTTCTCTGCCTTTGCCCTGTCTTCCTTCATCTTCATCACCAGAGTCATCCTACACACCACCATTCTATGCTGTTTGGAAACAATCTTACCAACAATCTCCTAATCACCTTTGTTCCATGCACCATCATAATCTACCCCAATGACAGCTCTTTCACTTCTAGGGATGTTCATCATCACTTCATCAAGGTCCAACCACAATTTCTTCTTCTCTTCCAGCTCACATCCTACCTGTAAGGCATACCTACTTACAACATTACACATCACACCTTCAGTTTCTAACTTCAGACTCATTACTCTATCTGACCAGTCCAAAAACATACTTCATAGGTTGATTGGTTACTCTATATTGTCACTAGGTGTGTGAATGGGTGTGTAATATTTTGGCTCTGTAACAGGTTGGCGACCTGTCCAGGGTTTACCCCAACTTCACCAAACAGTGGCTAGGTTAAGGATCTGGCATTTTGGACCCCAACAGGGATCCAGCTGGTTAAGAAAATTGATGAATGGATATATTATAAAAGGGTAAAATACAACGTAATTGTAAATAAGAAACAGAAATAACATTAATGGAAAAAAAACGTGATGCAATTATAAAGGAAAATTAGTAACTGATAAAAATTAAAAGTAGATATCAATACAATCTAAACCTGTAAGCAGCAAAGATAGGTATCAAGAAACAATCTCAACACATTGATTTAAACCTGTGGATATTCATGGTGACACGGCTCGATTGGAGGAGGTCATAGGTATTGTTTGGGTGGACATGTCTGATGCATCAGGAGCCAGTTCTTAAGATGTTTTTGGACCAGGAGTTCAATTTCTTTGCAGTTCTCACAGAAAAAGCTGTTTGACCAATGACACTTTTATCATTACATAACGTCTGTACTCCAGATTGAGGACGGACACAGAAGGAAAATGATAATGCAAAAGATTCTCATGGTTTCAGTGACGTTTGAAGGATTTCTGCTCTGTGATATCCCACAGATCTGCATCTCATCTGTTCCATCATTCAAATCTTCAACTGAGTTGACAGGAGGGCATTGATGAGCTTTGACTTTGGCAGTTGGTTTACTGCATTTTAAAGAGCACATTTGGCATTTGGCAGCCCTTTCCCAATAGAGGACAGAGTCTCTGCCTGCATGTTTAGGAAGCCTTCTCTTCTTAAACAGGAAAGCAGGTTGCTGCAGGTCAACAAACTGGCCAAAAAGTGGCACGTTTTTTTTTTTCCTCAGATCAACATGAGAAATCTCTTGTTCCCATTTTCTACATGGTTTGTTGTGAAAATGAGCCTGGATATTGTTGTACTGTTCTTCCCTGTAGCATTTATTTGTCCTCGTCTCATTTAGGGAAATACACTGTATAAATCCTTCACCTAGTTAAAACGTTTGCAATTTCCATGAATGTTTTGCATAACAGAGCTGCTCGTGTCCTGTCAGTCACATTTGCAATTTTATTTCCTTTATGTATCTATTTATTTTATTTCACAGTTTTCTGCAAGCATCGGAAATCCTATTTTTTGGATTGCAGCTTGTTTAGTGTTTCATCTGTACACAAAAATAAAATGCAAAAATACAACAAAGCGGTCCTGCTTTTGGATAAATTCATGTGAAAATGTGACCCACACAAAATATAAAAGTTGTGAGACCTTAAAGTGAAGATGTTTATGCAATTTTTTTTCTACAAGCATGCTGTGGGCAACAAGTCACAGTGAACACTTATCTAACATGTAACGCTAAGTAAGGGTGAAGTAGATAAGACACAGGCACTCAGTTTTTTTTTTTTTTTTAATCCGCCCGAACCCTATGCACTGCGTAATGAGCCCATTAGTGCTGTTCACATTTTGGACTGCCTGACTCTTAGAAATTAGACAATCAGAGTGTAGATTGTGTGGACATCCTACAGCCACTTGCAAATTGTGAGCACCCTCTGTACGTGCACAGTCAGTAACAAATATCTTACTAATGACAACAGTGTGGCATAATGACACTATATGACAGCATCATGCCTGAACTTCATGAGTGTGTCCAAACCTAGCCTTACAAAGGCAATATATACCCACACACTGTACACTCACAAAAATGAACTATGACTGTTCTTACTTTTACTGAAGTGCATTTTGTTATTTTTATTTAACTCTTGATTTTTCATGCATTTTGAAAATGCTTGCCTTATGTATTACTACAAATATTACAAAATACATCTAATATTTTGCATTACTAAACGATCCTCGTGGGATTCCCTAGCTAACTTGCTACATTTTACCATTTGTGTTTTGCACTCAAACGTGAGCAAACCTGGTATGTGCAGACTTTACCCTGGTGCAAAGCCTTTACTGAGATTGTAATCACGATTATTTACTGTTATTGGTAAGTAAACTCTGTTATTTGTCTTCAAAGTACTTCATGTTGTTACAAAGCAAAATTTTGACAGTTTGTGTGCATGACTGAGACTCTAAACAGAACAAATAGTTGTGGTTGCATTGTCAGACGATTAATTTTTGCATGACTGTCCATATTTAACTCGCAAATAATCAGATATGTATATGCTTCTTTTGTGTAGATATGAATTGTGTACTTATAGAATATTAGGCAGTTTGACATTGTTTATTAGAACAGGAATTGCAGAAAGGCATTGTTTCAATAAGAAATACTTTATAGCAGTGTATTCAGAAACGCTTTCTGAATGAAAAAAAGAAATAATTGATTGGGTCTTTGATTAGTCTGCAAGTTGTAGCTATCCATTTAGTAAAAACCACTGAAAGCTTGCTTGTTGTTGAGGTGGTCAGATGTTTTTGCTGCAAGCTATCCAGCATCATCTGCTTTGCATGGGAGGGTGGAGCCGAGGTCCCTGGGAGATTGCTATGTTTGGCTAGCAAGTGGTGCTTCAAACTTAATGAGCTGCAATGATAAGTCATCTCACACTGGCAGTAACTACAAATCACTTTAGTTTTGCCCAGAAAGCCATCTGGCGTGATCTTAAAAAGAAACTTGCCATAAAGGCGTCTTTTCTCGCTGTCCATTTCTGCCTAGTACACCTGAATGGTCAGGTGGTCTGGAAAGGCACGAGTGTCAACATTCAAAATCTGTAATTAATGCTGTCAAGCGTAATTTGAGTTAACACGTTTTTAACGCAAAAAAATGGCAGCCTTAGATTGTGGATGTCAACCATTTTGTTTTGCAAATGGTGTTTGCATGTGCGTGGACCCTGACATTGGGAGAACGCTTTTTTTTTTCATTCGGGTAGAAATGGAAATATTTTTTTAGTAAGAAATCCACACTTTTGTTTTATGTTCTTGTAGTGTCCTGATGATAACTGTGGAGCAGGTTTGTAATGAGTTTGTAGACAGTATGAGCTGGTCGGTTTTACTACAAACAATGTGGGCGGTCGCCCAAGGCACAATTTTGTTGGGGGCGCACCCCTCCTACTTGTTTTCTAGAGTAAAACTGCCCATTTCTACAAAAAGTTAATGGTTTTATGTGGTAAGACGCCACTTCTATCATGTCAACTTGTCGCTTTAATGACAATATTATGCAGTCTCTTGTAGAACAAGCTGGAAGAGTGTGCACGGGGTGTGTGTGTGTGGCAGCATCCAGTCGGCCGGTTCCCTCTCCGACCACCAGAGGGAGCCATTGCCAGAATACTAACAGCCTCTGTTCTCTGAACACACCAACTCCTAGCATGCATTGGACCTCAGCCATCTCAATCAAAGGTTGTGCTGTCCGCTGCCCTGAGACCACCTGCTTCTGTAGAGGAAATGAAGGTGGGGAGTTAGCAGGGGAATCAACCCCGGGATAAGGAGGTGTGGCCGTCAGATCTATTGGGGGGGTACAGGTCACCTGAGGCGCTAATGTGGTGAGCATCACCCTGATAAGGGGCCAATCCGTCTCTGTGCAGGACCACGCGCCTTTCCCCAGGTGGGAGCACAACCCTGTAGACAATGTCTCCAAACTTTTCAAGCACCTCACAGGGCCCAACCCAGTGACAGTCCAACTTGGGACACCTGCCTTTTTTCCTCTTCGGGCTACACACCCACACCAGGTCCTCTGCTTTAAAGTCTTTGCCTTTGGCCCTCAAATTGTAGTTCCTCTTCTGCCGAATGCCAGCTTTAAGCAGCTGATCACGAGCAAAGGCATGAGCTGCATCCATTCCGTCCTGCAGCTTCCTTCCATTTTCCATTCCCGGTGGAGCCCCAAGCACATCCGGGGGTTTCCCAAAGGACATTTCTACTGGCGTGCGTAGCTCACGTCCAAACATGAGCAGGGCAGGTGTGCATAAAGTGGAATCTTGCACAGCAGATCTGTATGACATCAGAACGAGGGGGAGATGGTCATCCCAGTCACCCTGATGATCTGAGGTTAGGATGGTCATTTTGTAAAATAGTCCATGGCAACAAGGACATAAAGGTTTCCTCTGTCTGTGCGGGGAAACGGGCCCATGATGTCCACTGCTACCCTCTTCATTGGGGCCCCAGCTATTAGCTGTTGGAGCTCGGAACTGATCAGGTGGTGATCAGACGGATCAGGTGGACCTTTGTACGCTGTGCAGATGTCACAGTGGTGGCAGAAATCTTCCACGTCTCTCCTAAGCTGGGTTTGGGGAGGTGAGGATGGGAGAGTTTATAAGAGCACTCTTCAATAGCTGAAGGCCTGCTCAAACTCTGGCGTCCAAACAAAGTCACAGTCCTTCCTCTGTAGGTGAAACAGAGGGGCAGTGATACAGAAAAAACTGTGAACAAACCGCCTGTAAGGAAGCTCTTCAAATCTTTTAAAGTGGTGGGCTTTGGCCAGTCCCTCACAACCTACACTTTCTACTCTAAAGTGCAGATGCCTTCATCCCCAATCTTGTGTCCCAGAAACTCCAATTCTCTCCTCATAAAGCAGCACTTGTCAGGATGAGCCTGCTGTAGCTATTCTCTGCAGGACTTTTTTTTTAGAGATCCTAGTGCTGCTTTAAAAGAGTCCCCATGCACCAGAATTTCATCTAAGGAGACCAGGCATTCCTGTTGGGGGATGGTAGCCAGCACTTTCTCCATCAAGGGCTCAAATGTGGCTGGGGCATTGCAGAGACCGAAGCTGAGAACGCGGAACTGCCACAATCACCGTCCGGTGCAGAAAGCAGTCTTGGGCTTGGCTTCGGGGCTGAGTGGGACCTGCCAGTATCCACTGCGCAGGTCCAATGAGGAGAACCAAGACAAGCCAGATCCAGAGACTCATCAATGCGGGGCAGTGGGTATGAGCCCTTTTCTGCTCACACCATTCAGGGGCCTGTAGTCTACACAGAACCGCATTTTCGGACTCCTCTTCTTCTTGACCATTCCTCAGTTGCACTGTCAGCGGCTACCTGGTGAGCTACAGGAAGGCGGCGGGGCGTGTTTTGATAGGATGTGCGTCAATCTCATGTTGGACCAGGCTCACCTCATCCTCAGAAAGTGCAATGATGTCTTTATACTCCAACAGCACCTGCCACAGCCCCTCCTTCTATCCCGGCTGCAACCCATCACAGCAGCGTCTCCAGATCTCCTTCACAGCCGCCACTCTGTCAGCCTCAACTGTTACACGCTGCTGATCTTGTGGCAGGGGTTGCATCTTGATCCTCAACTGAAGAGCAAGAGGTATTGGGTTAGGTTGAGGTGGGGCATCCAATTCCTGTTGCGTTTCCGCCACCCTTGATGCTTCCTGAGGCAAATTTCGGGCCTGAGTGGGTTGGACCATCTGCACCTTGTGGCCCCCAGGGAACTCCAGCATGTTCCTCCCCAGGTCCAACACACATCGGACTGCTCTCAAAAAATCTAAGCCCAGTATGCACTGATCCTGCACAGCTGCAACCCACACCTTGAAATCTACCACCAGGCCACCTGTTCAAATGCTCACCATTCCACGACACAACATAGGGGTTAAGTCCCCGGTCACAGTCCGCACAGCTGTGGTTTCCAGCAGCATCCCTGCTGGAACCATGTCAGGCCTGAGCAGGGTGGCAGTGGAGCCCGTATCGACAAGTGCCTCACAAGATGCAAATGATGCACGGCTGAACTATTATATCAAAACATTATTAACATTATATCTGAAAACGTATAAATAACAGGAAAATTAAGTTTAAAAAAACAGCATTTACTCTGGAAGTTGGTGCAGTCGTATCAAACTCAGTCAGTTAGTTAAACATGAGAGAATTGTGGGGGTGCTCATTCTCCGTGAAAGTTCTTTACTGAAATAATTACCGAGCCATAAAAATCTGAAAATTATTTGAAAAATCTTATGTGAATTATTGGTGAAACAAAATGGATTGTTTTATGTATTTTTTTTTTTGTAAAAATATATTATATTGCACGGTAATTTATTTGTATTTTAATGCAGTAAATCGCGTGCAAGTTATGTGACATACAACTTGAAGATAATAATAAACACTCGTTTATGAATTACTTAATGTGTTCCTTAATGCACATACCGTATTTTATTCTTAAATATGTTAATATGAATAATAATTATAATACACTGAATTTTGTTCTGTTTTGATCATCTGTTTTCTGTGGACAGTAAACTGTATTAGGCCTTGCCCTACTCTGTAATTAGGCAATTCACAAATACGCCTATATTGTGAAAAATTAAAAACCAAAAGTTGAGAAGTTCGCATGGTGAAAACATTGACTATAAAAACAATAATAACAATAAAGTGGGCTGCATGGTAGCGCAGTGGTTAGCGCTCCTGCCTCACCGCAAGAAGGTTCCCGGTTCAAGTCCTGGCTGGGGGACCTTTCTGTGTGGAGTTTGCATGTTCTCCCCGTGCAACCCCGAAAGGGATAAAGCGGATTGGAAGATGAATGAATGAATGAACAATAAAGTGATAATATAAGTGATAACGGGCTCATCTTTAGCAAAGCTAAGCTAACACTAACATGGAGGTTTGAATCATTCAGGGAGGAGAACTTAGCGGAAAAAACACAGGCATTTGTTCATTTAAATTGCCATCTTCATAGAATGTTTCAGTTAACAGTTGTAATATAGTCAATTATTAACACACTTTTTAACTTGTGTTTTGTCATCCCTCCTCGAGCCGAGGTCGGACCATAGACATAAGGGTCGGACGTCTTTCGTGAAACCAAATACACGAAGAGCTATTTCTGCTGCCGGCATTCAATGGATGTCCACTAGCCATCCATCCGCCTTCACATGCCTGCAGCGGGGTGCCTCTCATTTGTGTTGCAAATGCAAAAATAGTTTTTGAAGGCAAAAAAAGTTTTTGAAAGCAAATATTAAAAATTTGTATTTGCAAATGATGAAGTTTTGTTCTTAAAACTTCAAATTTTGTTTGCAATTTAGAAAATTTTGATCTCAAAACTGTGACTTTTGCTTGCAATTTGGTGGCACAGATGTCATACATTTGCTGTTTGACGAATAAAATCTTGAGGACCATCTATCACATGGTTGATAAAAATTTGCAGATAAGTAGGCTCGTATAATAATTATCTTACTGGTAGATGCCGTTCTCATATACAGTATAGTTAGTGGTTTAGATACAATTTATCGTTTGTCTTTTTTTTTTCAGTTTTATGTGGCACTTAATCACACAAAACAGAAGAATATGTTCTTTAGTTTCCATTGGCGTCCATTCATGAAGCCAACAGAAATGACCAAAATTAATTTATTTATAAATCATGTCAGGAATGCACTCAGCTCAAGAAAATAAAAAAGAAAAATTTGGCAAATTTTTACGAGAGCCAGCCATTATTCAAAAAGAAAACACAAATGGATAAGTGTGAAGAAACTTGCATACTAAATCTTAATTCTGATTTCAACTATACAAGCATATTTTACGTATAGGTTTAATAAAGTAAAATAAATATTATACTTTGTTCTTCTTTGAGTATTCATGCAGGTTTTGAGTTATTTGGGGCGGGACTCAAAGGGGGTGGGGGCGTCCAGTGTGAACAGAATCCTGTGATGAAGGAACCTCTGTACAGACACACAAAGCGCATTAAACCAGTTATATCTACACTGAACTATAGCTAAATAATATTTTTTAGCTGCTCTCTGGTTTACATGTATTAATTACACAATGCAAAATACACATGGTGAGTTAAAGATTTCGTAAATCCAATTTCACAAGGAAGCCCTGTAAAAAATAATTTTATTTTAAATATCAAAAATGTTATTGAAAACTATGTGTCTCATGCTTTGTCCTTTTCTTTCCACAGATGTGTTGATGTTGCATTGTAATTTGTGTCAGAAAGTGGTGTCAACAAGGACTCTAGTTTAGGCACTACAGGTTAGTTCATGTTTCCAGACGTCAATATCTATGTGCATATTCTCATTGCGCTTGTAGTTTCAGAAGTCATGAGAAGTAATAATGCTGCAGTTATTCAAACAAAAATGGAAAAGACATTCCCACATCAGAAAAGAGATCGTTCAAGTCCGTTCACTGCTGATGGCAAAAGTAGATGGCCTGATCTCTACACACATCGAGAGGTATGTCATGTTGGCTTCAAAAGCCATTATCATTAAAACACGCATCTCAAATAAATTGCATGCAAACATGAATAAATATCAAAATTTTGCTCACTGTCTTACAGATAAATGCAGAGCCCTGACAAATAACCACAATGCCATTCACCTCAAAGTATACACAGCCTGACTTTTATGTTCCAAAAATGATGAAAATATTTAGGAAGAAAGGAGGAAATCCTGAACAGAAGATCAAAGAAATCATGGAAGGAATTAATAAGGCTTGTCGTTTTAATTGACTAATTTCTCAAAACCACCACTTGCATTATTGTGTTCCAGTCTATTTTCTTCTATGAAATCCATCAAATAAGTTGTGGGGTTCCCCAATGGTCAATTGCTGAAATTGCTGAATTGGGTACTGCAAGGTGGCTTGCTGTCAGCGCAGTACCTGCAGCTGGCTTAGGTAGGCACCTTGTTCCCGCCCCTTTCCCGCAATATTTTTGTGATGGCGCACATGTGATATTGGTTCAAAAAACTAACCAGCATGCACCGCAAGTCCATTTAGTCAAGTACTTCACACCACTGCCAAACTCCCACCTTTCATTCCCAAATTCAACACAAATACCAAATATTGCAGTTCCTAAAAAGACCACTGGGGGCAGGTTGCAGAAAGGAATGTTTTTCCTTGGATTTCCACATGAAAACATTTTATTTTTAACATTATTCATTTATTTTATTATTTTTATTAACAAAAATAACATTAAAATCTTTTTCAAAGATGTGCTCAGTATTTATACATTTTAACACACTTACTTATTTTTACTTTTTATTACTTATTTGATTTTGGATCATCAGTGGTGCAAAATGTTCCCTTTACTTTGCCCCGCCCATTTTTGGAAAGTTGAAGTTTGTGGGGATAGCTCAATGGACTGTATCTAAGAATCACTATGAAAAAACAACGGGTTAACCATGATCTTAAGAAACGTCAAAAATACGTCTGACACACCATCTCCCATCCCCCGAGGTGCTCAAAGTGGCCTTAAGCGGCTGTTAATAATAAGCATTTCAGTATTATTTCACAGTATTTTTATAGCTGTTATTAAAGAACATTACTATATGAAAAATGTATGAATGTTAATTATTTTTTTATTTACAAAGAATAATAAATTTTGGTTAAATTGTGTCATATCTTATCCAGGTGTGTCAGACGTATTTTTGACGTTCATTAAGATCATGGCCCCGTTTTTTTTTCATAGTGCTCTCCTTCCTCATTTTTATTTATTTTTTTATGTAAAGCAAGGTGCTCTCGTTAAGTCTGTAATGTCGACAAACCGACGGTAACTAAAGTCTACATGTATATTTACCTAATAAAGTGATTTACACGAGTCAAACTTAAAGCATTAAAAGACCCGCTGGATTTTTTTATCTTGTTCTTGGTCGTTCCTTAACGTTTTAATCCACATTTCATCCATCGTTTTTTTTTTCTATTAAAGCAGATAAAAAATAATTAAAGCCCCGCCCCGTTCCCTTGCCGGATTTGACCATAAATTTCGGCCAATCAGATCAACCAGAAAGGTTACCGCCCCCTGAGTGACAAAAACACCCCCTGAAACTGAACGAGTGAAAAGAAAAACTGAGCGCGTGCGGTGAGAGCTCCGCACACGCTCAGTTAGGACTGCGCAGTGCAGTTGTAAGATACGATCACTCAGTTATCAAGTACGCGCCCTTCTATTAATGGCAGAGATGTGGCTTGTTGTTGCAGCCATGTGTTTGAGTCTCTGCTCGGTGACGCCGCCGATCCTGAAACGTTCAAGAACAATTTCTGTTCAGGAAACAAGACCCTGCAGGCATTGTTTTGTCTGCTCCTGATTCACAACCATTTGAAACAAATACTCAGGAACGCTATTTTAAGCAAATTACTGATGTTATTTGCTTATCGGCTCCTCTGAAATTAGACACGTGAAGCTCCCCCGACAGCTATAGAGTTGGTGACATAGAAGGAAATCTTAAAATGTTAGCTCAGAGTAAGCTCAGGTTCCATCGAGTTGTGATTCACACAGGCGGTAATGACGCCTGACGGAGACAGTCAGAAGTTCTTACATTAAACGTTGAATCTGTTTGTAAACTTGCTAAGTCGATGTCGGACACTGTTACTTTCTCTGGTCCACTCCCAAACATAGTCAGTGATGAAATGTACAGCCGCTTTGGGGAAAGCCCGGTCTCATACGGAGTGACGGCATCCATCCCACATTTGATGGCACCGCCCTTCTCTCTAAGAAAAGATAGAAATGTTTTAGTGTTTTACTTTGTGGGACCAGTTTGGAAATATTTGCCTCTTTAGTTCCAGTCTTGAAGGTTTTCTGCTCCGCTGGGAGTTTCAGCTGTTACAGCGGTTAAGATTTCAAACATGCATCTTTTCCTGCTTTAGATTTAAAATTGTAGCTTTAAGTGTGGCCTCTAAGCTAGTTTTAGACCGGATTTTTTCAAAGCTTCTTGTGACATTTGTGAAAAATCCTATCAGCTAGACACTAATATTTAAAACTTCCTAAAATACTGGAGGAATATTGAGCTGGATATGTGTTTAACATTGATAAATGCATACGTTTAGGAATGTAGCTTTAACTATCCAACAAAGATTTAATGCTAAAAACTACAGCAGATGATGCCCAACCAGTGGTTAAAATCTAAAATTTGAACATGTTTGAAAATAGTTGATATCAGATTGAATGATGTTAAATAATCCAAACTCCTGATTTGTAAAGAGTAGCTGAAAACCATACTTGAGTTAAAGTACAGATTCCTTACGGTAAAAATGACTCCATTACAAGTTACAAGTCACCAATTCCAATAATACTTGAGGAAAAGTATTAAAGTATCCAATTTTAAAGAACTTAGGTATTTTACTCATACTGAACGTAGGTTCAAAGAACACCAAGAAATGTAAAGAACAATAAACTGTTTATGAGGTTTGATTTCCTCATTTTAGAAATGAATAAATAGTAGTGATGTCATGTCGCAGTGGTTTTTGTCATATCAGTAACTGCATTAACTTTTGATAACATCATGTTTAATACCATTGTAAAGTCAGACATCATTTGACTAAATTCACATTAAATAGACTCTTACCTAAATGTGTTTCCTCTAATTTGACGATGAATTCTTAAAAGCACTGATTTTCATGCTGCGTGACAAACAAAGTAGACTTCATCCTGTAAGAGCCGTTCTGTATATCTGCAAAGTAAAACCTTTCTTTCAAATGAGGCCGTGGATGGTGGTCAGTGTTGGCAGTGGCACTGCTTGATGTGCTGCTTCAGCTTCATCACTGGCAGCAGCCATGTCGCTACACCTGGTAGTAGGTGTGCTTGAGATGACCCAGCGGTGAGACCAGGCGGCTGCGGGCGGTGGCGGGGAAAGGCGCCGGAGTTTAGGGCAAACGCTGAGCGACAGTGAGAATGAATGAGAACAGGAAGTTTAGGGTTGTCCTTAAGATTCTTTTTAGTTTTCATGTCTCTCCCACTTTTGATCTATGCTTTTATGTATTTTGTACTTTTTATCAATAGATATTTCAGCACATACCTGTTGCCAGAGAGCCTGGACAGGTGTACAGAACTACAGAGCATGCATGTAATTGTCAGGTAAATTACTATCACAATACTCACAAATGTCTGAGTTTTTGAGACACATCTTGAACATCCTCTGTCCAGTATAGTAAATTCTGTAAAGAGTTTTAAATTGGATTAGTTGCAGGTTTAGACTTTTTATTAGTTTGAAGGTGTTTATACACATTTCTGACCTAAAGCTTTGATCTGTGCTTCTGCATAAGTCTGCATCCCATTTTTGTTGTTGGAATTGAAACTTCATTGTCTAGGTTACATAAGAGTTTGTATATTTTGGAGTTTTATTCATTGAAAAATTAATTATAGAAGTAACTAGTTCTGGTAATGTAGAGGTTTTTAAGAAGAGGCTCAAGACCCACCTTTTTAATTTAGCTTTTAGTTGATCTTATCTGCTTATTTATTCTATGAGTTTTAATATGTATATTATTTTATGTTTTTAATTTGATTTTATGTGATTTATTGTATGCTTTTAATCTTATCTTCTATTTTATATCTTTTAAACTCATTTGAAGTATTTCATTTTAGGATTTTACTATGATTTTAACCCCAGTGTTTCCTGTGGGGATCTTTTGTTCCAGGCCTTGCTGGTTTGGTATGGGGTCGTTGCCGCAGTGGTCGCCCTTGCTGGGGCGGCTGGAGTTCTACATTGCAGCCTCACAGCTGTGGAGTGGACTTCGTTGCTGTCCCGGTCTGGATGGGCACTGTGGCGGCGTTCCTGAGACTGAGCTGCTCCTGGCATGAATAGATTACCAAAAACCGTTTCCTCACAGCAGAGCCAAGCATTAAGTTTCTTATAGAAATTATTTTATTACTATCCTCCTCATTGTGTTTGGGGTCATGGGTTGTATGTGTTATTGGTTGGGATGGGGGGGGCTTGGGTTTTTCTTGTGTTTTTGCTGTAAAAGGTGTATCATAGGAAAGATTGTCTTGTGCTTACTAAATGATCAGATTAATTCTGCAGCGGTTCGAATATAGTGTATTTTTCATCCAAATTACAAGTCATTTGAACATTTACCGTTGTGGCATTCTGTAACCATCTTTAAACCTTTTTACTTTTATTAATGTACCTACTTGACCAATTGTGAAAAAATTATCACTGACTTGTCAACTTTAACGGGCATAACTTTAATGAGTAATTAGTGACAGTCCAAGTAGTACAATGATAAATTTGACAAAGTACTTTGTACCTCCTCATACCTAAAGTTTTTCTGTGTCTTCCTTTAGGATTTGGATTTCTGTGCCCAGCAGCAAATGCCAAACAATGCAGTCTATGGGGATGATGATGGCAAGGAAGATCCTGTAGATGTGAGGATCATCATCTAGGGAGTCAGCATTCTGCAAGACCACCATGACAATGCTACTGTCCTGAAACATAAGCTCCTTGAATAGATTGGCTATTGAGAAACAAACTGTTTACAACTAAACAGCTGTTGCTGTTGATTATGTTACACGGCTAGTGTTGTGGGGGTGTGGTGAGAGAGTGCGAGAGGGCGGGGCGGCAGGTGTGCGAGAGGAAGAGAGGGGGAGAAGGTGCGTGTGAAGGGTGGCAGCGAAGAAAAAGGGAGTCTTGTAAAAGAAAGGAGAATAAAGGTGGATACCAACCTTCCACATAAGACAGTGAGTGTCTGAGTCAGTTTGTTTTGCTGCTGTGGAAACAAAGACTACAACGGGTTTAACCACGAGGACGGCCTCACCCGAGGAGCTGAAGCACCTCCCCTGTCCGCCCCGACCACGGTCAGGACGAGAAGAACAGGAAAGGTTAACACTGGCGACCATGAAGGGACCGGAGTTTCAGCAGCGCAAGCATCCCAGCATCCGAAAATACCGCTGAGGTGAAGCGCCCCCCCCCCCCCGGAGTTGAACACGCAGTGCACGTGGAAAGTATAATGGCGGCGTCCCAGGAATATTATGCGGAAGAGGATGCGCTCGGATGCGCAACAAACTTTTCAAACCCCTTCATGACGTTGACATTAAGGGATGAAATACAAGATCACTCTGGAATGATGAATGCAGGTGCTAATGAAAGGGGCGGGGAACTTGTTAACCCGTTTGTGTGTGAAGATTTCCCTGGAGTCAAACAGAAAGTGGCTCAATCACCACGTGGAACGGGTCGGTGTAAGTTCTCCCGCACTAACCCCTTTGCAGAAGACATTAATGAAAACTACTGCGTATCTACCAGCGAATGTTTTGAAGGGCCACATGCTGAAATTTATCCGCAGCCATTAACGCCACAGGTTACAACTTTACCGGCTGTTGCAACTCCTCATTCTAATCCCTTTTGGACTGCACACCAAAACAGTTTCATGCATAGCACATCCTGCCATTTCCCACACCGTCAGCAGTATGAACACCAAACACCGCAACAACAGGGGGTCAGAGTGAGTCATCAAGTGTCCTCTGAGAGCGAGGAAGAAGCGGATCATACAGAGAGAATCCCCACTCTACGTCCTGGTCAGTATGATGGCACGACCCCCTGGAGGGAGTTTTTACGCACGTTTGAGAACTGTGCTGCAGCTAACCACTGGTCAGAGAAGACAAGGGCCATCCAGCTTAAGTTCTGCCTGGTTGGAGCAGCGGGCACCATCATTAACAGGAATCCCAGATCTTCACGCTGGGATTTTTATCGCCTGGTAGAAGAGATGGAGACTGCATATGGACCATCCTCTGAGCATGCAGCAGCTGTGGCTATTGAGTTAAGACAGCGAGTTCGCCAGGTCGGTGAGCCCCTCCATGTTTTGAGAGATGAAATTTATGAGAAAGTGTCAGTGGCTTACTGTGACCGCACAAAAACTGAACAAGATGCCATATGTGTGGAAGTCTTCACAAATGCATTGGGGGACACTGATATTGTGCAGAGACTGTTGGAGCAGCGACCTCGTACCCTCAGTCAGGCTTTTGACATAGCCCACCGTTATGAGACCACCAGGCGGGCAGCTTCATGTGTGGCCAACCTAATGACTGCAGGAGGCCGCAGTTTGTCTGCTGTAGTTAGAGCCCCAGAAAGGGTGAAAGGAACGGAGGCTGCAGCCCCCCCTGACGTGAGGCCTCACTCACAAGGACCCAGAAGCTCGCAGCGAAGCAATAGGGTGTTTACGGATTCAAGAGGAAAGGAAATACGTTGTCACAACTGTTCTGGGCTGGGACTTGTGAAAAGGGCCTGCCCCTCCCCCCGTGGAACTGTCAAAGGCCAGGCTGCTGCTGCAGCAGCTGCTGGGGGCTCTGAATCTGGGGTGCTTCATCTAAATTCCAATTATCAAGAGATGAGCATCCACTTGCTGTTGCATGGACTTGAGGTATGTGCTGTTTTGGACAGCGGCGCAGCAAGAAATGTGTTACCCTTACATCATTATGATGCCATTCATCCAGCTGAGCGCGCTCCCCTTCAGACTTCGCCCATTAAAACTTTACTTGGTGTTGGACCAGGTGACATTCCAGTTTTAGGAGACGCGCATGTCCCGGTGCGGGTAAATAATCACACCGTGGCTGTACATTTTTTGGTTGCTGATATAAGCGGAGATGAGGTTCTTCTGGGCCACCCATTCTTGGTTCAAGCTCAAACTCGTTTAGACTTTAGGAAGCAACAGATTGTGTTGTTTGGGGAAGAAGTCCCATATTTTTCACCCCGCTGTAAAACAGAAAGACATGCAGTTAAAGTAGCACGAACAGTGGTGTTGGAAGGAGGGAAGGAGTATGTGATACCAGGGAAAGTTCGCAGGAAAGGGAGATGTACAGGAGATGTAATCCTGTGCCCCATTAGGGGTTTTGTTGAAAAACAAAGTGTTGGTGGCGCGTACATTAGTGAATGCTCTGGCTTCAAGATTTGTGCCTCTGCGTCTTTTTAACCCCGGTAACACCACGGTAACGATAACTGGGGGAGCAGTTGCAGGGTTTCTGCAGCCTGCAGAGGTAGTGCAGCCAAATAAGGTTTATAGTCAGCCTGCAGAGATTCTCTCGGATACTTCAGTCGTGCCCCACCATATTCAGGAGCTTTTAGACCAGAGTTCAGCTGAGCTAAGTGATCCAGAGCAACATCAGCTAGCACAACTTCTCTGTTCTTTTGGCAGTGTATTCTCTGCTGGCCCCACTGACCTTGGTCGCACCAGCATGGTGCAACATGACATAATAACTCGACCAGGTCACCCCGTTAAGCAGCCTCCACGTCGCATGGCACAAGATAAACAGCTAAGTGCTGATCTACAGGTACAGCAGGGGATACAAGCTGGTTTTGCTCGTCATAGCAATAGTAGCTGGGCGTCTCCGATTGTAATGGTGCGCAAAAAGGATGGCACCTACCGCCTTTGTGTAGACTACCGGGCACTTAATGACTGTACTATTAAAGATGCATACCCACTTCCCCGTATTCAGGACACACTTGATACGCTCTCTAGTGCCAAGTGGTTCAGTACCTTAGACCTTGCCTCTGGTTATTGGCAGGTTGAACTGACCCCTAGGGCACGCAAAGCCGCAGCTTTCTCCACCAAGAGTGGCCTGTTTGAATGGACAGTCATGCCATTCGGCCTGTGTAACGCTCCGACCACATTCCAGCGACTTATGGACCACGTCCTGGCAGGTTTGCAGTGGGAAACCTGCCTTGTTTACCTGGATGACATCATCGTCCTAGGCAAGGATGTGTCAGAGATGTTGGAGAGGCTAGGCCAAGTCTTGGACCGACTCCGTCAGGCCAACCTGAAACTCAAGCCGAGCAAGAGCTGTCTTTTCCGGTGTAAAGTGAGCTATCTCTGACACATTGTTTCTGGGAATGGTGTTGCCACTGATCCCAGCAAAGTACAGAAGGTGTGTGATTGGCCAGTGCCAACCTCTCTGCAGGAGGTCAGACAGTTTCTCGGCTTGGCGTCTTACTACAGACGTTTTGTGAAAGATTTTACCACCATTGCAGAGCCCCTTCATGCTTTAACTAAGAAACATGCGTTTCCGGTGGACTGAAAAGTGCCATGCTGCCTTTAATCGAGTGAAAGATCATTTGATCTCCGCCCCAGTGCTGGGCTACCCTCTTGATGTAGGTGAGATGATACTGGACACAGACGCCAGTGATGTTGGCATAGGTGCGGTCCTCTCGCAGATGCAGGATGGTGAAGAGCGAGTTTTGGCCTATGGCAGCCGCAACCTTACCAAAACAGAGCAGAACTACTGCACCACTCGTCGTGAACTACTTGCTGTTGTGGAATTTACCTCACATTTCCGTCAGTATCTACTGGGTCGGTCTTTCTCGGTTCGCACTGACCACAGCAGCCTTCGCTGGCTCACTAAAATGAGAGAAGGGCAGTTAGCACGGTGGCTTGAAAGACTTGGGGAGTATAACTTTGAGACAGTCTACCATCCAGGGCGATTGCATTGTAATGCAGACAGCTTGTCCAGGAGACCTTGCCGGTCGTCCTGTGCTTGTAGACAGGATAGTTCTTCCTCTCAACCGCTCACTGTTAGTCATCAGGCAGTGCAATGTGAGTCTGACTCAGATATCATCCATTTGGCACAGAGTCCAGTGGGAATAGTGGATGCACAGTCTGTTGAGTCCGACAGCATTGAGCCCTTGGAGAAAGTACTTTTGGCAAGAACTAAACATGATGAACTTTTCAGGGGCTGGTCTCCTGAAGAGCTGTGCCAAGCACAAGAAGCAGATCCAGAAATAGGCCCTATCAAAAGATTCATTCAGGCTGGAAAGGAACGCCCACCCTGGGAGGTGGTTGCACCCTACAGCCCAGCCTCAAAGACATATTGGAGTCAGTGGAAGCGTTTGTACCTCCGTGATGGGATATTGCTGAGACGTTTTTACTGTGTGAATGAGACCCAATTCTACCCACAGATTGTGTTACCTCGTGCCTTTAGGCCTGATGTTCTGAAGCAGATGCATGAGGGGGAAGTGGGTGGACATTTCGGTGTCAAGCGCACTGTAGCAAGACTACAGACTTGGTACTTTTTGTACAGAATGAGAGAAGATGTCTCTCTCTGGTGTAGCACATGTACTAAATGCGCTTCCAAAGCTAGGCCGCTTAAGAAACCCCAAGCTCCCATGGGCACAGTTGGTGTAGGAGCTCCAATGGAACGTGTTGCTTTGGACATTATGGGGCCGTTGAATGAGACAGACTGAGGGAACAAGTATATACTGGTGGTCCAGGATTATTTCACTAAGATAGTGGAAGCTTTTCCAATTCCCAACGACAAAGCCATAACAGTGGCAGAGGTGTTAGCTTCACAGTGGGTGTGTCGCTATGGGTCTCCACAAACACTACACAGCGATCAGGGTCGAAATTTTGAATCAGAAGTTTTTCAGAAGATGTGTATGTTGTTTGGAATAGAAAAGACACACACTGCACCGTTCAGACCACAATCAGATGGACAAGTTGAAAGGTTCAATGCCACATTGCAAAAGATTTTGGCCACAACAGCTGATCGCTGTCACTGGGATTGGGATCTTATGATTCCCTATGCTGTGATGGCATACAGAGCAACCAAGCACAGTTCTACTGGATTCACTCCCAATTTCATGTTGTTCGGTAGGGAAGTGAGTGAGCCTGTGGATTTGGTGGCAGGGCTGCCTCCAGATGACACCAGAAATGTTTCAGAACCGGAATATGTTAAGAACCTGAGGGAACGTCTGGTGCTGGCACATGACATTGCCAGAGAGGCCCTTAATGAATTTACAAGGCGCGCCAAGAGACAGTATGACAAAAACTGTTGCCAGACACAGTATAAAGTAGGTGATGTGGTGTGGTACCTAATCAAAGGCAAAAAGAACCCTAAGAACAGGGTGAAGAAGTTTCTTCCATCTTATGAAGGACCGTATTTCATTCTTGGACAGTTGGACGACCTCATTTATCGCATCCAAAAAGGACCAAAAACCAAGGTGAAGGTTGTGCACCACGACCAGCTAAAACCTTACCTCAGTCGTGACCCACTGGATAGTTCTTGGGTCATCCAACAGGCTGAGAGCTGGGTAGCAGCAGAGGTGCCCCCACCAGCATTGGACACTGGTTTATCCGGTCTTGAAGTTGACTTGTCTTCATTATTTCCCAGCACCTGTGCAGATGGTGCTTGCACCTCCGTGGATCAAACTGTGGATAGTAGCATCCCTACTTCCAGCATGGCCTGTGTTCAGGATAGTGGGGGTAAAGTGATGGACTCTGGGCAGGGGGGGGGGGCCCTCGAGCACAGAGACCCACTCGTCACCGCAGAGGACCTGTCATGTTTGGTGATTGGATACTAGGCTAAGAGAAAAAAAAGTTCTAATATTGTAACTGTTGTTTTTCCTGTTATTCCTGTTCACTTGTTTGAAAGGAAACCTGGAAAAAAAAAGATTCCTCATAATGTTAGTTCATATAAATGGTTATTGTTGTACTGGATGGAAAATATTGCATTTTGTCAATCCAGAGTGGGGGTAGTGTTGTGGGGGTGTGGTGAGAGAGAGTGCGAGAGGGCGGGGCGGCAGGTGTGCGAGAGGAAGAGAAGGTGCGTGTGAAGGGTGGCAGCGAAGAAAAAGGGAGTCTTGTAAAAGAAAGGAGAATAAAGGTGGATACCAACCTTCCACATAAGACAGTGAGTGTCTGAGTCAGTTTGTTTTGCTGCTGTGGAAACAAAGACTACAACGGGTTTAACCACGAGGACGGCCTCACCCGAGGAGCTGAAGCACCTCCCCTGTCCGCCCCGACCACGGTCAGGACGAGAAGAACAGGAAAGGTTAACACTAGAATGATGGGCGACTCACTCTCTGTGCAACATATTTAATTTTTCTGTAAAACATGTAAAAACACAATTACTGACTGGAGCACACTGGACCACGTTCTCTATTCATGCTCACCACGTACTGACTAAACTACTACTTCTTCACAGTTAACTGTTTTACAGGCGACATAACCTTTAGGAATTTACAAAATGTGTTTTTTCACTCTTAACAAACACAAGAATTCCAAACATATTAACTATATTTGTCTTTTACAGTTTGAAACATTTAAACATTTTACACTGCACTCAATCTGCCACCGCGGTCGCCACAGATCCACGTCCGCCATTTTAGCTACAACACGTGGTGTCTGCCTCCCACCAACTGGTCAAACAACGCATCAGCCCATATCGCTCCCCAAAGCATTTAAAACAGATCACCACAACTGCCTATCATTTGTGTGTTCATTTCAGCCAGCTTACCTGTAAAACATGTAAGAACACAATTACTGACTGGAGCACACTGGACCACGTTCTCTATTCATGTTCACCACGTTCTGACTGAGTTTCTTCTTCTAATGTCAGCTACTGATGCATGGAACTCCGAGCGCCCTCTGCTGGCGAAAGTGAGTACTGACTCAGAAACCCTTATGCAACACACCAACTATTGCAGTTCAGATGGGCATAACAGTAATGTTAGTGGTTGCTTCTCCTATTCACATAAAATTTAATGGGGGGGGGGACTATTTTAAATGCCTGTTTCAATAACACAGTGCCACAATTACATAGATTTACTGGTCAAGACTTTGTTTACAAATAGTTTTAGCTGATGCTCTCTGTTTGGTGTTAAAATACTTGTCCAGTGAAAACTCTTTAGTTGAGGAGCTCAGCTGCAAAGCTGCCAAAATGTTTTACTTGGAGTGAGTTTCAAAATGCAGATAAATGGGTTGCAAAGTTAACTGACCCACAGCTTTTATTAAAAGTTTACAAATTACCAATATTCTGTTTGTTCATTTAAGTGCAATGTTATAAAAATAATGTAAAAACTGCACTATAAATGCAAAGTGTTTAAAAATGATTTTTGGTGATGTTTTTTGTTCACTTCTGGGAAACTTGGCTTGATTTAGTAGCGATACTTATCTCAGTTGCATGCTACCCCTTAACACAACATTCTTGAGTAAATATAAATGTACATTATCCATATTATTATGTAAAAGGTTATGTAAGTTTTATGTAATGTCATTTAATACAAGGTACTCAATATGTTTAAACTAAGGTCATCGAGGCAAATTCTTCAGATTTTTCTAACAATGAGTAATTATTACGAAATACATTATAAAGGATTACACAATGCAGTCATGTATCACGTATTCAGCAAAGTTGAGTACCATCTAAATAATGAAATTAGCTTGCATATATTTAATCCAACTGGATAGATCCTAATCATGCTAAATTAAAACTATAAAAGCATACTGTCAAGGTTCAGCCATCCAATTCCTTCTCTGACCACCAGAGGAAGCCCTCTCAGGAGGACTGAGGTCCCTGGTGCTCTCTGTCACTCCATCTCCCATCATGCACTGCATCATCATTAATCACTGTTGTGTTTATACCTGCTGCAGCTTTAGCTTCAAGCAAAGTCTTGTTTGTGTTTTTAGTCTTACAGGCTTAGTGTTACTCTCTTTGTTGCCGCTCTGTGTTTGACCTGTGCCTGTCTGTCTGCCTGCCTGTCTGCCTGCATGTCTGTCTGCCTGCCTGCATATCTGCCTGCCTGTCTGCCTGCCTGTCTGCCTGCATGTCTGCCTGCATGTCTGTCTGTCGCCATCCTGCCTCGCTCTTTTCCTGTTCCTGACTACGTCCTGCGTAGCCCTGGTCTGTTTGCTTCTGCTAATAAAGCGGTTTGCATATGGATCCAAACACCTCAGCCTCTTCGTCACATGTTTTACAACAATTGTGATTAACCAAACAACCACGGGGGTGGGGCTGAAAAATTGTTGGATTTTGTTGATATTTACAATTGACTGTATACAAAAGCTGGACTGAGTGATTCCTTCCCCCTCGTGTTCCAGATATGAAGTCAAAATCCCATAGACTTCTAGAGAAAAAACAGCTGTAACTCAGTCATTGTATTTGTCAGGTAAATTCACCTAAACACTAAAGCAAAATGCAGTAAAAGGCCACACCAACAAGCAAAGTGTTTTCCTATATATAAAGGACACAGACAGGTGTCACAATTTTTAGCAAAAATTGCCACCAGGAACCAGAAATGAGCCAGGAGAAGAAATCCCAAGATTGGGGTTTTCTGTCCTCCTGCATCGTCTGCTGGACCTTTTCAAGTTGGTGATCACAGTGATCCTGTGACCTTCATTTGCATTATCAGGAATAAATGTACAACAGGTATCACTCAACATTTTACAAACACCTCCTTGTTGAGCGACCAATAAGTCTAAAACCAGTCTGTTCTGTAAAACCAAAAGCCACTTGCTTGACATTTCTGGACCTTGCCTGTCTGCCTGTGTTTTTGGACCTCCGCCTGTTCCTACGTCTCCCGCTTCTCTCCTGTGTCCTGATCCTGACTTGTTTTCCTGACCAGTATTCTGTCTCGCCCTCTCTGTACTTCTGCTGCATTAAATCCAGTTGCACATGGATCCACACGCCTCAGTGTCGTTGTTACATTGACTCAGGCTGACTCGGACCAATTACTGCTTACAACCCTCGTCTGGCTCCAAATGGTGACATCCATGTTGTGGAAAAGATTGACATCATACTTACTCAGTCCAGTTCTCTTATACAGTCAATGATATTCACGACATCTCTGCTTGCATGTTTATTTTCCCCCTAGACATCTAAGATTCCTGGTGGTCAGTCATTTTTCACTTTCAAAGTACTTTTTAAGTCAAGTAGCAGTGGATGCAGTTTGTTTTGTGAAACAGACCACCCACTCTGGAAATGTGGTTTGTGTTTGGCTCTTTTTGAAAGACAGCTTCAAGAATAAAAACTATTTGAAACTGATGTTCAACAGAGCTTCTATAATCAGGGAATGGCTAAACTGGTCTGTTCTTTGCTAATAATCCTCCGCGGCAAAGTTCTGGCCCGGCGGGAGTCCGTGGCGTAGCTCTTCTTGTTGGTGCTCCAATCACTGCTGGAGGCAACTCCCACAGCTGACGCTCCACAGCGCCGCTGCGGGTAGCTCCTGTGGCT
Organism: Adrianichthys oophorus; assembly: GCA_036245035.1. Classification (NCBI taxonomy): domain Eukaryota; kingdom Metazoa; phylum Chordata; class Actinopteri; order Beloniformes; family Adrianichthyidae; genus Adrianichthys; species Adrianichthys oophorus. The sequence goes on along the minus strand of BSAI01000265.1, from coordinate 40,559 downwards.
GAGGAGTCACCAAGTCACTCCGTCTGTTTGTGTTCCCTCTCTCTGCCTCAGCCCTGGCCTGGCGTCCTGCTAGGCCTTTTAAACTTGAGGGCCCCCGACTCCTCCCAGACACACACCTTCGTGTCTTTATCAGTCAGGCGTTCAAAGGCCCTCGAATTTCAGAGTGACAAAAAATACTGATAACAAAAAATCACCCTATGACACAATATGCAGCTAAACACATTTACGTACCAGTGCACAGTCTCACTCCAGAGCAGTGTCTCTCCCAGACAAAAACAACAAACAGCGGATACTGAAAGCCTGGAATGAAAACACATCTGAGTGGAAACTGGAAATGTTCCACTTCCAAACCATCCCTGATAATCCAGTTCTGTTGTGGCTTTTTATGTCTGCATCAATTTTCTTTTTTTGCGCCTGCAATTTTTTTTTTTGCTTGTAACATATCTTTTATTTACAACATCTTTTCTTTTTATTTTGCAGTTTTTCATTTTATTTGAAATGTAGTTTTTGTTTCCACATTTTTTTTGCTGCAGTAGTGGGTCTTGGCCGTCTGGGTCAGTGAAGGGTTGTAGAGAGGCATGGCTGCACCTAAAGAGAGGCACAGGTATGCTTTACAGATCTCCTGAGGCTTGTGCAGTCACCTCAAGGGTCATAATGAAAATGGAACGCACCATTTTTGTGCATGTGGTAAATGTATCGTGAAGTATTTTTAGGGCTAATGGAAGTAACATGTACGTACGACACATGAGTAATGCTGTTGTACAGTGACCTTTTATGCAGCACTCCAGTCAGGTAAGTTAGGTGACTGACCACCCACAATGCTGCACGGGGTGTGAACATTAAATGTATGCGTGTTGCTTAAATGTTCACTACAACCTGATGCTCGCAGCAGGCCTGAAGAACAAAAATGAGCATGAACATTTTCTTCTTACAGGCTCACTGAGTTCTCGACAATCTTAAAATTTCATGGACCACCTCGCCCCGTACAGGTTTGACCATCTTTCACCCACCAGGACACGAGTTGGCTTTGCTTTTACCGGATATCCATACATTGTTTGGAACATAGTATGCACACACATAGAAAGATGATCTTTACTTACAAAAAACTTAGTGTGCATTTGAATTGAATGAAATTAACATATTATTTCAATTATTGAAAGATCACCTCTGATTTTTTCATTGTCAGAGTTTGAAAGCTTCACTGCATTTTTAAGCAGGACAACAACCGCCTTTGAAAAAGGGAAATTGTCACTAAGTTTGTTAAGTTGTACTTTCATCGAGTGTGTCTTTCAGTTAAACAACCAGTATTCACAGTTCTTCAAAGGTAATTTGGTTGTTACGATGAGCTTGTGCGGGGCCAGGTGGTTCCTGCTGGTGAAGCTGCGTTCACATCAAACGCGGTTGCACAGCAGGGGCGTCCAGTTTCAATGTTACATCAATGTACAAATGCAATCTGTGGTCCTGTGACGTGATTTGAGTGTCGTGGTACGTCCAGAGTTAAAAAAAAAATCTGAACTTTGGTGAAGACGTCACATCAACCAATTGGGGAATCAGCTTTGGACATGGGACGTGTCAAATGACATGATCAGCAGATTAAGTCCAAAACCAACATGGGCAGAATCTGGTTGTTCTTGTCCTGAACTTTATGATTTTCTCCTTATTTTCATTAAGACAACAATAAAGTCTTTTTCCCTACTCGGAGTAATGTGGGACAGTAAGTCATGATACTGGGTCACAGATAGAACGGAACCGTGGAGTTCCGTTGAAATCAGCCGTCATTCATGCAGTTCCTGCAGTAGATGGTAAACCTCACCGTACTGGGAGGGTCTCTGAAGTATTTCATTAACCCAGACATGGAGATAGAATTACCGATGCTTCTGAAGAACTTTTCAAATGAATAACCCTGATCTCTAAACGTCATTCGTGTCTTCCATGCGTTGTGAATGACATGCAGACACCACTCCAGGTAGCAATTTGGCTAAAAACATTTGGCAATAGCTCCTCCCACACGCGTCTGGGGCATCAAATTTATGAACTCATTTTAGACAAGCATCAAGCAGTGAATTCATCGGAAATAGAAGCAGCTGACGTGACTTTGACGGCAAGATTACAAAGATTGATCCAAAACGAGGGGACCGGACTTGGTGACCGAAACAAAATATATTTAAAAACAGAAACTAAAATATGACCAAAAATGTGGAGAAACAAAGGTGACAAAGCAGAGCAGATGACCTGACATGGATGAACTGAAAACCAGATACTTAAATAGACTTAGAGCAATTATATGACCTGAAGACAGCTGTGAATCATGATGAAAACTGAAACTGGTGTTACTGACAAAGGGAAACTCAGAACATCACCAAAGATAACAAAACCCAAACTAAACCATGGAATCCTCACAAATGTATTAACTTTAGAAGACTGCAATGTGGTGAGCGAGACTGACAAGGATGGAAAGTAGGTGTGGGAAGTCTAGAGTACAAGGAGCAGCTGACGGGTCTGGCAGCACAGCAGAACATGACACATGAGGAACAACCTGTGGGTCTGAACAGGGTTTGACTTGAAAGAAGACCTGTGGAAAAAAAACATCATAGAGAAAACTGTGTGCACACTGAGCTTTCTGAAACGCGCTCTAGATGTTTCATAATTACTTGTATTATTTCATTGTGTTTTTATAAAATATTGGTGAGAAAATTATTTCCAAAAGTGAATTTTTAATAGAAGCATGAGCATGCTCAATCGCTATCTCCTGGATTTTTGTGAGCTGACTTTCCCTCAGTAAAATTTGGTCATTTCCCTTTCAGAGCTCGGAAACCTGCTGGAATGAAACCCATCTGAACGTGCCTCAATAGCCTTTTGAATAAAACAGTGATTGCCCCGCTGAACAATCCTGTAGCAGCAAAGACGGTGGAGATGATGGGCAGCATGGATGTGATTATACACACCTGCCTCCTTTCTTCTGGGCCTCAGCAGGCAGACAGACTAACTGCCTATTGATTACTGAGAGCTTGTACCCAGGCCCTTTTCACTCCGATGAGGTAACGGTGGGATGGTAAATGCCAGAGAAATGTCAAAGCCTTTTGGGCTCAGATTAAAAGTGAGGCTCTCGGGTCAGTCAGGAGTCAACCATTACTGTGGCAGATCATCCACGGAGCGGAAGCTTCTTTTTTCAGTCAGAAAAGGCCACCTCTCTAATATTCAACATAACACCGCAGATTTCTCCAAAGACTCAATGGTAGATGTTAACCAACATGGCTGACTGCTCAACTGCTGTCAAAAAGCTTCTAATGAACAAAGAAAGGAGGTGGACTGCTCTGGAAACCAGACAATTTTCACAAAAGAAAATTAGATTTGAAAGACAAATTAAAAAAAGAAATTTAAAGCAAAATCATTTACATTTTTTATGTGATCAAAACATTTTGACTTTTTCTCAGACATTCAGGAAGGGGACAAAGGCTTGTGCTTTGGTCACATCTGCCCTTACAGATGTCAAACCTCAATGGGACACACTGGTGTCCCACAAGAAATATCAAATATCTACTCTGTGAAACTGAACGGAGAAAATACTCATGAACACCTTTTTCCTGCTGGCATTGTGCAGGCTATAAGTCATAGTGAACACATACAACGCGTATAAGTAAGGGTGAAGTATGAGACGCAGGCGTGTCATACAGACTTTTCCTTGATTTTACCCTCCCCCCAAAAAAAACCTTGCTGTCCCCATTAGTCATCGTTAAAAGCATGTATATGTCTAAAACATTTTTTTACATTATTCATTTTGTGCGCAAGTTTAAAAGAGCCTTCTTACCTCACAGCAAGAAGGTTCCCGGTTCAAGTCCTGGCTGGAGGACTTCAAACAGTGTCACCAATGGGGGACTTTTCTGTGTGGAGTTTGCATGTTCTCCCCGTACATGCATGGGTTTTCTCCGGGGACTCCGGCTTCCTCCTAACGTCCAAAAACATGCTTCAAAGGTGATTTAGTCACTCTGAATTGTCCCTAGATGTGGATGTGAGTGTATGTAAAGCATATTTACTTGTTATATTTTGAAATGGTTCTATTTTTTTTTTCTGTGAAGATTACAGGAAGGATTTTTAAAATGTGATTATGTGCTTTTTAGATAACATAAATATTTACGTTTAGCCACACCCTCTGATTGTTACACTGTTTCTTTCAGCCGACAAACTGACTCCGGCCCCTCATCTGAGAAGAAAAGTTATGTGGCCCTGCCAAACACTGGTGCCAACTTTCCACCAGAGGCAATGTGGGGTCTTGCCCAAGTACACAGTGAAACATGGGTAGGAAGGCAGGAATTGAACCTCCAATCTTCCAACCAGAGGTCAATCGCCCTACCGCTTCACTGCAGCTGCCAACACTGTAATAAATATAAAAATATAAACAGCACAAACAAAAAATCCTGCTATTGCACATAACAATGTAGCTCTCTAATGACTCTGCTCTCCAAAAAGCAGGGAGGGGAGGGGCAAGGTATGAGCAGCAGCAAGACCGGGGGTGTG
>BSAI01000265.1:0-35944 GCA_036245035.1 Adrianichthys oophorus | reverse complement strand
TGCTCCACAGTATTTACTCAAATTGAGCTGCTTTTTGCCCAATCTGGCAACACTACAGGCAAACAGACGCTGTGCTTGCATGAACTCCAAAAGTAAATTCAAGCTTTTTACTGTACGCTTGAAGAAAAACTGCAACAAAAGTTACAATCTCATCACGTTAGTATCAATACTCCTGAGTATCGGATCCAGTTAGAAATTAGAACATTATACACTGTGTGTACTTTGTGTGGACATCCTACGGGCGTCATGAGGCACTTTTGAGTGTCACCTGAACACCCCATGCATGCAGGATTTGTGCGCAGTCCGAAAAGAGCCAGTATTCGCACTTGGCTAATGACTAGAGTTTGGTGTAAGGGTTTCATATTACACCATCAGGAGATCTATGATCGACTTTGTAGTCATTTCACGCGACCTTTGGCCGTGTGTCTTAAACACTCGGGTAAAGAGAAGGGCAGAGCTGTCCACTGATCACTACCTGGTGGGGAGTTGGATTAGTTGGCTGGGAAGGAGGCTGGAAAGACTTGGCGGACCCAAACGTTCTGTGAGGGTCTACTGGGAATGTCTGGCTGAGCCCTCCGTCAGGGAAGTTTTTAACTCCCACATCCGGTAGAGCTTCAAACAGATACAGAGGGAGGCTGGTGATATTGAGTCTGAGTGGACCATGTTCTCCACATCCATTGTTTCTGCAGCTGTTCGGAGCTGAGGTCAGAAGGTCTCTGGTGCCTGTTGTGGTGGAAACCTCCAGACCTGGTGGTAGACACCGGAAGTAAAGGATGCCGTCAAATTGAAGCAGTAGTCCTATCGGGTCTGGCTGGCTTGTGGGTCTCCAGAGGCAGCTGACAGGTATCTAAGCGAGCTGCAGCCCAGGCTGTTGTGGAGGCAAAAACTCAGTCCTTGGAGGAGAGAGGCCATGGAGAAGGACTATTGTTTGGCCTTGAAGAGGTTCTGGCAAACCGTCCAACAGCTCAGGAGGGGAAAGCAAGTTTCTGCAAGCACAGTTTTTAGTGCAGACGGGGAGCTGCTGACTTCAACTGGGGACATTGTTGGATGATGAAAGGAATACTTTGACGATATCCTAAATCCTGGTCATATATCTCCTATTGAGGAAGCAGAGGCTGAAGACTTGGGGGTGGGACTGTCCATTACTTAAGCTGAAGTCACCGAGGTAGTCAACCATCTCCTCGGTGGCAAGGCACCAGGAGTGGATGAGGTCTGCCCTGAGTACCTCAAGTCTCTGGATACTGTGGGAGGGCCTTGGCTGACACGTCTCTGCAGCATTGCATGGCAGTTGGGAACTGTGCCACTGGACTGGCAGACAGGGGTGGTGGTTCCCCTTTTCAAGCAGCGGGATGGGATGGTGTCTTCCAACTACTGGGGAATCACACTCCTCAGCCTCCCTGGGAAAGTCTATGCCAGGGTACTGGAGAGTTAGTCTGATTGTCAAAACTCAAAACCTGGAACAACAGTGCAGTTTCCGTCCTGATCATGGAACAGTGGACCAGCTCTACACCCCCTATAGAGTGCTAAAAGGTTTGTAAGAGTTCGACCATACAGTTCATAGGTGTTCAGTGGATTTGTCTCTTGTGGTGACACGTGAAGAGTGATCTGGGAGCCTTACTGGGGGCTGTCCAGTCTCTGCATGACCAGAGTAGTTGCATATTGAACTCCAGCAGGGCTTCTACTAAACACTTCCTTTAGCTCCTCTGGGGCACCTCGAGGTGCTCCATGGCCATCTGAGAGTCTCTCGGCTGGCCTGTTCTTGGGCTGTTTCCGGAGCTGGCATGTTCTGGGGTCTTTCCCGGGGTCTCTGCCCAGTGGGGCATCCCGGAGTACCTCTCCAGGGAGGCATCCAGGAGGCATCCAGACCAGATGCCCAAGCCATCTCAACTGGTTCCTTGCAACGTGGAGGAGCAGGTGGTCTGGTCCGAGCTCTATCCGGGTAACTATGCTTCTCACACTATTTCTAAGGGACCGGCCAGCCACCCTACATAGAAAGCTAATTTCAGCTGCTTGTACCCGGGACCTCATTCTTTTGGTCATTACCCAGAGCACATGACCATAGGTGAGTACTGGAATGAAGACTGACCGGTAAATTGAGAGCTTTTCTTTCTGGCTCAGCTCTCTTTTCACCAGAACGAAGTGACCACATAGTGGTGGACACCGCACCAATCCGCCTGTCAATCTCATGCTCTGATCTTCCCTCACTCGTGATCAAGTCCCCAAGATACTTGAACTCCTGCACTTGGGGCAGGGGCACTTAACTCACTCAGAGGGTAAGCTACTTTTCTCCAGTTGAGAACTATGGCCTAAGACTTAGCGGTGCTGCCCCTCATCCTATCCGCTTCTCACAAGCCCTAAATTTTGGAAGTCATGCACCAGAAGAAGACGAGGTTTAAAGTCACAGCTGGATAAAAAAAAGACACTTTTTTGTAAAAATTATTTTACTGTAATAAAAAACAACTAAGCATAATTATTTTGAAAACAAACAAAACATAAATTTCAAACATTCAAACATTAAATTTTTTTAGGAATAAAAACAAGTATATCTTCACATTTTTAGAATTCATGCTGTCTGTCTCTAAAAACACAACGTAGCGAGTTAATTCACTCACTTTAGTGTTTTCAACATGTTCTTACAGTTGTCTACAGACAAATTTAATCAAATTTTCTTCAAGCCAAGTCAATTGAGTTGAATATATCGGAATTCTTTTTGGACTGTGGAGAAGCCATAGTTCCTGGTGAGAATCCACTCACATACTGCCTAGCATGCAAACTTTTTTAATGAGCCTTGGGTATGTTTTGCGTTGAGGTCATAATGTTTAGACGGCGTATTTTGACTATGAGCTGTTGCTCCTGGATTCAAATGAGCTGCTGCAGTTGGAGAAAAAGCCTAAGTTCAGAGGTTTGCATTTCTTGATCTGCCTTGCTGTGCTTGCACTATCTTTGTGCCCTTTATGCAGTGTGTGTGCTCCACCTTCAATCTGAAAGACCATCATTGACAGAATTATATACATTTTTCCATAGGTTGCCTGTTTGAGGTAAACCTTTGTTTTGCCTCACAGAGTTATTATTTTTTACATTATTTTGAAAGCTCTTTGGTGAAACATCAACTTTGATGGATGATTTTTGTTCAGCCGGGCGGTTTGGACCTGATATGTTACTTGAAGAGCTATCTGAGGTACTTGAGTAAGCTGATGGGTCTTTTAATGGTCCTTCATCCTGTAAGCTTTCATTGTAAGTTGTACAGCTTTCCTGTGTCTGTGTCTGAAATTGTTTTGCTATCAACTGAAGCGTATCCAGATATTTGATCTTCAAATGAGTTCTCTGTTATTTGTAATGAGTTACAACGTAAACATTCACTGTGGTTTGTGTAAAAGTTCTCTGGAGTAGAGTCTTGATCTTGACTTTTCTCTGCAGAATCATCTCTGTCATCAGTATACCCCTCATTTCCTTTTTGGCTGTCATCCTTTAGCTTTTTACCCTGTGTGCTTCTTCTTGTTAATTTTCAAATTCAGAAAATTTCTGGAAAGACGTCGAGCTATTTTTGAGAAAAGTGAAGTGTTTTTTATAAAGACGCACAGTGTTCCTCTTTTCAGGGCAGGTTTGCACCCGCTCAGCTTTGTTTGTTTTTCTTCCATCACAGCATGCAGCTTTCCTTCTTTTTCAGCCTTGTTCTTCCTTTCAGCTGTTCGTAACATCTGAAGTTCTTGATTTTCTCTGTCATTCTCATCTTCCTCTGTTTTTCTTACTGTTTGTAACTTTTGATGTTCTTCCTCTAAAGCTTGATTTTCCTTTTTAAGTCTGATACATTTCCAACCTTCTAGCCAAAAAACATTGGACGATCCGTTCTAATGGCTATCCAGATATTTATGACTGGATCAATAGCAACAGCCTCCGGCACAGTGCCACAACCGAAGGTAAATCTATTGTCCCTGGCTAGCTCTCTAACCAAACTAGGCTAATACAGATGCAAGCAGATTGTGCAGAGTTGATGGTGAGCAGTGTAATGGGGTCCTAATAACTAAGTTTTGTATTTTTTTGTAAATAAGCTTCTTAGTGCACTGCTACACTTTTCGCTGGTACAGTCGATATACGGTCAATGGTACTGTCCACTCTGCTGGAACAATCTACCGCTCGGTACTGTGGCCCCCTGTCCTCTGCCCCTCACCTCAAATTTTTCTTTTTCTTTATTTTTATTTATATATTATACCTTTATACTTTATTTGTTTGATTGACACCAGAGGTGGACTGACAATCTGTTTACTTTTATAAAGTCCACAAACGTGCTGTTGTGGTCCACAGTTTTCTGTCTTCTTCATGAATCACAATCATTTAATACACGTTAAAATGCAGATTTTCCATTCAACAGCAGGGGGCACTAATCGAGTGATGTCAGACACTATTTAAAGTAAAGCTGTAACACTTTATATTAAGTTTTGTTAACACAAACAAGCATTATTATTGCCCTTATCATTTTGTAAAAATAAAAGAAAATGCAAATAATAAAACATGTTGCAATTGTCAGGGTTGATGTGGGGACACAAAATGTAGACGGCACTCGTAACAGCAAAAGCCTGTTTTATTTTAGTCAGACTCAGGAAAGCCGAACATGAACTCATGTTGCTACCAAAACCACCCGACAACCAGTGCAAGGAGACGAGGACTTATAACCAGAGGGAGAGGATGAGGTGTGCACATCAGGGAGGGAGAGAACACACTAGGAGGTGAGTGGCAAGAGACCTGAAATGAGCAGTCATGTGATAACACAAGAAGCAGGAACAAACAACAAAATAAAACAGGAAATGAACCCCTTGGGTCAAAAACCCCACAGCAATATGAAATCAAGATTACCACTTTTAAACTTTAGTTTATTATAAACCACGGTACTGTAGTGGAAAAAAATGAAAATAAAATATTACATTTGAAATATTAAGATTATAAACTTCAAAGAAATATTGAAAACAAAATTACATGTTAAACTTGAATAAAAAATAAAACCTTAAACTTAAAACTGTTTACTAAAAAATATTAATCTGTTTTAATTATATTTTCAAGTTTTCTTTCCGTCTGTCCTCTTTGCTTTCAGTTCTTAGTTTTTAGTTTGAATTCATTTTTCACCTTGTCCTCTTTGTCCTCTACCTGCCAACCGAAGGGATGTAGGGCCTCGTGATGAGGGGGTGCTAGAACATCATTGTTAGCAATCAGGAGATGTCCTCTCAGTGCCATACTCACCAATTTTACCTGCACCCTTTATTACACAGACCTTTTACGCCTCAACAAAATACACCCCAACACACATACACACACACGCACACAAATACATTACACAAAAAGGTGGGACCTCTGATCTTCTGTCCCCTATTCCATCCCTGGCAGAGGGAACCGGGACCTCAGCAAAGGCGGCCGTGTCTCTTGGGCGCGTGCCTCCTAGAACCGGCAGCTGGGATCCCCTAAGGTGCTTACACACCGAAGGCAATTCACGCGGCAGAGGCGGCCAATTTCAATGTAAAGTCACTGGTTTAGACACAAATTGAGGTTCTGCAGCACCAATTGAGCGGCCACCGCGGCTGGCTAGGAATAAAAAAAATCAATCAGGGACTCAACTGTTAAATCTGATGAGGTTCTGTAATTCCATAGTGTGGAATTTGATGAATGCTTAGGACTGTAGGCCCCTGCTTTGGATTATAGTTATCAATATGACAGTGTTTTCGTCTGAGATTAAAAAAAAAGTAAAACTGACATTTGGGCAAACTAAACCAGACTGCAAACCATAAATAAGTATTGTTCTTTATACAGTCAAACATTTACTCACATTGGAAAAATAAGTTTATGTTGCCAATGGGTCTCCCTTTAATACATTAACAGAACAGATATGATCTGTTAATGTGTTAAAGTGCAGTTTACATTTGATGTAACAAATATGTCAGAAACAACAGACAATGATGTCAGATACACCATCAAATTAAAAATGTCATTATTAGTTATGAGTAAAAACAACTTTAGGTTACAAACGGAAACGTAAAATGAAAACAACAATATGATGAGCCCGAGAAGATCTCAATGCTACATAGTTTGTCCAAGTGGTGTTACCGTAGGGTGACGTCATCATCAGTCGAAGGACCCCGAGTTGTTCTGACAGGCTGAGTAGATCTGGTACCTACACCGGCTGCCGGGAGAGGAGAACGCAGTCTGCTCAGGCCTCCTGAAGTTTATTAAGTTTTTCTTATTTTCATTGAGACAACAATAAAAAAAGGTTCCCTCATTTTATTCTTGGTGAACTCGGTCAGAGAGAGACAGAAACACACCATAAGCGGCCATAAATCAGACACAGCAGCAGGAGAGTAACTCACTGGAGCTAAAGGGAAACTAAATATTTTCATGAACCAAACCGTGATCACCAATGTTTTTGTAGAGCTCTTCCAAATAAATAAACCTGATCTCTGAACAACATCCATGTCTCCCATGCATTTTTAATTGGGATAAACAGATGCCGCTCCATGTAGCAATAGAGCTAACAACATTAGCTGCTAGCTACTTGTAGCAATAAGGCTAAAAACATTAGTCGGTAGCTCCTCCCACACGCGGCCGAGGCGGCGTGCTCAGGGAACACATTTTTGGCCATGCGGCGAGCAGCAAACTTTCTGCGTGGTGAAGGAGGGGCGGGACATGCGAATATTAGACTTTATTTCCATCATTTACCTTTTCAAGATAACAGAAAACATAATAATGGCGTGTGCAAAAGTTTGGGCACCTTTCAGAGTTAGTACCTTGTACTGTCCCTTGGAGCCAGCCAAAAGTCCCAAATAATATACGTATTTTACAAACTAAACATTTAGCTTGTAAGCTATAAAACTTGTTTTTAACTTAAAATTAAATATTTCGTTTGCTAACTAAATGCTTAGTAAATGTAAAATGTATAAATAAATTAATTAACAGGTGAAAATGTGGATTTGAAAAAAGAAAAATGCTTTTTTCTCTCCTAAAACAAGCTAAAATACCCCAAATATTGCTGTTAAAATTTGACTATGTAGCTTTACAAATGGCACCTCACAGTTGCTGTAAAGAAGGTCAAAAAAGGAAAGAGTTCTCCCTCTGGAACATTTCCTCTGAGGACCAAAGACTTTCCAACCTGAGACCTGCATGACTGAAGAGTTTTATGTCATGAAAGAACAGAATGGAGATATAACTGACAGAGCTCTGAGGTGAAAAAAAGAGTTTACTTACCCCTGAAGTGAGACAGGGACATGTTTCCTATTAAACAACAAGGAAGTGACCACTCTGTGTTTCAGCCTTTCAACTTATTTCATGTGGCACACTTTGAGCAATAGGTGCTGGGCACCGGTTCAGCAGGAACCATTTCCAGCAGCACATTTTAGATGTTAATACTTTTCAGAGTTCAAATATCTGGAGAACAGGACTGCAGGCTCACTGGAGGGACTGTTGGCTGGAAGTGCAGAGCAAAGGGGGCTGGACTCAAAGGCTCCGGATGGACAATAACAATCTATTTCCCTTTTGCATCTTGAAATGTATTTTAAACAAACTTATTTAAAATAAATAATTTTATTTTTGATGTTCTGTTTTTAGACAACTGTTTTTTTTTTTAGCCATTTGTTTTAGATTGTGTTATTAAAACTTTTTTAAAAAGAAAAGTGAAGGCTTGTGCTGCTTTTGGAGCAACTGGTAAACTTCCCAGATGATTAAATTGTACCATAGGACCTCTGATCGCATCTCTACAGTGACTTAACATTAAAACTGGATGCCATTGCCGCACAAATTGCGTTCAGTGTTAACACACCTTTAGATGGATTAAAGGCCTGGACACACTATGTCCTACACCCTCTGTGCTGGACTCATGGGAACCTTTCCCACTATCCAGAAAATTAAACATCTGTACAAGGAATAACAGGTGCCACAATGGGTTTGCCTCTATTTTTATTTGGCAAGTGTGAAACTGTATGTACAATACAGAACATGTCCTACAACGCTACAAAGATGTACAACTTGCAAGGACTTTTATTTCTGTGAACATTGTTATAAAATATGTACCTTATACCATTAACAAAGCAAGAAACACATGTACTTGTCGTCTCAATGTCTGATAAGTGCTGCTTTGACTGCCCCTTGTGCTCTGAGTGTCGCTTGGTGTCCTGTGGGTCCTCTTAAACAGCCAGCGTATAAAAAGAAAAAAACTATGGCATAACCAAAAGAAGCACCTATATAAACATAGTCATAAAAAATTTTGTCTTACCTAAAATAAAGCAAAATCATTGGTGAAGTAATTGAACATATTTCTACAAGTGTATTAGTTTGTTTTCCGTTTGGTTGTGGCCCCACTTCAGTGAAGTTAATAGGGATTTTGGTTTTCTCTGTCTTCTACTTCGTCATTGTGCAAAACCTTTATGGGCTGAAGCATTCAAAAACATGTGGAAAACCTTCATTTTTGTGGTTGGAGGTAGCACTTGTCTCTCCTGCAGTTGAAGCAAAGGTTTATGGTGTCTCATTTCACATAATTTCATCAGAACAGGTGCTTTCATTCCTGTAGCTTACACATAGTAACACATCTGCGTGCAGACACACTGCCCTGCCGAGCTGAAGCTTCTGCTCTTCTTTACTAATGCTGGAATTATTGTCAGTACATCTGGCATGTGAGCAATTAGCAGACAGCCTCCATGGGCCCCATGATGCTATAGAGGAAAGTAAGCAAAATAAAAGGCATAGATTACAACCTGAATGAATAAAGATGTCAGTGGATGTCAAAATATGTATTTAAAGGACCAAGTCTGAGTTTTCAAAACTCTTTTTATAAAAAATCAACATCTCTTTTTAGAAGTGCTCCATGTATCAACATGTAATTTTAATATTTACTGTCCATGACACAAGAATCTAAAACATGTTTTAGGCTGAAGCAAAGTTCAGGGAGGTGAGCGGAAAAGCAGACAGGTTTGGGCAATTTTTAAAAGAACTGCTGCCCAGCTTTCCCAAATGTTCAAGCGGACCATGTGCCTTTTTGGGAGCACATACTTGCGCGAAAAGCTTTTCTCCACCGTGAGCTTCAATAAGTCAAAGTACAGGTCCAGTCTCACTGACAGTCATCTTGAAGCAGTTCTGAGAGTCTCTGCCAGGACGGAGTAGGCAAGAGAAGCCATGTTCAGAAGAACCCACTGATGGAGGATAAAAAAACTGTCAAGTTGAAGCCTTATTTTGTGTTTGACAGTTAAAATTTGACAGCTTTAATTGTACTGTGTTTAAATCTGAAAAAAGCAGATACAGAAAAAAAACGGATTTATTTACTTATTGATTTTTGTTTCATGTATTTGTTGATTGAGGGTTTTTTTGTAAATAATTTTACAGTTAATAATACAGTACATGGTCCATACAAATTTATAACCAAAGAAGGGACCTTAACTTAAAAACAACTTGTTCACACCAGGGTCCTTGTTCGTCTTTTTTGCGTTATAAATAAAGTTTTAAAAAATGGAGAAGATTGTTTTTTTTTTCTTTGAATCTGGTTCAAATTGTCATCGACTCCCAGACAGCCACGAGCTGCACACGCATGCATGAGCGCTGAGGTTGCGGCCCAGCCTCAGCCAGACTCTGCCTTCAGTGGCTCCTAGGTAAATTGAGTTTGAGACCCCTGCTCTACAGATCCTCTATTGGACCAAGCTCCAGAGGATGGCTAGAATCCTCAACAACCTTAAAAACTTTTTACACAATGTTTGGGATTACTGTCATGCTGGGAGATCCTCAAAGATCTAACTGATGCAAGTTTATTGTCCAAAGTCTCACCACACATGGATCCATTCATCCTTTCCTTCAAACAGATTAGTCATCTTGTCCTCTTTGCAGAAAAACGGCCTCAAGCCATGATGCTTCTATTTTCATGCTTCACAGGTGCTAAAGCACCACGTTTAAGGATTAAAAAAGAAGTAGAAGGGCTGTGGGTAGAACTTGAATGTTCTGTGACTAATACTTTTGATAACACTTTCTAATAAGACTCCTTAAGAAGCTTTATAAACACATTAACAAATGTTATTAGTGTGTATATTGGGTGTTAGTAAGACATTTATCAGCACAATAAGGTTTATTAACATACTTAATAAGATTTCCATAGCATCTAAAGCGAGACCATTGTCTTCAAAGGTCATATTAATTGTAAGGCAGAGGCTAAGACGTGTGGATCCATGTGCAAACAGGGTTTAATGAAACAGCACAGGACGATAAGACAAGGCATGGTCGAGGACAGGCGAGGGTCAAAAACACAAGGAGCAAGGCGGGAGGCGACAAGACAGGCAAAGATCAAAAACCAGGCAAACAGGAAGATGGAACGCTTAGTATGAACGAGAGGGAAACCAGTTTAAGACTGCACACAGAGGAGAGGGTGAGACTGACATATAAGCAGTGGGCTGATGACTAGATGAGGAGCAGCTGGTGAAGACAAGATGGCAGAGGTCCGATGCATGCTGGGAGTTGGAGTGTACAGGAGAAAAGAAGCTGTTAGTACTCTGGTGATGGCTCCCTCTGGTGGTCGGAGAGGGAACTGGACGACTGGATGCTGACATTAATAAAGTGCTTACAAGCTTAACAAATGTTTTAACTATCTTTGTCAACGTTATATTGACCAAACGGTGTGAGCACATCACTTCTATGCTACGCTCTGTTCACTGGCTGCCTGTGTCTTTTAGAATTGTTTCTAAGACTCTACTTTTGGTTTTAAATGCTTGAATGGTCTGGCACCTCAATATCTTTCTGAACTTTTACATTTTGGCTGCTTCAGCTTTTATAAGTGCTATATAAACAATAAAGTGATTTATTGATTGATAGATTGATTGATTGGTTGATTGATTGATTGGTGGATTGATTGATTGATTGACTGTTTTGCAGCACCTAATCTAAAGTGTTACCATACTTTTTTGTCTCAGTGTGTTTCTGTGTTTCAATCTGCTCAGGATATTCACAAACTGCATTCTGTTTTCTTCTGTCATTTATTATTTCAGTAACAAACAATTTCATTTTTAGTTTTTTTTTTTTTTTTTTTTGCATTTTTTAAGAAAATTGATTACATTAAACTCCTTAGATTTTAGAATTAAAGCATTTGAATCCTTTTAGGTTTGTTAAAATGACAATTTCATAAGCAAATGAAACAGCAGTGACCATTTTACTATAAAGCTAAGCAGTTTTTGCTGCGAAGTTGCTGTAAAGACTGTTTCAGGTTGTGATGCAGCTCTAGTGCTGTGCTCTCACCAAATGTGATTTGTGTATTAAATTTGTGTCAGCCGCCTCTGTGTGGACATGCACTGTTTGACACTTTCCCAAAAAATTCATAAACGTGACGCCCCTGACGCCTAAAGGAGCTACCGCAAAAATGTTTTAGCCTGATCGCTACATGGAACCACTGATGGTATATCTAATTTACAATGCATGGTAGACAGAGGATGATGAGTTATCAGGATTTTTTTGTTTTTTCATTTTGAAGAGCTCTACAAAAGTAACAGTAATCACATCTCCATGTCTGGGTTCATAAGATCATTCAGACACTCTCCCCCTACGCTGAGCTTCACTATCTACTGCAGGAGCTGACTCTGAATGACGGCCACTTTCAGCGGTTCTTCCATCTCTCTGTGACCCAGTTTGATGACCTACTGGCCTGTGTTAGTCCAAGAAGGAAAAAATAATAATAGGAAAATTATTAGAGGATTTTTTTATTGTCTCCGAAAAAAATAAGAAGTATGAAGTTCAGGACGAGGGCAATTAGATTCTGCCCCGTGTTGTTTTTGGACTCCGCTCACTGATTGTGTCATTGAACAAGACACGAGCCAAAGCTAAGGTCCTGATTGGTTTACGCGAAATGTCTTTTTCTGCAAAGTCCAGATATTTGAACTCTGGACACGTGCTGCTGCCCAAACTGTGCTGCTCTTGCCCTGAGCACCCACATGTTCACCAGCTGGTTTCACTCATTCATTGCTCACCTGTCTTTCCTCTGCAATCCCTCAGTCTATATGTTCAGTGCACTGAGCCAGGCCCAGTGCAAAGTCTTGTACATTCTCACCTCATGTACTTCTCTATCTTTATTCAGCCAAGCCTCTGACCCGCCCTGGAATACTGTATCTGTTTGTCGCCTCGGTCCTCATCTGCCAAGCTCCCAGCACTTCCCTGTTTTTCTCCTCACTGTCAATAAATCTCTGCATTTGGATCTATCTGCCTCCGCCTGTTCCTTACGCTATGAAGGTTCAAACTTTTTTAAAGTATTAAAAGGTTCATGTCTGTCCCAGAAAAGTCCATAAAGTGTGTATATAGAGAGGTTTTACAGCCTTAAAACAGTTCTAATCCTACTTCTACAGACTTCACTTATCACAGGTCATTTTAAAAGCAAACCCCCCGTGATAACCAGGGGAACACTGTTTACAAAAGTGGTTGTTAAGTCTGAGAAAGAAAAACACTTTGTTGAAATAGTCAGGATGTAATGGATTTGGATGAAGCCAAATGCAGGAAATTCAAAAGTATTTCAAAAATAAGACGGAAAAAAGTATTTCAGAGAACTGGGGGTTCTGGAAAGTTCCTCACAGTTAGAAAGAATTCATCCAGTTCAGCTTCACCATTGCAAGAAGTCTCAAAGTTCATACTCAGGTTCGGAATCTTTCCATCAGCTGTCTGGCTCTGTAACACCTAACTGAATGGTCTCCATGGAAACTGCACGAGGAGCTGCTCTGAGCCTCATCATCTGCTCCATCTGATGTTGAGAGCTGCCAGACCAGGAGATTAATGGAACAGCAGCAATAAAGGCTCTCTTCTCAGAGAACATTACAAAATGGATCTGCTGCAGTTTAGTGGAGATAAGACTGAACATTGAGCTAATGTGATGGTGCTCTGCGAGGAACAACGCAGCACCATCTGCTCTTCTCTCCTGTTTGATGCCCTGCAGATACTCTTCTCCTTTTCTTCACTTCAGTTTCTCTCCTAAAACTCTCTAAAAGTTTTTTTTTTCCTGTTTCTGTTTTTAAAACAGTTCTTCTCTTTGAGCCCAGCTGAACAACAGTGGCTCTATGAAGTGCTGGTGGTGGTGGGTGGGTGGAGGGGGTGTTCTCGGCTCTCTAACCGTTTGCTCCATGCGGACAGTTTCAATGTTAAGTCAATGGGATGTACGCGATCTGAGGTCCTGTGGTGTGATTTGAGCAGTGGGTGAGAAAAAATTGAAATTCTGAGGTCACCCTGTCGCGTCAACCAATCAGGGACTCAACTTTGAGTTCATGACACTTTCAGTGACAGCAGATAGAATACACATCCAATATGGCGGATCGGATTTCCTAAACTTCCATTCTTTTTCCTAACCTGCTGTATCCCTTTCGGGGCAGCGGGCTTTCCTGAACCCGTCCTGGCTACTGTTGGGCAACAGTCTGCCACAGGGCCATGAAGCTGAAGTCACACTCGCTATGCCGGCTCCTGGGAGACGAGTTGGCCCTGCGGGATGGAGAGACAGCCTGCACGGGTCTCCTAAACTTTATCATGTTTTTCAGTTTTTCATTGAGGCAATTAAAGAAAAAAAAGGTAATAAAATATAAAAATATAATAAAATATTAAGTTCATTAACCATTCAGTGAACCTGTAGAGGGAAATGTTTGTATACATTTTTCTACGGGCGACACATCGTAGTGAACACATACACGATGTAAATGGCGTAGATCTATAGAGCACTTTTCTACTTCATTGAAGGCGCTTTACAGTCACAGTCCCATTCACACACTAATGGCGGGTCCACTGCTGAACACTGGTGCCAACATTCCATCAGAGGCAATGTGGGGTTCAGTGTCTTGCCCAAGGGCACTTCGACACATGGGCGGGCAAGGCGGGAATCGAACCTGCAATCCTCCGATCAGAGGCCAACCGCCCTTTCCACTGCACCAGAGCTGCCCCATAAGGGTAAGTAAGGGTGAAGTAGGGGAGATACAGGCATGTCGTGCAAATTTTCCATTTATCAACCTCTCCAAATTCTGTTTACTGCTCAATAGCCCGTTAGTGCTGTTCATGTGATAATTGTATGCTCCTTGCATGCATCTTGACTGTGAGAAAGAAATGAAGAAAAATTGGACAATCAGAGTGTAGATTGTGTGGACATCATACGGGTGTCCAACAAGCACTTATACATCACATTCACATACCGTGCATGCAGCGTTTGTGTGCAGGAGTTGTCAGAAAGGAGCCAGTACTTGCCCCTTACTAGGGGTGGGCATGTCGATCTGAGTATCAATAGTATTGATACCAAGGTGAAGCATTGATACTGGTGTGATGAAATTGATACTTTCAATACTTTTGTTGCAGTTTTTCTTTAATACATACGGCAAAGAGCTAGAATTTACTCACAGAGTTCATGCTAGCGCAGCGTCTATCTGAATGCAATGTTGCCAGTTTGGGTGAAAAACTGCCCAATTTGGGCCAAAACCCACAAAACCCACCTGATTGCAGCGGAAAACTGGCCAATCTGGAAACACTGTCTGTCTGTGTAAACAGCCCCCGCGTGCCTCGGCCCTCCCTGCTTCATCGGAGAACAAAGTCATTCGCAGTTAACAGTAAGTAACAGCTGTTTCTTTCGCGACAGAAGTCTGTGAGATTTTGGCTTCCTGGAGCCAGCAGGTATATAACCCGAAACAGTCCGAACACAGGAGGAAGTGTAAACAAAGTCTTTAATTTAAAAAATAAATAAATAAATAAAAAAACAAGATTATCCAATGTCTGCCACAGGAAAACCTGCTGTCATCCGACTTGAGAAAATAGCCGAACATAAATGTGGGGCTTTAAGGTTCATCTTTGTGGGACTAAGAGGCAGAAACCCAACGTGGACAAATGTCCTCCACAGAAATAGTTCCACACAGCAGGATCTTCTTTACTCCGACTTGATGTGAGCAGTCCCATAAATCCAATAATCCAAAACTCATCAAAAACAACTCCAACAATAAGAAAAACAAACATCTCCAGCAGGCCAGATCACAGAGAAAAATCCAAAGAAAAAAAAAGGAATTCTGGAATTCAACAAGAAGACCACCAAAACTACAGAAACTACCAAGGCAGAGCAAATGAATCGGCACTGGAGTGAACAGAAACTGCAGTAAAAAGGAAACAGTCGAGAAAGATGAGGGCTGATTACAGGAAGCTGACGAAGAAAAAACCCTGAAGACTGAGCAGAAAGCTGAGCACAGGACTGTGCCGTGGTGACAAACAACTCGCCTCATTCTGAGCATCAAGTTCATCTACCAAAAGCAGAAATCTTCTTCATTACCAGAACTTCTTTATTCTTGCTTAAAGACCCACTTCAATTAAAATTGTGTTTTTGGTGTTTTGAACATGTTCTCACAGCTTTTCTTATGATGGAGGACAAATAAAGTCATTTAGGATTAAAATTGCATTTCTGAGTGTTTCTTTATTCAAATTTGGAGGGATCGGCAGCAGACAAAAAAATGCTTTGTGAAAACAATCATTCATATTATGTAGAAAATACGCTGGGTGGGTCACAAGTGCTCCATTCTGATGCCTCCACTGCAGACAAACAGGTCCATGTCCACCGATGCACCCACCCACAACTCCGAGTGAGTGTTTAATGAACTCCTGCCATGGAAACAGATGGGTGACAGAAATGGGGGGTGGGGTTGCTTGAACCTACAGTGCCACCCACAACTCAAGGGTGAATTTGTAATAAACTGTTGCTGCTCTGCGGGAACTATGTTCTCGAAGAAAACACAGGACTTTTTGATTGTCAACATTAACGTGTAAATGCACGCATTATTAAAAAAAATGTGCGTGTTAATTTTTATTAATGCAAATGAATTGCACTTTGCCCCTGCGACAGACTGGCGACCGGTCCAGGGGTGTTCCCTGCCTTCGCCCATGAGTAGCTCCGGTTAGGCTCCGGCAACCCTGTGACCCCGAAAGGGATAAGGCGGTTTGGAAAATGAATGAATGAATAATTGCACTTCAGCAACGACCGTCTGCTGCTTCTCGTTGAATGGTTATGCCTTCCATGGCGTGCATTAATTGCTGAAAACACACACTTGGTCGGGCATTATCCCACTTATAACATGGTCACTTACAAAAGAAATGAATATTCAAACGATTTTTAGTATTTTATCCTTGTTATTTTGGGGGTTTAGATCACTTTTCACAAAAAGCAGACTATTTGATTGCTGGTGCGGCCTGTTGTCATGGCAACACAAGAACGCGTCACTGAGCCGACCTTGGCTGACCTTGACTGGCAAAGGAAAGCGATATATCTGCTGGTCGTCACGTTAGGTAAAATAAAGCATCAGTTCAGAGAGAAAGGTCACCAGATTTTTGTCCAGATGATGAAGCAAAAAGTTTGGTTATAAAGAAGCCTGTGCATTGATATAGAACATTTGGGCTGTGTGACAGGAACTACTATTTTATGTATGCGTCAACACTCAGCAGCCAATCAGATTAGAGTATTCACTCGGACCATTTAAAGTGCAGAGACACAATGTTAGTTTCTTCTGGCTGTATATCAGCATCTTCGTTTTCTTGGAGTAAAACTGCAGACATGAAAGTCTTTACAGTTCTGCTTATCTTACTGTTGATGTGTTTTGTGCACACACATTACATTTCTGGGATATCTGAGCTAATACTTTAAATCAAATTTTAACATTCAGACAATAAAAATGATGGAAAAATGTTCTCTCTGGCCTTTTTTTTCGTTCAAAAGCTGCATATTGTCGTATAAAATTTACCTAGTGAAAAATTGTGATTAAGATTAATCACCATCTAAAAGTGTGATTAATCTGATTATTTTGACTACTTTTTTGATTGACAGCACTACTAAAAACTGCATCATTATAATTAAAAGACCACTGAGAAGGCTTTTACAATATATCAATATAATGGAGTTAGACTTTAAACGTTTGAACAAAATGCTTTCTAACAAATCCTCTCCTTCATCCTTTCTGTTTTGGATACAAATCTTTGAATCACAAATTCATTTTGAAAGAGAAAATAAATGTTAAGACCTACTTCTCTTTACAAAACTAAAGAACATGTATTTTTGAAAACTGCTACAAATGTTGTAAACAGGGGGTTCATCTTCTGGTGCCTGTTTGATATTGGGCCTGTGTGATCCTTTATTGAGCTCACCTCAACCCCGGTCCTCCTGAGAACCAGGGTCTTACCTGCCCAGTGTTCCAAGAATCTCTGTTGTTCAGTTGTTTACTTTAGACTCAACATTAGTGTGGCCCGACAGTGAATCTCCTGCTGGAGGCAGCCCGGAGAACCAGGAAGCCAGCCCGGGTCGCGAGGAGGAGGAGGAGCAGAGGCGTACTGCCGAGGAAGAGAGCGGGGCCCCTCTGATCCAGTTGTCTCAGGTCTGAAGGACGCTTTTTCCAGACATGTTTGAGCTCCTTCCAAAGATGCTCAGTAGGATTAAGGTCAGGACTCGTAGAAGGCTACTTTAGAAAATGTTTTCCTCTCAGACATTCATGAGTGGTTCTAGCTGTGTGTTTGTTGCAAGACCTATGACCTGTAACTGATACCAAACTTTCTGACACAGGCCAGCACATTTCTCTCTAGAATCCTTTGATAGTCTTGAGCTTTCATTGTACCCTGCACAGATTAAAGACACCCTGTTCCAGATCTAAAGCAGCCCCAGACCATAACAGAGCCTCCTCCATGTTTCACTGTAGGGACTGTCTTCTTTTCTTGACCTGCTTCATTTTTTTCCTCTGTGAACATAGAGCTGATGTTCTTTCCAAAAAGTTCTATGTTTGTCTCATCTGTCCAAAGGACATTCTCCCAGTGGCTTTGTGGCTTGTAAAATGTAGTTTGGAAAGTTCCAGTCTGTTTTTTTTTTTATTTGTTTTCAACAATGGTGTCCTCCTTGGTCGTCTTCCATTAAGTCCACTTTGTGTCAAACAACGACGGATGGTGTGATCTGACACTGATGTTCCTTGGACTTGAAGTTCACCTTTAATCTCTTTAGAGGTTTTTCTGGGTTCTTTTGTTACCGTTCGTATCCTTCTTCTCTTGGATTTGTCATCAGTCCCATGAATCCTAAATTTCTGAATAACGTGCAGCTTTAGTCACAGGAACATCAAGCTGCTTGGAGATTATCTTACAGCCTTTTCCTTTAACATGCTTGTCTAGAATTTCTTTCTAATGTCCTAAGACAACTCTTTCCTTTGCTTCCTCTGGTCCATGTTGAGTGTGGTACACACTATGTCACCACTCATCGCAGTGGCTACCCGTAGCCCTTTCTATAGACCCACCGACTGATTACATGACTGCAGACACGTTAGTGGACACATCTTGGATGAACATTTCCTTTTGGTCACATTATTTTCAGTCTTTTCTATGGGTAACATCATCTTTGTCAAGGTTTGTTTTATGATTTTGTTTTTGTAAATAGTTCTGTTGAACCGTGGTTGAAAAGCAATGTCTGACCTTCATATACATTTTTGTTTAAGGTTAAGTTTTTTTATTTAAATGGCCCCTTAAAATTACTTTAGTCACACAAGGCGCCGCCTACTAGAACTTTTGTCAGATTCAAGTTGTTTCTGTGACCATTGCAACTTTTTCTTTCATTAACCCAAGGGTACCAACAGTTCTGTTTACGTGTGTAGATCTTTTGCAGTGGTGATGCCTCATTTCTCCAGAATGAAGATGACTCCCATTGGATCCCTTCCCTCCAGACAGCTGGACTGAGAAACCAGGATGTGATTGGTTTCCTGAGCCACACATGAAGGACGGTGCAGCAGTGCTTGTTCTCATTAAGTCTCTATTACTGGGAGCGTAATGTGTTTTTAATGAAGGAGACCCAAACAACCACAAGTCGGACTCGACCTCTGGCCTCTCCAAGGAAGAGGGCATCTTCCCACCCCCTTACTCTCTGCGTCTGGAAGCGAAACTGAGCACAGGCTTTAAAAAAGCTGACACTGAAGCATTTGGCTGCTAATCTGAGGTTATGGGAAGGGAGCTGACAGATCTGCAGTCCAGGAATTTTCCACGTGGACACATGGAGTTTTTGTTGTTAATCAGACAATTATTTTAAGGAATCGTCCTTTTCTTTCTCATTTCAACCAGGACTGCCCCTCTCGCCCACACCACTCTCAGGCTGTGTCCCTCCCTGTTATGAGTCGGACAAACGGTATTCTGTCATTCTGAGCACGGACTGAGCCGAGGCAAAGGCTCGTTAAAGCTGCGGCAATCAGGCAAAGAAGGTTAATCACTAAAGTCCAATCAAAAAGCACGCGCTTGAGCTGAAAAACTGTACGCTTGTTTTAACACAACAGCTTCCAGAACAACTTGATCAATCCTTTATTTCATCTAGCAACAATAGAGGAGTTTTTGTGGTATAATGACACCATATCTCTATGTAAATGTTACCAGCACCAGATCTGAGGGAATCTGGACCAATAGAACACATAGGCTAGAATATACTGTGTTGCCAGAACTCTAAGCAATTGTGTCTGTAAATCCCAGAGAGGAGAGAAGTTTATGCTGTGTTCAGGCAGTTGCTCGTTTAATCTGAACAGCATGTGAAATAAACAGTAACCTGTATACACTCTAATGATCACCATTCAACTGAACAGAAACAGAAGAAATAAGAAAACTTAATAAAGTATGTAAAATGTATACACAATTTTCTTAAAAGTTAAAATATTTACGTCGGTCTCAACTCAATATTAAAAGACACAAGTTTCAATCAAGTGTTTTGCACACACACACACACACACACACACACACATGTTTTGAGTATATTTTATTGCCATAAACGTCTGTCTATCTGTAGTTCTGGTGTGACTATCTGTTTCTCCACTGTCTCTACTGATGAAGAAGCAGATTCTTGGAACTCTGGAAACTCAGTCATCTTTAAGTATAAAGCCTGTCACAGCAGGATACCAAAATACTGCACAGATGAAAGAAGGTGGAGGCACAAAACAGAAAATGTAGCCTTAGTACTTGGATTCCTGACAAAGGTTCTGAAATTTCTGAGCTGGTCAGAAGCACAAAAGAACAATAGAGGCAGGGTGAGAGGGTTTAGGACCAGACTGTTGGTCTTCATTTTTATTTTTTTATTATTGAACATGAGAGCTTAGCAAAATATTTTAGAATCCAAATGAGGAGGCAGAAGAACAGGTCAAGAGGATGTTGAATAGACGCTTTTTGGGTTTTTTTTTTTTTTTGCTGTTTTTCTCTGCAAATGTATTAAGGGGTGTAATGATTAATTTAAAAATGATTTGATTCATATCATGAATTGTGTTTGAAATTTTACAAATCCTTTGTATTGCTCACAAGATAATTAAGTGTAAATTAAATATGTGAACAAACAAGTAAATAAAAATGAATGTTGAATCCATTCACATTTTAGTTTCATAAAGATCAGCCCACTGTTGTTTTTCCACATCAAATTAATACATTCCTACATGAATACATTAATACAATATAAAAACATTCTAATTCTGAGACTGGAGCAAGATTCACCAGATTTCCACCCCTTTGACATTTCACACCAAGCCTCTTCCAACTGTGAGTACAAGAGCTAATATCACGTAGTGACAGTCCAGTGTGAACACCATTGACCAAAAGCACATACAAGAACCTACAGTCACTGCATTCTTGATTGAATGGTTTTAGATTGAAGTGATGTCATTTACTTGAAATAAAATGACTGTCTATTATGCTTCATACTGCAGTTTGGATGGTCTGCTCCCATTTCAGAATAAATTACCCACAGAACTTTGTTTTTAACTAAAAGGCTGGGGTAGTATAATTATTCAGTTTTACCTGTCGGAAAATACAATTTTACTCTGTGCAAGGTGAAATGTATTTACCATTTACCATAGCATCAGTGTCAGAACAGCACAAAGCTAATGAAAGAGGCAGTTTAATCATAATTAACCATAATCTACACTGACTCGGAAGAAATGTTGTTCTCTAAACTGAAACTTCGATGGCAGCGAGAGCTCAGGTGCTCCGGATTCACCTCTAATCCACTGATTTTTAGCATTCAGATGCTTTAAAAGTCCTGGCTCCACAGCCCTTCACTGTCCAAAAGGCTGTAAAGCTTTGAAAATGATAAACTTAGTCACTAAGTAAAGTAAAAGGGCTGCAAAAACGTTCTGAATTTCTAATTATACGTATAAAATTCTAAAGCTACATTCACACCGAAAGGGATACATGTTAAATTCGTGTTGAATTTGCATTCTATTTGGAAGTACAGTGAATTCACTTCTCGAAGCTTGTCCAAAAAGGTGTTCATAAACTTGACACTCCAGACGTGTGTGGGAGGAACTACTGTCCGAAGCGTTTAGCCTAATTGGCAGCATTGACTGTTTATCTCATTTACAGAGCATAGAACACACAGATGATGTTGAGACATCAAGTATATTTATTTCAAAGAGTGGCGGTTCCTTGAATTACCGCCTTAACATGGTGGAGGGGTTTGAGAGCTCGAGTGATCTCAGGAGCTATGTCCACTAGGGCTTTTGCCCACTGGTCGACATATGGCTCCCATGACAGACAGGTTCTAGGTGACGAGCCATAGAAAAAGCGGTTCAGAACCCCTTTATGAGTAGCACAATTCAAGATTTTATAATGTCGGCCAGATTGGCGTCACCGGGGCCCCACCCTTGAGCCAGGCCTGTGGTTGGGGCCTGCAAGCAAACACCTGGTTGCTGGGCTCTTCCCGTGTTCGAGATCACCCCGGTGGATGAGAGAGATGTGTCCCTTCGCCCTCTGGTGGAGGATAGGCCTCTGTTTGCGGTTTCAGTTTACGGACCGAACAGCAGTTTGGAGTACCTGGCTTTCTTGGTGTCTTTTGAAGGGGACTCCATCGTTCTCCTGATGTCATTTCTGAAGAAAGACATAAAATTGCCTTATGCAATCAAATCCGATTTCTACCTGTATTTTGCTGGACTTTCTAACATCATATTTAACCAATGTCATTGCTGCCTTTTAATAGTGTGATCACACAATAAATAACATTTTTCGGCACGTTAAAAACTTAATACTTTCAGCGATTTCAGCAATCTTGGTACCTAAACATTCAGCTCGTTCAGGACTTTACTGCTCGTACTTTTGGTATTCACATACTTTTTGAAACACTGAGTAAAATATTTCTCATGGGAAATGCTTCAGTTTGTACGGGACAAAGTCAGCAGACTTTGTTGCATGTCATCTACTTAACTACACACACTGCAGAGTCTGAGATGGACTCTGCAGTGTGTGTGGTTAAGTAGATGACATGCAACACTCACGCAGCAGACTTTGACTTTAAACTTGTTGCCATAGCGATGACACCCTCTTTCACACAGACACACTCATACATGCTTTAAGGAATTACAGGGGACCTTAGATGCTTTCAATGACACATGCATGTTTTTATTTACGGTTTGCTGGAAATCCATAACAGAACGTTCAGCACGTTCAGGACATTCATGCTTGTACTAATAATTTTAAGTTAAGCTAACATTTTAGAAACATTCTATTTATTTTTTTTTTTGGCTAATTTGGCATCTACTGATGAAGCCAAAAATCAAGCTGCTTCCATGATGTGTCTCAGTCTCACTTTGTGTTAGCTGAGCTCATAAGAGTTGCACATTTAGAAAATTGTTTGAGTCAAAATTTGAACACCACCACATGTGCGAAAAGTCACCGAAATTTGCACACACCTAGTAAAAATTGGGTAAAAATTAGGGAGGACCCAAATGCGGAAGCACTGGAAATAAAAAGTAAGATTAATAATAAAATGGGAATACGAAGTAAACATAGCAAAAAAACAATAAACAATAAAACAGTGAAATAACAAATAATAAAATAAGTTATTAGTAATCCAGTGTAAATTCATAAAACATGATAAAATAGATGAAGAAATTCAATTGGGGCACACCATATTTAATTTTGTGGACCCCAGAAAAATATGCGTTCATGCTTACTATTAAGTTTCTCTCAATGAGATGGGATTTGAAACTCTTGAGAACACTCCCTGAAAGGCCAAGACTTTTAAGTCTGTTTGACAGGATCAGGTGATCAACAGTATCAAAAGCAATGCTTAGATCCAGTAGAACTAATACTGAGATCTGACCTGAATCCAAGGATTCAGAGTAAGCCAGCCAAAAGCACAGACTAGAAAAGATTAAAGCCAACATTGACAATGGTAAAATCTGGTAGAGATCCTGGCATGTCCGTCATAATGAAGGACAGAGATCTTTTCTGCTGTCTTTGAACAACATCTGTCCACCTAGGTTCTGAGTTGTGTAAATGCTTTGCAGCATTCACACTTTAGTGATTCTCCTCCTCCTTTCCGTACGTTTTGCGGCACGTAAAAACTCCTTCATACTTTCAGCGATTTCAGCAATCTCGAATCAAAACATTCAGTTCGTTCAGTACATTGCTGCTTGTACTTTTGGTATTCATATACTTTAAAGTGAATACTAATATACTATATATTTGAAAAATTGAGCAAAATATGCCTCATAGGAAATGAATGAGAAATTCTTCAAATCAAAAACATTGTGCACTTTAAAACCTTTGAACTTCTGCATACTTTCAGCTAGAGACACCATTCAAACTTTTTCAATTTTCAACAAATATTGAGCAGTTTATGGTGTCTTCAGTTTTTTCAATCACCCTATGGTTGTTATGCAAATGCAGTTCAAGTTGTATGCACAGAAAAACTAAGTAAACTGCTTTCCCATATGCATACATGAATGTTCCTTTATTATGATTTATGTACAATATAAAACTGTCTATAAACAATAAATCTCTACATGATAGGTTTGTCTTTTCAATTTAGACCTTTTTTTTTTTTAAATCAAGACAGCAGCCACTTTCTGAGGTCAAAGGTCAACAAAACTTCGGTTGTAGTTCTAGACTTAACCTGGTGGCGTGTGTGTGAAATGTTATGAAGATCACTCAAACAAAGGTTATATTTTTTTCATATTGTTAGAAAATGTGAAAAAAATTGCGAATTTCACAATTTGCCCACAACATGGCTGCCAAGCCATAGGTCCAGTGGCAAACCCATAAAAATGTCAAAACTTCCATTGGACATCCTGACACGTTCGTTTGGTTTCGTTTGTGTATTTTGAAATTATTTCTTTTGAGCCCCATTAGAGATTTTGGCCCCATTCATTTTTTGGTGGTCTTTTCTACTGTAACGTCATCCTTTTATGAGGTGGGGTCGTTCTCTATGTCAGAAATTCATTTTCAACCAGGTGTGAGGTGCATGCGAACTTAAGTGAGTTTGAGTATGTGGCGGGGGCCAAAATCTGCTCAAAGGCGCAGTAAGAAAGAAGAATTACAAAAATTGCAATCTGATCTTTCAGTTCAGGACTGCTGCGGGACAGAATAAAACTTTATTACCAAAGAATTGTGCTAGAATTCCTCTCAGTTCTAATGATAAAGAAGTCACACTTTTGAAAAAAATAAAAAAAAACTTTGAATAGTCAATCAAATATTCAAGTTTTGAACATCAAGTTGGAGTCTTAACAGGTTAGCGGATGTGATTTGACACGACTTCCGAAACCATTCCATCCAGTTAAAAAAGAAGTGGAAAGGAAGGTGGGTTTGAGTCGTTTCTATAAAAAGAGTGTTGACAAATATGATTTAGAAATGTAACATGGTCAAATGCAACAAGAAAAGAACCATTCAAGCAGATGAACTGGCTTCCTAAAAGCCTGCCTTCAGCTTTCGGGGACTCCACTGAGCTTGGGTGTTTCCGTATCCATGAAAGTGAAAGCAGTTGAAAGAGCTGGAAGGAAAAAGTTGTCAAGGTCAGCCAATTTGAGAGTTTGTCATCATTACTGGGCTGCTCGTTACACCACAGGCTTCATTAGCTGCCTGATTGGCCCTGAGTTCAGCCCCCTGATGAATCTCTTTGTCTCTCAGAGTCATTACCGTTCGTCCTGAGAGGGCCGCTCTAGTGCACACACACTAACATCCCACTGATGCAGCGTACATGTAAATGTAACTGACCACCATGACATGAAGGAGAAGCTCCGCTTTTTTGGTATTCTGTGCAAAATTAGAGATCTCTGCCTAATGAAGTCTGGACACACTCTCACTGCAAGGCTTCAGCGGCTACAGAAGACATGGACTTTAATTGGAGATGAGCAGTGGATTCTTTTGAATCACTACGTGTAATTCTCACTCTTTCTTTTATCCAAACAGTGGTCCCTTTATTGTAGAACTTCTGTTAAAAAAAACTTGCAATAAGTGAAATGAGTCATTTTTATTATTTAAAATTATCTTAGAGGTTTAAGGTTGTAAAACTTCTCACTACACACTTTCTACACTTTGATCAGACAGACATGAATTTTTCTATATTTGTTTCTGTTGTGGGCTGCACGGTGGCGCAGTGGTTAGCGCTCCTGCCTCGCAGCAAGAAGGTTCCCGATTCAAGTCCTGGCTGGGGGACCTTTCTGTGTGGAGTTTGCATGTTCTCCCCGTGCATGCGTGGGTTTTCTCCGGGTACTCCGGCTTCCTCCCACCGTCCAAAAACATGCTTCGTAGGTTCATTGGTTGCTCTAAATTGTCCCTAGGTCTGAGTGTGCATAAGTGTGATGTTGGCCCCTGCGACAGACTGGCGACCAGTCCAGGGGTGTCCCCTGCCTTCGCCCATGAGTAGCCGGGTTAGGCTCCGGCAACCCCGTGACCCCGAAAGGGATGAAGCGGATTGGAGAATGAATGAATGTTTCTGTTGTTTAAACGTTCAAACTTTCATAGAATAATAAGTCCAGTATTTTAGAATGAAAATAAAAAATCCTCTGTACAAGCTGAACAGGTTCTGTACGAGAAGGCACGGCACAGATGAGATTGTTTGACATGGTCAAAAAAACATGCAAAATTGCACTACATAAAATCTGTAAAACAGCGAGACCACGAAAGCTGAACCGCGATTTCACAAGGGGACACGTTTGTATTTTGTTGCTGTTTTGGTAGCTGGACGTAACAGTTGCACTGGGAGAATGTAATGGACATGTTATTGTACATTTCTACCTTAGACTTGCTGCATAAATAAAGTTGAATACTTGTAAGATAAGCTTAAGTCTTGAGGTATATTAATCAAGAACTGCTGTGTGTGTGTGTTTTAAAAACAGAAGACTCTTTGTGTTCACTGTGTCTTCCCAGCACCTGGAGGAGGTTTGCTACCAGTTATCTCTGTTTCTGCATACCAACAGAACCACCTTGACCTTGTGTTGAATAAATGCAGCAGCAGAGGGAAAATGGACAGAGATTATTCAGAGAATGCTAAGAACAGCACTTTGTTCGTATCTCTCCCTGCTATAGCTGGAAGAAGAAGCTTCAATCTTGTGTCCCTTCATTTTGTGCAGACCTTTGGTTCACATGAACTTTATTTAGCTCAAAGACTGTGTTTTAAACCTAACATCTCTCTGGTGCCGAAACCCGGGACCCAATACCTGGACTAACGTTCGACGCGGGACCAAGGAGGCCAAGAATCTTCCGACAGCGCGGTCGCCTTCAGGCCGCGGGCCGGATCCCTGCCCCTGCGCCGGACAGCGGCTCCAGTGACGGGTCCCCCATTCGAACTAGACGAACCAGGTCTCCACAACTGAAGGTAATAAATCATTTTTGCTCTCCCAACAATTTATAAAAGAAAATTAAATTACGAACAAATTAAAAAGTATAAAATAATACAATAAAATAAACTAAGGATCCATTAAAATAAGGTGAGTGATCAGGGATCACTACAAGGGAAACAGGGTTTCCCACTAAAAAGGTCAAGTCAGGGACTGACCATAAAAGTGATCAGGGATCACAGAAAAAGAAAACAGGGTTTTCTATTAAGAAGTCAAGTCCGGGACTGACTCTTAACGGTGGTCAGGGACCACCAAAAAGAAACAGGGTTTCTTGGATGAATGTACATGCATGAGAATGAGTGAGAATAAAAGCCAAAACTACAGATATTGCTTAGTCATAGCAGATTCTTTAACCAAATGGGTAGAACTAGTACCGTCAAAACATCCAGATGCACTAACTGTGGCAAAAGCATTCTGTAAACACATCATTCCAGAGCATGGCATCCCAAGGGTGATCTGGAGTGACAATGGATCACACTTTGTAAATGATGTAGTGAAAAACATGGCCAAACACTTAGGAATAGAACTAAAAAACCACTGTGCATACCACCCTCAAAGCGCAGGCCTGGTGGAAAGAACAAACGGAACAGTTAAACTAAGACTAAGAAAAACTATGGAAGAAACAAAGAAACCATGGCCTGAATGTTTAGCCCTAGTTAAAATTTACATGAGAATAACTCCACCACCAACAGGGTTAACTCCTTTTGAAGCAGTACATGGTAGACTTTTCCACTTACCTCTGTGGGAGGGAAAAGGGTTTCAGGAGCAGGAGGGGTAGCTAGACCCCCTAACTGAATGGCTCTACAAGCTGTTCAGACAAAAACCAGTCCAAAGAGCAAATGATCTGCCTGTCTCTTCTCTCTCCTCACAACAGGAACCACTGAGGCCTGGTGACCTGATCCTGCTGAAGGTGGTGAAAAGAAAAAACTGGACTAGTCCAAAGTGGGACGGACCATTCAGAGTCCAGATCACCACCCCCACGGCAGTCAAGATCGCTGAAAGGGACACTTGGATCCATCAGTCTCACTGCAAAAAGGTCTACGAGCAGAAATGAGGATCCACTACCTCTTCACGATCACCATAGGCCTGGCCTGCCTGGTTCCACTTCTGGCAAAGATCCAAACACAAATCTGGGGAGATGACCACCAACGCTCCACCTGCCCACTGATGACCAGCTATGACAGAGGAGTCCAACCGTACACCTACTGCCTGCCCCTGAACGGAACTAATGCAAAGATCATCATTCCCTGAAGGGAATAGGCACCTACTGTTATACCTGCAGAGCTTTCTCAACGCCTCCATCCTCCTAGAGGAAGCACAGAACAGAGAAATCAGTGCCATCAGACTCATGGTGATGCAAAATCGCATGGCATTGGATCTCAGCCTGGCACCCCAAGGAGGGGTGTGTGCTGTGATCAGAGAACACTGCTGCACCTACATCCCTGACGAAAATGGAACTATACTGGACGTTATGCGGACTATGAAGAACCTCAGAGCTGCCATGTCCCAAGACCCCGTCGCCCAACCAGGGTGAATGGACTGATTTTTCACTGGCTCATGGCAGCAAGTCATCCTGAACGCTATTTTACCCTTTGTGTTTGTGTTTGTAATGATCATCCTCACCTTAGCCATGGGTTCATGTTGTGTGATCCCCCTTCTAAAGAGATCCATGAGATATGTTTTTCTGACCCAGATTTATCATTATAACCAAATTCCCCTGCTAGAGTGGTCACCTGAAACTGACCCCATACTCACTCCCTTGCCAACAGATGTCCCCATTTAAATGTTATTTTCATTGTGATTGTGTTTCTTCCCTACAGGTCCAGGCCATGAAGGCTATCGCTCCAAGTGGAGGGTAGGAAGGGAATTTTCCCTAAGAATTGCGCATTTAGGGTTTTTCGCCCTTCCCTGAGATCTAACCCTGTTGTGTTTTACCCTATGATTCCCCCCTCCTAGACCCACACCTGTGGACGGAGAGGGGATGATGTTTTTAAAACCCACAACAGGGGGGAAATGTAAGATAAGCTTAAGTCTTGAGGTATATTAATCAAGAACTGCTGTGTGTGTGTGTGTGTGTGTGTGTGTTTTAAAAACAGAAGACTCTTTGTGTTCACTGTGTCTCCCCAGCACCTGGAGGAGGTTTGCTACCAGTTATCTCTGTTTCTGCATACCAACAGAACCACCTTGACCTTGTGTTGAATAAATGCAGCAGTAGAGGGAAAACGGACAGAGATTGTTCAGAGAATGCTAAGAACAGCACTTTGTTCATATCTCTCCCTGCTATAGCTGGAAAAAGAAGCTTCAATCTTGTGTCCCTTCATTTTGTGCAGACCTTTGGTTCACATGAACTTTATTTAGCTCAAAGACTGTGTTTTAAACCTAACAATACTTGATTAGTTTTTTTGCAAACACAGGAGATAAAGGGCAAAGCTCAGAAAGGATCATTTGCCTTTTCAAATTCTCTGGCCTTTGGTACAGAAGGC
The DNA here is from genome assembly GCA_036245035.1 of Adrianichthys oophorus. Taxonomy (NCBI): domain Eukaryota; kingdom Metazoa; phylum Chordata; class Actinopteri; order Beloniformes; family Adrianichthyidae; genus Adrianichthys; species Adrianichthys oophorus. Next base: position 6,873 of record BSAI01000265.1, on the reverse strand, counting down.
ATTTTTTCCTGCAGGTCAGACAGAATTTAGAGTTAAACAGTCTTCCACCCATTTGTGTTCATTTCCTGTCATTAATATGTCAAACTCATTAAAAGCTGCCGTTTAGAATCACAAATGTGTTGTGTAAACACAGAGAACACAGTAGCACTTTGCTACCATTTTCAGCAACATGTTCAGCCTTTGTTTAAAAATGTGCAGATTAATATTTCCAACAGGGAGTTGAAGGTGGGAGGACAGCAACCATCTAAAGGTGGTAAATTTGGTGTGGGGGCAGTATGTATTTAAGGTACGCTGCTGCGCTCAGAAGAGAAGAGAAGCATCAGCGCACAGAAACAGCATCCACACCCTCAACCTTATAGAGATCAACAGCATGTATGTGAATCTCATCCATCCATCCTTCAGCAGCTCTCTGAACTGTGGATTCATGATAAACTGTTATTTTTACATCAAACATCTATTGCTTTGCTGAGCTTTTACTACAGAATCAAATCCTTATGTGAAGAAAAGACTTGTTCAGACCAACTTCTTCCCAGTACAGGATTGTGGGGACATGCTGCCATTTCAGTCCTCCACAATTTAGCACAGATCCCTTCACTTTAACACAAACGCGCCTGTAGGACCACCAGCGAAGGCTGTACTCGCTGATTTTGTGGCATCCTCTCAATCTTAGCTCTGGCTAATCTTTATTTTGTAATTATATATTTAGCTTACACACTTAATATCAAAATTTATAAAATTAAACATTTAGTTTGCAAACTAAATATTTAATCTGACCTAAATATGTATTTTTCAAACTAAAGTTTAGGTTTTGTAACTAAATATTTGTTTGGTAAATAAATATTAAAGTCTATTTTGAATATATTTTGATTAGAGCTAAATTAGGATAACATTCTAAATATTTACTTAGGAGCTAAAAATTTAGTTATTGCAAATTAACTTGCTGATAAGCGGAAGTGGTCTACTAAAATAAAATCTGGATTCTGCTCTATCTCTGAACTGATTTGTTGCACGTCCAACCTTCTGACCAAAAACATTAAATGAGATGTCCTAATGGCTATCCAGACATTTAAGATTGGATCAACAGCAACAGCCTCCGCCACAGAGCCACAACCAGCGTAAGTTTATGGTCCCTACCTATCCCGCTAAGCTGTACATTGTTAGCTAGGCTAATGCAGATGTAAGTAGAATGCTAATATTTGATTGTTAGAAGTGTAATAATGTCATATGTTATATTGTTAATGTTCTAACTATAAGGTTTGTTTTTTTCTGTAAATATATTTCTTAATGCACCACAACACTTTTAAAACCCATTGGTACAGTCCATGTACTGTCGATGGTACAGTCCACTCTGCTGGAACAATGAGCCATTCCATACATTAGCCGCCCCTCCCCTCCTCTCCACACCTCTAACTTCAACTTTTCTTCATTTTTATTTGTTTGACTGACGCCAGAGACGGACTGGGGATGTGTTTATTTTTGTAGAATCCACAACCGTCCTGTTTTTGTCCACAGCCTTCTGTCTGCTTCTTCAATCACAATAATTGACTACACATTAAAAAGTTTTAATTTTCCATTCAACCGCACAAGACGATAATTAAGTGATGCTTGATGTTTACTTGGAGTGAAGCTGAACCATAAAACAAACCATTTTCCTTTTTCTTTTTTTGTGGTTCTGTGGCGGAGGCTGTTGCTGTTAATCCAGTAGGTGTCTGCATGGGCATTAGAACGGTTCATCCAGTGTTTTTGGCGAGCTGGTGGGACATGTCTTCAATCAGTATAAGAACATGGGCAACAACTCTGGCACAAATCAGTTCAGAGAGCGAAATCCAGCTTTTATTTTGGTAGGCCACTTCTGCTTTTCAGCAAGTTAATTTGCACTAACTAAATATTTAGCGCTAAACTAAACGTTTAGATAAAAATCTAAATATTTAACATTAATCTAAATATATTCAAATTAGACTTTAATGTTTATTTAATAAATATTTTGTTTAAAAAAAATAATATTTAGGTCAGATCTAAATATTTAATTTGCAAACGAAATATATAACTATAAAATAAATGTTTCAATTAAATTCAATATTTAGTTTTAGCCCCAAGGCTCCATCCTGGGGCCACTTCTATTCAATATCTACACTGGCCCAGGTTATAAAGTACAACAACATTAGTTACCATAGCTATGCAGATGACACACAGATATATTACAATGACACCAGGAGACCGAGGCCCTGTACAAGCTCTTGGTAAATGCATTGAGGACATTAATGACTGGATGTGTCACAACTTACTTCAATTAAACAAAAACCAAACTGAGGTTATTGCCTTTGGGGTTAAAGAGAAATGGTTGGAAGTCACTACAGAGCTTCAATCTATACATCATAACACCACCAACCAGGCCAGAAACGTGGGTGTAGTGATAGACACAGATCTGCATTTTGATAAACACATTAAGGCAGTCACAAAATCAGGACCTGGAAAAACTAGTTCATGCGTTCATCTTTAGTCGACTTGACTACTATAACTGTGTTTTCACAGGACAACCAAAAAAATCAACCAGGAAACTACAGCTTATTCAGAACTCAGCTGTTCATGTTCTCACAGGAACCAAAAAAGTAGATCACATTAGTCCAGTTCTGAGATCTTTACACTGTCTGCCTGTCTACCAGAGGATAGACTTTAAGGTTATGCTACTGGTTTATAAAGCTTTGAATAGTTTATCACCAAAGTACATGACTGACCCCCTGACCCAGTATATACCAGCCAGAACTCTCCACTCATCTGGATCCAGTCTTTTGTCAGTTCCTAGAGTTAAAACTAAACAAGGAGAATCTGCATTCAGCTTCTATGCTCCACATATCTGGAACAGACTTCCAGAAAGCCTTAGATCAGCTGAAACACTCAGTGTATTTAAATCCAGATTAAAGACCCACCTGTTCTCAGCTGCATTTGACTCATTTGAATTCAAACGTTTATATCTGCACTGCTTATCTATTTATCTAGTAAGTATCTGGGTCGTCTCCAAAGAAGAGCACAGAAGAGGAGCTGGGTCAACATGTTTCATTTAAAAAGTAGATTTACAGCAAACTCTTCAAATATTCCTTTTCCAACAACTCTTTTTTCATATGTCTTCTGTTCAAACCTTTTATTATACCTCCCTCTATCCTTTTTTTAGGATGTACAAATATAAAAGGAGTAAATCTCTAATGAATTTGTCTGCCAAATACTGAAAAAAAACATCCAAGTCACATGACAAGTCTTCAGGAGGTGAGTGATGAAGGTCCGATGCTCCTGTGGGTGGTCACTCCCAGCAGACCAGCTTCCTGTTCAGAATTGAATCCATTTTCTGTCTCTGCATACCCCACCGTTTTCTTTTCATCTGCTGTTCAGACATATTGAGCTGCAGTGGTTATTTCCAGTCCCTGCTCATCTCCTTACAGTGAAGCTCCTCCTGGCAGTTTTATCAATCCCAACACTGACTTTCTCTTACAGCTCCATCAGGCTTTAAAACCACAAAAAGGACCAGCTTTTGCATGACCTGAGCTTCTTCACAGTAGAAAATCCTTTTTTCATATAGACATTCGAAACATTGCCAGACAGCAGAGAATTTGACGCAAATAAATGACAGTAAGTTTGACTTGTAGTGAACACCACAGCTGAGCATTTGTCTGCTAAAATCAAACATTTTTCTACACGTGGAAACGTTTTAACCAAAAGCTGCCTGTTAGTCTGTCAGTCGACTGGTTAGTTACTTAAAATGCATGTTCTTCACATTTCCATAAATATGTTAAAACCTCCTGTGGTTCCTGGTAAGAGGTTGGACTTCTGGGCTTCAAAGAACATAAAGTCTGTGCTCGGTGGGGGAAGAACCAGGAGGTTTTAGGAGAACAGACTGAAACCTGGCTTGGTACTGATCCACCAGCTACTCTCATTGAGGCTTCTCCACCTCATTTTAACTTTTTATTTTCTATCAGAGAAGGTAAGAGAGGTGGTGGAACAGCATCAATTGCTCAGCAAAATATCAAACGTGAAGTCATTATTTATCTGATCCTTCTTCATTTGAGCATCATTCATTCCTGTTCAGCCACCCACCTATTTTAGCAGTCACTGTTCACAGACCACCAAATCCTCCCTCCTGCTTTTACAAGATGTTTCCAAGTTTTTATCTTTTATTTTCTCAAGGCACAATAGGATTCTAAGAACTGGAGATTTTATTCTTCATGTTGAACCTGAATGATCCTTTTGCCTTTGAGTTTTTAAATCTGTTAAATAGTTTGGATTTTATCCAGCATGTGGCACAGCCTTCTCACAGCAGAGGACACACCCTGGACTTGGTTTGTTGTTGACTTGGCTGTGTCAGACAATTATGTGTGGTTTTTAAGGTGACTGGTTTTATCCAGCAGGAGGCCTCAGCTAATGAGAACTGTGATGAAATGATACATAACTCTGTAGTAGCTGCAAATTTGATTGACTGAGCTGAAAACCAAAATACTGAAACCAAATCCAAAGACACATTTGAGAAACAGTGCTACTTCAAATCTAAGAAGGTATGCAGGAGAGCAGAGAAAATTAGAAAAACAGTCAACTATGACTTCTGACTATGATAACCATGCTGTCATCCAGGCAAGAACATTTTATTTTTCAAAACTCATCACAGACAATAAACACAACCCCGGTTTCTTTTTAAGACAATTGTTTTTTTTATTAAACAAAGATGTTATTAAATCTATAATGCTTCACTCACAAACTGCATGTGAGGACTTAGGAGTAAAGTCATTACTATCGGATCTACCCTTCAACCAGAACATGACACGCATCCGAGCAGGACACTGACATTGTTCTTACTTTGGTTTTGTCCTGGTTGATGGGAAGAAGCTTGATCAAGTTTTTTTCCCAAGCAACCATTACAACCTGTCTTTAAAACCCCATTCCCACTTCTGTTTTAAAAACATTCGATGGATTCTTTGAGTCAGAGCTTTTAAACATGGTGAACTGCTCTCTACAGATGGGTGTCTTCCCTCTGAGCCTCTGAGCCGGCGGTGGTGAGGCCCCTTCTGTAGAAGAATAACATGGATCCAAATATTATGGACAATTTCAGACCTGTATCCCACTTAACACTTTTAGGTTAAATGTTTTTACTCAATTAGATGATTTCCTAAATAAACATAATATTTTAGAAAAATGTCAATCTGGTTTTAGGACAAATGACAGTTCTGAGATGGCCCTTTTAAAGATTTTAAACGACCTCAGAAATAATTCTGACATGTTTAGAAGCGTTCTATTGCCTTCAGTACAGTAGATCAATAGATGTTATTTGCCAGACTTACGACTCGCATTGGCCTCTCAAGTCTTAACTGGTTCCATTCTTATCTTACAGATCAACATTTTTATGCACATCTAAATACATGCTCCACAGAGGTGCTGATGCATACTTTAATTTTAGTCATTTAGATTATTGTAATTCCCTGTTCAATTTTGCTAACGCTATTGTTTTGCTAACACTTTTGTTTTGCTAACGCTATTGTTTTGCTAACACTATTGTAAAGAATTTTCGGGTACGTCTGGTATTTAGTGGAGTGTGCTGTTGCAAGGTCCTCTGTCAGAAGGAGACTCACATCCAGAGTGTTGTATAGAACTGCCTTTATTTGGCCACCAGCATGGGTTCACAAAGATTGTAATGTGGGTGTGGTTTCTAAAGAATAAAGAAACAAAATAAAACATGAATTGAAACCAATATACATTTCCCTAATCTAAACCACTCAGCCATGTATAGTTGAGAACTCAAAATGAAACATTACATAAATTAGGAGAATTTATCAAATTGCCACTAGATGGCGCTCCAAACCAAAAATGAGTCTCATTTGTACCTTTTAGCTAACCATGAGGCTTGGGGCTAAGAGAAATAAGAAATAAAGGGAAGAAACAACAATGGTTTACCTCCCCAATACCATAACTTCCATTCGAATTAACATTTAACCAGGGAGATAGCATAATATGCTTAATACACGCATATTCAAAGAACGTGAACTTATTATTTAAAGGTTGTCACTCTCCTAAATCGCGTGCAGAACCCTAAACTAACATGGGATAGTAAAACATTGCAAGGTAACTCAATGAGGGTACACTATTATTAACTTACATTCATGTGACGCACACCAGTCTCAACAATCCAGATACCCCGCAGCTCTGAGACTTCTGAGCCACGGAGCTAGATTGATATCCTTCCGATACTGAAGTCACATGACCAGACGGCATGCTGGGTAATGTAGTCCCACTGAATAACAGAGAATTTTCTACGACTATTGTTTTGCTTAGGCTTTTGTTTTGCTAACGCTTTTGTTTTGCTAACGCTTTTGCCTTGCTAACGCTATTGTTTTGCTAATGCTTTTAATTTGCTAATGTTTTGCTAACGCTATTGTTTTGCTAACGCTTTTGTTTAACTATCACTATTGTTTTGCTAACGCTTTTGTTTTGTTAACACTATTGTTTTGATAACGCTATTGTTTTGCTAACGCTATTGTTTTGCTAACGCTATTTTTTGCTAACGATTTTGTTTTGCTGACGCTTTTGTTTTGGTAACGCTATTGTTTTGCTAATGCTATTGTTTAGCTAACGCTTTAGTTTTGCTAACGCTTTTGTTTTGCTAGCGCTATTGTTTTCCTAACGCTTTTGTCTTGCTAATGCTATTGTTTTCCTAACGCTTTTGATTTGCTAAAGCTATTGTTTTGCTAATGCTTTAGGTTTGCTAACACTTTTGTTTTGAGAATGCTATTGTTTTGCTATCGCTATTGTTTTGCTAATGCTTTTGTCTTGGTAACGCTATTGTTTTGCCAACGCTTTAGGTTTGCTAACACTTTTGTTTTGCTAGCACTATTGTTT
>BSAI01000261.1:0-22087 GCA_036245035.1 Adrianichthys oophorus | reverse complement strand
GGGGGGGGGGAAAATGACGACGACATGCTGTGAAAGCTGACCACAGACCCCCATCTACTTGACTGTCGATGACCACTCAGAAATGACCTTCCGAGTTCAATTATCAAAGGCGTTTTTTTTTTTTTTTTTTTTTACCTCTTTTAGTGCTATAAGTTGTACAGATATTGGTCTTTTTAATTTTTTTTTTTTTTTTAACTTTCTAGGGATGCTGAATGCACTGGGAATGGCGTCAAATTTAAAAAGTACAGTGCTTTGCTTTCTAGGTTTGTATTTCTGTTTTTATTTTTTTGGTCTTTTAAAATTGTTTGTAATTCGCAACAAAAATGAAATCCAGCCAGACATTACTATTGAGCTGTATGAGTTCAATACACAACTTTTTTTTTTTTTTTTTTAACAGATGTTGCATAAATATTAAATACAATGCTTGTGTTAATGATCCTTATGTTTCCTACAAAACAGCTTTAAGACATGGTTTGTAAAATTTGGCTATTTTCTTATTTTACATAAACGTTTATCAATACAAAAGATGTGTGGCCTTTTATTTTACTTTATGAACATTTTTAGATGCTTTGAAAAGTGTTATCAACAGAACGTCATGAAGGAGCTTCATGTATACATTTTGGTTCCTAAATTGCCTGCTGCTGCAGGCTTTTAAAGCTAAGATGTTCATCTTTTGAGCCATTGTTAAAACATTCCCAGTGGTCGTCTAACGATATTACAATTTATAGTCAAAAAAAATTATTTTCACGTTTTTTTTTTTTTTTTTGTCCAGAGCAGCAGGAGTTCATCAGAAATTTGCCTCTTGAGTCGCATGCAAGATTATTTGCGCAGGAGTAAGCTTCTGCAAATATCCCATTATCTGTTTAACTGCTCTCTCTCCCGCTAGCTTACAGCCCCTTACATTCCCAACCTAACATTAGCGGCGCAACAAATTTGCAGGAAACATTGCAGCAATGTAGCCATACAAGTTTGAGCCGGATCCCAACTCAGACAATGAAAATTATGTTGACGTGTCCACTTACCAGAGCAGGGAGACTTTGGTCTGCCTATTTCGCTTGCTGCATTTCAAAAGATTTTTTTTTTCAAATGGCATTTTTTCATCTGCTCTTGGTTCATTCCAATTTGAATAGAGAAATACTAAGGTACAACTTTAATCTTCAGCTATCCATCTTCTTCAGCTCATCCGGGACCGGGTCGCGGGTAACTTTAATCTCACATTTTTTTATGTATGTCCTCTATCATAAAAAGTGCTGGAAAAAAAAACTTGTTAAAAACACTTGAAACACAATTTTCATTGGAGTGGGTCTTAAATGTGATCGGAGAATAATGGTTTTGTGTGTGTGGATTGTTTCAGCTGTTGCTGTTCTTTGTCACAAACCATATTTACTGTTGGGAAAAAAATCACAGAATTGACTGCCTCAGCTTTTTTTTGAAAGTCATTTACTGTTGGTCTTAAGCTATGTTCACACCACTCTCTGCAACGCGTGTTCAAGCAACCACTTTCAATGAAAAGGTTTTGTAAATGTGCTCTTAAGTTCTCTTAAGTTCAAACTCTTAGAGTTAAAACTCTTCAGTTCATGGATCGCTATGGAACTTTCTTTGACAGTTTTTGGACTCAGAATAAATGGCCACTGAACGGGAGTTGAAAGTAAAACCAGGTTGAAGTTTGACCAATCGGGGATTCTGATTTGGCAGTGACTTATGGATGGCGTCCCCTTTTAATTCACAGGAGTGCCAACTGTTTGAAAACCTATCATGGAGAAGAAATTTATTATTGTGTTTTGTGCCCGGCCGAAATTCTATGACACCAAGTCTTGCATCAGAATAGAGCTGTGACAGAAAAAGCCTGAAAGTCTGAATCAAGATTCCCCAGATTTGCACTGGTTTGAAATTTTGTACTAATTCTCTTTCAACTGTAGGTGGCGGGCAAAACCGGTGTGAACATTGCGTTTTAAGCCTCAGTGTCGTCTGATTACAAGTAAAGAGGTGAAGTTAAAGTAGTGAGGAGGGTGTTATTGCCTCAGTAACATGTTCTTAAATCTTTTTTTTTTTTTTTTCCAAATGTTGATGTAATTACTTCAACAGAAACAGTACCATCTAGAAAAGTTTGAGGGCTGAATGCATGCAACAGTTTCAATCGTTGACTGTAAATGAGAAGTGAACCAAGTGAGTGTGACGTCACCCATAGAAAATAACTTACATCCGGCTCCAACGAAATAAAGTCAGTTCAATTGTTATATTATTGCAGTTCAGCTTGGTGCACTCTCTTTCAGATATTTATTGTATTTTTTCCCTGTCCTTTCCTTTTAAAGTATATTTGTTAAAAAAAATATCATCGTCATCATCATAGGACGGACTCACCTTTCCAATACCTTGGCATAGACTTTCCCAGGGAGGCTGAGGTGTTTGGTTCCCTGGTAGATGGAACACAGCCTCCGGTTCCTCTTCTTGAAAAGGGGAACCACCATCGTTGTCTTCCAGTCCAGTGGCACAGTTGCCGATTGCCACGCAATGCTGCAGGTACGTGTCAGCCAAGGCACTCCCAAAGCATTCAGAGACTTGAGGTACTCAGAGCGGCCTTCATCCCTTCCTCTTGCCTTGCCACCAAGGAACTCATCAACTGCTTTAACAACTTCAGCTTGGGCAATGGACAGCCCCACCCCAAAGTCCTCAGCCTTTGCTTCCTCAGGAGAAGGCATGTCAGCAGGACTGAGGAGATCTTCAAAATATTCCTACCACTTCCTGACAATGTCCCCAGTCAAAATCAGCAGCTCCCCACCTGCACTGAAAACGGTGCTTACAGAAAACTGCTTTCCTCTCCTGAGGCGCTGGACAGTTCGCCTTCAAGGCTGATAGTCCTTCTCCATGGTCTGCTCATCTTATCGCTCGTGTAATCCATATGTGTATTGTGGATTTGGAGAAGGCGTTTAACCACATCCCCGTGGTGTCCTGTGGAGGGTGCTTTGGGAGCATGGGGTCCGTGGAGCCTTACTGGCTGTCCAGTCTCTGTATGACCAGAGTAGTAGGCAGCAGTAAGTCAGACCTTGGCAGGCCTGCCCTTTATCACTGGTTCTGTTGATAATCTTTATGGATAGAATTCCCAGATGCAGCCAGGGGCCGGAGGGGTGTGGTTTGGAGACCACAGGATTTCCTCGCTGCTCTTTGCAGATGATTCTCTGTTGATTTCATTGAGCCAGCACTTTCAGCATGCATTGGGATGGTTTGCATTCCTACACTCTGCTTCTCAGAGTGTGAAGCAGCTGGGATGAGGGTCATCACCGCTAAGAATGAGGCTTTGGTTCTCAATCGGAGAAAGGTAGCTTGCTCTCTCTGGGTTGAGTGCTCCTGCCTCAGGTGGAGGAGAGTAAATATCTTGTGGTTTTGTTCATGAGTGAGGGAAGATCGGAGCATGAGATCAACAGGCAGATTGAAGCGGGAACTGCCAGATTAAAGCGGGAACTGCCATTGTGCGGTTGCTGCACAAATTTGTTGTGGTGAAGAGAGAGCTAAGCCAGCAAGCAAAGGTCTCAATTTATCAGTCGATCTCGGTTCCAGTACTCACCTATGGTCATGAACTCTGGGTCGGTCCTGACCAAAGAACAAGGTACCTGATGCAAAATGAGCTTCCTAGAGTCACTGCACCAAACTGCTCCAATACATCAAGAAGAGCCAGTTGAGGTGACTCAGGCATCTGGTCTTAATGTTTCCAAGATGGGGAGATGATCCAAGTACGGTCCACTGGGTGGAAGTCCATTGGAAGACCCAGGACACGGTGGGAGACTATTAAACATGTCATGTAACTATCATAATGATGCAAAGTCACATGGAATTATGAGGATAGACAGAATAGTTATCAGGAACTCTAACTATACTATCACATGCAACATCACAAGGGGGTCATCATCCTCTCCCTCCCTCTCACTCAGGGTGCAGAAAGAAATAAACATATCAAGATACAATAACTAAGAGCAAGACAGAGTAAAACAGCCAGACAACAGAACACACAGACAAAAACCCCACACTTAAACCCCAGTCCACCCAGAAAGACTAAATTAATGGTATCCCACAAGTCCTTGCGCTGCCAGATCTGACAGAAGACCCAATCGCAATGTGTCTATGACCTTCACTATAAAAACTAACTACAAATCTCATCATGCAGTGCGGAAGCTGCCTTGCCGAAAACCAGTGTTGTCAGAAAAGGCGGTTTCCTGCCCATTTGGCCGGTTTAGATCCTAAATTTGCGGGCAAAAATAGCTTTGGGCTGGTGGACATAATATGGGCGGGTTTGGGTTTGGTTCAGTGGTTCATTATTAAAACACATTTAAGCAGAAACAAGCGCTCAAGAGAAGCAGGTAAGTCATAGACTCATGAGTAAACTATCCTCGCCATGAAAAAAAAAATGTGTCCACTACCCTGTTCTCTAAATGTCATTTATATAAGTAGCTTTTACTAACTTTTAGTCTCAAAATCGCTGTATTTTGCGTGTTTTCTTTATTACGGCGCAGAGACTGTGAGGTGACACGGCGCACGAGCACAGCCTTGATTGCGCAATCCCTAATAAACCAACTCATCATGTCGTGTCTCTAGTTTACCAGCGGTGTGCTAATAATGTCATTTTTTTAATGAACTATTTATCTGTTTCTTTGGTGTTTGTATCTGACATAAAGCTGCAATAATAGGACAGACGGTGATGAAGGCAATGAAACAGCTGCGATTTTTCAGATATGAATAAATAAACAGTAGATCATTTGTTTAGGAATACATAGAAGTTTTTGGGAGGTTTTTACTGTTGGTGTGCAAAATTAGGAAAACACCAAATATTTTTGTAGTAATCTCAAGTTAAAAGTTATTTGGTTTAGTTTTTAAACATCATATTGACAATAGAAGGTTTTTAAAAATAGTTTCACTCAAACACCAAACAGAAGTGAACTTGATGTTAAAAAAAAACGATGCTGATAAAACGTATGTATTGGAGACGACCACCCGGCGCCTAGAATCCAGAATCTTGTGGACCTGGTAAACTTCCTCTCCGTCGATGATGAGGGGAGGAGGACCACCACTAGAGGAACGTAACGATGACTCGTCATCGCTAGGTGAGGCAGCAGGCTTCAGCAGAGACACATGCAAGGTTGGTGAGATGCGATACTCGGGTGTCAACTGTAACCGGAAGGACACAGGTGAAATTTGTCGAATGATCTTGAAAGGACCCACAAACCGAGAACTCAGTTTTACAACAAGGTAGTCTCAGTCGCAGGTCTTTGGTGGAGAGCCAGACCCATTGTCCAGGAACAAAACTGGGAACCTCACGGCAATGTCGATCTTCCTGCTGCTGGCAGCGGTGAACAGCAAGTCCCAACTGAACATGGGCCGCTTCCCATGTCTCCTCACACCACCGGAACCAATCATCCACCGCTGACAGATTGGAAGGTTCCCCGGACCAAGGGTAAAACGGAGGCTGGTACCCCAACACACACTGAAATGGCGTCAACCCGGTGGCTGGTTTCTTGGGAGAATTCTGAGCGTATTCCGCCCAGAGTAGGTACCTGCTCCAATCTTCCTGGTGGGAATGACAATAGGTCCCCGGGAACCAATTCACCGAACCATTGGACTGTGGATGGTACCCGGACGTCAGACTCACGTTAACTCCCAGTCCCTGCCACAGTTCCTTCCAGACCCTCGAGGTGAACTGTGGGCCCCAGTCTGACACGATGTCTTCAGGTAACCCATAATGCCGGAAGACGTGGTTGAGTAGCTGCTCCGCCGTCTCCATAGCGGTGGGTAACCTAGGCAGAGGGAGGAGTCAACAAGACTTGGAGCAACGGTCTATAACCGACAAAATCACAGTGTTTCCTTGCGATCTTGGGAGGTTGGTGATGGAATCAACCGCCAGATGGGACCAAGGGCGTTGAGGTGTGGGTAAGGGCTGAAGCAAACCAACAGGTAACTGACGGGGCGTCTTGGCTTGTTGACATGGTGTGCAACGGGTGACATACTGCGCCACATCCGCCTGCATGGTAGGCCACCAGAAAGAGTTCTGCATAAGACTTTGTGTGGTGGCCATACCTGGATGTCCTGCCGCGGGAGTGCTATGGACGAAGCGGAGTACTTGATCATGATGAGCCGGAGGAACGTAGGTGCGATCAGCAGGGCAAGACGGAGGTGGAGGGGTGGCCTCGTTGGCTTCGGTGAGTTCTGTCATGAGATCCCATTGGATGGGAGCCAAAACAATGGACTGGGGTATGATGGTTTCGGACTTCGTGACCTCTCCCTCTAGAGGTTCATGCTGGCGAGATAATGCATCGGCCTTCCCATTCTTGGACCCGGGTCTGTATGTGATGGTGAAGTGGAACCGGAAAAAGAACAGCAACCACCTGGCTTGTCGAGCATTGAGCCTCTTGGCAGTCTGTAAGTATGCCAGGTTCTTGTGGTCAGTCAAGATGATCAACGGATGGGTAGCTCTCTCCAGCCAATGTTGCCACTCAGCGAAGGTCTCTTTCATGGCCAGTACCTCCCAATCCCCCACGTCGTAGTTCCGTTCTACGGCAGACAGTTTTCTGGAATAATAGGCACATGGGTACATTTTGGCGGGCTGACCTTGACGTTGAGAGAGGATGGTTCCCACACCAGAACTGGATGCATCCACCTCCACCATGAATGGAAGTGAGGGGTCCGAATGGTGGAGAATGGGCGCCTGAGAGAAACGTTGTTTGAGAGACGCAAAGGCTTCCTCAGCCTCGGGCGTCCAATGCAGTCGAGCAGGAGGACCTTTCAGCAGTGAAGTCAAGGGAGAGGCCACAATGCTGTAGTTACGTATGAAGTGTCTGTAGAAATTGGCAAAGCCAAGGAAACGCTGGAGTTCTTTCACAGCAGAAGGTTGAGGCCATTGCAGTACTGCATCCACCTTTTCCTGGTCCATGGCCACCCCCTGAGCACTGATAACATATCCTAAGAACGACACTGTGGTTTGGTGAAATTCACATTTCTCATATTTGACATATACTTTGTTATCAATCAAACGCTGCAAGACCTGGCGAACATGCAAAACATGCTCCTCCATATTGTCGGAGTAAACCACAATGTCATCAATGTAAACAATCACATGTCTTTGGAGCATGTCCCAGAAAACGTCGTTCACAAATGCCTGAAACACTGAGAGAACGTTGCACAAACCAAACGGCATTACGAGGTACTCGTAATGACCCGTGGTAGTGGAAAAGGCGGTTTTCCACTCATCCCCCTCTCTTATACGCACCAGATTGTAGGTGCTCATCAGGTCCAATTTAGTAAAGAACCGTGCCAACTGTTCCAGGGACCAGAGGCAGGGGGTATCTATACTTAACAGCTATTTCGTTGAAACCACGATTAACAATCCAGGGACGTAGACCTTCGTCTTTCTTCTGAACGAAGAAGAACCCTGCAGAAGCGGGGGACGTGGAAGGCCTAATGAAACCCTCAGCCAACTCCTCCTGGATGTAACTTTGCATGGTTTCAGTTTCTTTCTGAGACAAAGGAAACACTCTACCTCGTGGAGGCGTAGCCCCAGGTATCAGTTCAATGGCACAATCGTAGGACCTGTGAGGTGGCAGGCATGTAGCATGCTGCTTGTTGAATGCCTCCCGTAGATCCTTGTACTGAGGTTGCAGAGTCATGGCGTCAGAGGGGACTTCAGAGTCGCTAAAGTCTAGTTGAGTTGAGGCAATCACGTTCTGCAGAGACGAACAGGTGCGATGTCCCAGGGGCAAAGACCGTCTACTGCGGAGACTGCCACCAGTGAAGAGCAGTGTAGAAGAGGGACGTTATTAGATGCAGCAAACTCAAGGTCAATGAAATTTCCCACTGCCCCTGAATTTATCAAAGTGGTTGTTTTTACGTGCTTTCCCCTAAGCATGAGTGATATAGGAATTTCAAACGTGACAGAATGATCACTCACCAGTCTCCCCGACAGGGGGGACAGTCGGGACAGGCAGCACGCAGATGACCTGGGAGACCACAGTAGAGGCAGAGGTTTTTGTCGAAACCAGCAATCTCTCTCTCCCGGGGAAAAACGGGTGGAACCCAGCTGCATGGGTTTGGCACCGGCTCCTGGGTGGGGGTTTGATGAGGTTCCCACCACTGACGGAGAGTCTGCTCTGACTGTTCTAGGCTTTCTGGCTCTCATAAGGTCGTCCAGTCTTATAGCCATAGCAATCAGCTGATCCAGATCAAGGTCCTCATCACGGCATGCTAATTCCCGTTGCAGCTCAGATGACAGTCCACGGCAATACACAGTTTTGAGTCCACAGGGGGACCATTTGGTCTGAGCGGCTAAAGTTCGAAATCGTAAGGAGTAAGCTGCTGCTGTGTCCTTTCCCTGTGTAATATCCAACAGCTGCTCCCCGGGTTCTTTTCCCTCGGTGGGATGAAGAAGCACATCACGAAGGAAACGAGTGAAGGCGTCATAGGACTGGAATGGTAAGGAGCCACCAGACCAGATCGCAGCCAGCGATTCCAGCGCAGACACCTTGGATTCCTCCGTAGGGTAAAGATGAGCCTGTTGATGAAGATACAGCTGGCACTATAGCAGCAATCCCTTACAGCGTTCAGGCTTG
The DNA here is from genome assembly GCA_036245035.1 of Adrianichthys oophorus. Taxonomy (NCBI): domain Eukaryota; kingdom Metazoa; phylum Chordata; class Actinopteri; order Beloniformes; family Adrianichthyidae; genus Adrianichthys; species Adrianichthys oophorus. The sequence continues at coordinate 13,499 of BSAI01000261.1, read as the reverse complement.
CCGTCGAACTTGTCCGGCAGGGAGAGACGTGCACCGGAAGCGGAAACGCTGAGCAAAGGAGTAGTTCCGGAATCACCGGGCGTGACCGGCAGGGGAGACGTCGTGACAGTCTGATCATTAATGGCCAGACGCTGCATTATGGCCTCTGTGGCTGCCGTCAAACGATGGAGCTGACGGCCATGCTCCAGCAGCAGGGCGGTGAAAGTGGGGAGGTTCGAAGGTGTAGGGACTCCCGTTGCCGGATCCAAGTTAGGCGTGGTCTTCTGTGAAGAAGACGCTGAGGCGTGTGGATCCATAAGCAACTAGGTTTAATGAGAACAAGGAGCAAGCAGAGGCAAAGTCGTAACAACAGGTAAAGTTCAGACACAGGAGAAGGCAGGAGACGAGTAAACAGACGAGAGTCGGTAACCAAAGACAGGAAGAAAACAAATGCTTAGACTGTACTCCAGGAATGCAGATACAAGACTACACATAGACTGAGTGACACAGCGAAGGTGCCTGATGACAAAACGAGATACACCTGGGTGAACCATGGACCGGAAGCAGTGCAATCAGACTTGCACTCAATACTCTGGTGAGAGTTCCCTTTGTGGGTTGGAAGAGGGAGTATCTGGGCGAGCCCTGAAAGCCAGGCAAAAGAATAGGTAAATATATGTTGACTTTACCAAATAATTACTGCCGCCTGAATGTGTCAGTGTAGCAGGTTCACGATGTATAGTATAATTACACAAAATTGTATTTTTTATTTTACACCTTTCAATTAGGCCGCATGCTATTAGGGTCCTTCAGACTCAGACTATAAATTGATGCTCCGACCTCCCCCTTCCCTTTTGCTGTTTTCTTAATCGGGAAGAGGTGAATATGGCGGATATGTTTTCCTTTATATTTTATTCTGGTGCTAATTTTAACTTTGTAGTTTTTTTTTTGTTTTTTTTTGTTTTGGGTGTTGTTTGTGCGCGGCACATGCTGACCCCATATTTGTTGTAACCAGAGAATAAACGGAGACTGCTCCAATGAAAATTCCTCTGGCATCACGTGGCTTCCTGACGTATTGCACAGCAAGAGCATAACACAATGCAGGGCAGAGAAAAAGACGGTTACATCAGTATTGTGTCCCTTCCAGTGTCTGCTCTGCGGTCCGTCATCACCTGCATTTCTTCATCGGCATATTTATTGCTTTCCTCATCGTAAGTACTTTCCCAGAAACTTGGCGTCTCTGCTGTTCTTCAGTCTGATAGTTGAATTCTTCTCTACTTGCTTGCTCATGTTTTGACCTTGATCCGCCCTGGAATTTCATCTCCTTGCCCATCTGTCTGTTCTTCTGCATGTCCATAGAGGAAATTTTAATCTGGATTTAACTTGTGAAGCCCGTGAATTGGAGTAGAAGACCTTATGAAGGAAATCTTGACCTGCTCACAGTGAAATCAACCACTTTTGAAAAATTTGGCAGCCTCATCCTGTTGCCCTGCACTGTTCTCATTAACAGCAAGGTTTCATCTTGAGATGCTGTTATCTACAGATCATAACAATGTTCCAGAGCCAATTTAACTGGCAGCAGGTGAATGGCTGTAGTTTCATTTTTTCTTTACTGCAGTTATACTTTCACATCTTTATGGTATTAAACCAATTTTTTAGACACTTCTTTTGTGCAGCTTCATGAGATGAAGATTTACATTATTTATAATAAGTGATTACTGTAGGAATCCCAGAGTTATTACATATGAATAATCGGCCTAAGTAGAAGTAAATAAAGCTACTTAAACCGCGGTGTGCTTTGTTTTTTAAGGCTAAGATCAGATTCGGGTCAAAAGCAGCAGCTGGTCAAACAGTTAGTAACACATGTAGTCAAATCAGTTTCTGCAAATGAACAATCAAACAAGATTTGATTTGCCAAGTTGGTACCATACCTACATATTGTTTTCATTTTAAGTCTGACATGTCCTCTGTCTATTATTCACTTTTTTTTTAGATTGGCTACAATAAGACTTTGTATTGAAATAATGGATTATTTTTTATCAAAACTGTTGTCTTTAAAAAAGATTTAAAGATGTAGTCATGACTGTATAAAATGTGTCACTTTTGTATAATTTCTATTTGAATAACACTAGTCAAAAAAGCTTCAAGTTTTCTTTGGCAGTTCAAATGCTGGTTCAAGCTCTGTGAGAAGAAAGCCACAGACTTTGATCCACAGCTCAATGTTGAATTCTAATCTTTTGTTTTTAACACATCACTCATGAAAAAATGTTTACGCAACAGATATTGTGTGGTAGGTCAAAGTGGTTGTTGTCAATGCAGAAAGCTAGAGTGCACATATGTGGGACGTGTTTGTTGAATAGGCCAAAGATTTAAGCAAAAGTGAACATCGTCTGAGGTCAGGTACAAAATGAGAGGGTTAATTATGAAAAGGGAATGTTGGAACCCTCTAGTTCCCTAGCTAAACACTGTGGGCTTTTAGTTGCCCATGTAAGTTGTAAAGTTGAGTAGGGCATGTTACCTGTTTGTATCATGAATCATAACAGTGACTCTTCGATTTTAAAAAGTGGCATGAAGGTAGGGACACTGCATCATGTTGTTACAGTGGTAGAGAGGGGAAGTCAGGATGAAGCTGAGGTTGGGCAACAGCTGTGGACAGTTCCCAGACTTCTGGAATGATTTCAAGTGGGAGAAAAGGGTTTTTTGGATGAACAGCAGAAGGCAGTGAGGCAATTGTTGTCCCAGAACTTGTCTGTGTTCAGTAAAGATGAAAATGACTTGGGTAGAATTCACCATGCATGAAATTGACGCAGGAGATGCAAAACCAATTAAGATGGACCCATAAAGGGTCCCTTTATATTTGCACTAAGAAGTGTCTGACAACATGAAACAAATTCAGCCTAATGACATTGTTTGCCCATCCTGCAGTCCGTGTGCAGCTCCAGTAGTTTTAGTTTAGAAAAAAGGGGGCAGCCTTTTGCGAATTTGCGATGGACCGCATGTTTAGTTAACTTGGATGACATCATGGTGTTTGTCCACTCTTTTCAAGAACATCTGACTCGCCTTGATGGAGATTTGGGAAAACTCAGGCAGGCCAACCTAAAGGTTAAACTCTCAAAATGCAACCTTTTTTCCGCACAAGTACAGTATTTGGGTTGCATCATTTCTTCTAATAAGGTGATGCCTGATCCATCCAAATATGAGGCAATCCTGGTTCTGGCTTATCTTGACCCCAAGAACAGTTCATTTTTGATACTGATGCTTACGATGTGGGGATTGTTGCTGTGTTATTCCAGGAAGTAGGTGGAAAGGTTCCACATCTTGCATATGCGAGACAGGTTCTGTCAAAGCAATAGTGTAAATATGTAACAAGAAAAACACTTCTCAGCATGGTGACCTTTACAAAACACTTTAAGCACTATTTGCTGGGGAAAGAGTTCATCTTGTATACTGATCTCAATTCTCTTCGATGGCTCCACTATTTTCAGGGTTTCAAAGGGCAGTTGGCAAGATGACCCCCAGGCTCAGATGTGATCTGATCCCCGGTTTTACCCGGTTTTAGTGATGTGCCGGTTGCGAACAAAACAGCTCTTGTCATTCACTCCAAAGAGCTGGCTCCTTACTGGGAGCCGTGTTTTGTTTTGTTTTTTTAAACTTTATTTTGCCTTCTTTTACTTTTTTCATTGCAAACTGCACGTGATTGCTCAATATGCATGTGAAAGCTCATTAGCACGGCAGCAGAGAGAGACAGAGCGCCAAGTAACAAAAAGAAAAACAAGTTACCGGTTACACTGGAAAATGAAATTTCCAAAATGTTTTCAAATTCTGGAAGAGTGTAGAGTCTGCAAAAAAAACAGCTCCGTAAAGAACACGTTCCACAACCAACCTGCACATGAGCCTGAGGGAATCTTCTCCAGAACAGGGCAGATCATTACTGACACAAGTAACCTCTTCAAAGCTGAGACATTTATTTCTAAGTGCCAACCTTTACAGTGATTAAAAATTTGTTGTTGTTTTTTTCATTTTGCACATTTTAATTTGTATTTCGTGTTGTGGTTTCAGTGATTTGTGTTATTTTGCTTTAAATTTGTTTAAAAAAATAAAACAAAAATAAATTATTGTGGCGGCCGTCGTATCACGTAGGCCTGTATGGAGCAGAACTCAGCTATGCTAACTAGCGAGGTGCTAGCGTCTACTGCCTAAACTGCTCTGGTCAAAGAATGAGCTGACCCGTGTCTCATACACCGCAGGACCCCAGGTAGCTGAGGGTTTTAGGAGGCATAATAAAATGGCGGACTCTGATGCCCTTAGCAGATCCTTTTAATATGCCAGCTTAACATTGAACACAACAGATTTAACATTGCAAAGGTCTTGCCTAGCATAAACCAACTCACTCATGGTTCAACAGAAATAAACCTAACTCCCACAATGCACTGGTGCCGTGTGCATGATCACTACATTATTTTGTTAAAATTTGAATGTTAAATAGCTGGTTTAAAGTTAAAGTCCCATTAGTTGTCATGAACCTAGGTGTGTGAAATCTGTACTTTATATTTGACCCCTGCCCTGGCAAAGTGCTGTGCTGCAGACACAGCTTTGCTCAGGAACCTTTTGGTGGTTTAGTAACTCCCCAATCCAACCCCTTAAAGCTGAGTCCCAAGCAGGGAGGTGTTTAGAGTCTTTGGTATGACTCAGCTATGGATCTGAACTCACAATTTTCCAGTCACTCTAGGGCAGACACTCTAACACAAGGCCACTGAGAATTTTTTTTTAATCCTTTATTTTGTACATTTTATCTGGAGGGAATAAATAAAGGCTTATGCATGATATACACTTATACTCTTAAATGAACGAAAAAACATTCGTTTTTCATTTTGTACATAATTCTATAAAGTTGTTAATAATAAATTGAATAAAGCAACGCAACAACCTGAAGAGCCGTGTGGGAGCCACACTAGCTGGCTCTCTTTAGTGAGCTGATCCAAAAGAGCTGGTTCTCTGAGAAAAGCTGAAATTCCCGGGCCCTCAGCTGCTTACTCAACAGGGGTGGGGTATTGTACAGAAGATCTGTGGTCCCACCTTCCGTGTGTAACGTGTGTTTGTTGGAATGTTTATTGTTACGGAAAGAGTGTGTGTAGTATGGGGTGCAGTTAAAATTAGTGGGTAGGGAACTGAGAGGACATCTCCTGATTTCTCACGGTGATGCCCAAACACTCTTCCACCAAGGGTCCCTAAAGGTCAAAGGTGCAGTTAAAATTGGTGGATCAGGCCCGGAGAGGACATCTCCTGCATTCTGGCAGTGATTCTAAGGAACCCCCCTAACAAGGGTCCCTAAATGTCAAAGGTGCAATAAAAACAGGAGAGAAGGGGCCTGGATCCATGTGGCAGCCTTTTACTACTTGGTAGCCAACTATGGGATGTCAATTAACCTGTCTGTCTTGCCTTTGTTTTTAGTTTAGCAGAAAGTTGAGAAACCTTATACGATTTATTCTATCCACATTACATCACTATTTTATGTAGTGTGAAAAAACAAACTGCTTAAAGTGTCTCTTAAAGTGCTGCTTTTCAGTCCCTTTCACGAGTTTGCTTTCACATACCTCACAGGTGAGGCTGTTTCAGGTTTGTCTGGTTTCTTTCCAAAGAATGGATGTGTCAGAATAAAAGTTTTGCTTTGGTGATTTATTTTCTCTGGAAAGGACTGTACAGAAGTGTGAAAAGATTAGTATTACAGTATATTTAAGGTATCATATAAGGTTTTACATAAGTCATATTTTTGTATATTTTGACTGACCCAAACTATCATTGGTTCTTTAATTAATTTGTGTAAGGATGTAAGGGCAGAGATGTTTGTTCAGCTTAGTGTGTTTAACAACCAGCTATTGTTTACATATTCATGTTTGACTTTTTGTTCTTCCAAATACCAATGTAAGCCCAATAAGACAACTATAGCAGTGATATTGGGCTATATAAATAACATTGAATTGTATTGAATTAATTTAAGATCTTCTTTAAAATGTCAAAGATTCTTTGTTTATTGAGACATGGTGCAGAATGAAGGACAAATGCTGAAGCGCGTGAAGCCCTGCGGCTGTAGGAGCTTGTCTGCATGGGGAAGTCTCTCCGACTGCGCCTCGCTGCTGGTGAAACCAGGATGACAGTGACCATCTATATCTGCCTTTTACCTGCTATGTTCTAGCTAGCAAATCCACAGAAACTGGAGGTATCAGTTCATGCATGTGGTAAGCATTTGTGACCATATGAGGAAGGCGGAAGTCATACACCTGTGAGATACGTCACGCCCTGACAAGTACTTGTATGTCATCCTGCATTCAGATCATTCAGATCATTCAGATCCTGTAACTCAGATGCTGAAAGGCTTTGCAGTAGTCAGACGGAAGTGAAAACATTGAGGATTATATTTCAGGAGTTTATTAAGAAACGTTTTTTATTTTTTCATTCTATATTTATTTACCATTTCAACCGGAGTCATAAAAAAATTCACACACAAATGGGGACTGCCTGGATTGCGGTTTTTGGAGTATTTTTCTTCATTCTTAAGGTAAGTTTAACATTTTTAGACCATATTTCTTGTGTAGTGTTTTGATTTTTAAAGTCAATGTAAATATTATTTTCTAATTTAACCTGTTTTTGGTTAGACTCTGTTTTCTTTAGGGTGATATTTTGCTTTGTCTGTAAAATCCGCCTTGATTTTGTTAATGGAAAGTCAGGTTTAAAGCAAAATTTAGGGCAAATGAAATATAACACTGTATAAATAGACAGTGGTGTTAAAAAAAAGTTATTGCCTATTATGCTACACACCGGCACCGACATTTTGTAATCAAGCAGCCATTTTCAATGAAAAGTCAATGTAAATGCACAGAAACCCAGTATCAGGCTTCTTCATTGAAAATACTTGTGTTCACGCATTGCTGCACAAGTTTCGTGTCCGTTCTCAGGCTCTACATAAAAATTGGACTTTCAGTGATCGCACACTGGAAGTTCAACCAGCTGAACTTTGACCACTCAGGGACTCAGATCTGTTAGTGAAGTGTGGCTGGCATCCATTTCAAGAAGCGCCAACCGATTGAAAAGTGATCACGAAGGAGAACTTCACTTCATTTCTGCCCGGCCAGAATAAAGTTGCGAAAGAAAAATCCTGGAGCAAGATTCACCAAATCTGCATTGATTCCTCATTTCTCACCACACCTCTTCCAGCTGTAGACAAGCGCAGGTAAACAGTAGAAAAACGAAAGAAGAAGCCCGTAACTGCCATTAAGTGAGCGTGCTAAACACGTTTTTTTTTCTCATCCCAAGCGAAGTTCGTGTCGCAGTCGCTTCACCCTTCTTCTGTTGATGACGTTGAGAACTGGTTTTGTGGTTGACTCTATAGGAAAACTGGACTGAGCGATCCCTACTCTTTGCGTTCAAAATAAGAAGTACCTGCTGGCTCTAAAAAGCCAAAATCCTGTACACTTCTATTTAGAAATGATCAGCTATTACTTATTATATCATTCTATTTGTCAGAATAACCCTTCTTGCTCTGATACCTCTTTTTTTTTTCAATTATCTAAAAGCTGTTTTTGCTGTTGCATGAAAAGAGATAATCCACACTCCAATTTTTATTGTCATGATTCTTTATTTACATTTATTTTTTATAAATTACTCTTCTTTTATTTCTGTTTTTCTAAGTATAAAGAATAGATTGATTTTGTTGTTTTTCCTTTTAGGTCTCAGTTGTGTCAACAGCAGAACAGTCATCATGTAAACCTGGATTTGAGTCTGATTTGTTAATATTCAAAGTGAACAGGAAGCATCTGAAGGCTGGCACAAGACTGGGCAAAGGTATGTTCATCAAACAGTTACTGCTTTCTGAATGTGGTTGTGGTAGTTGTTTGTCTCGCATGAAAAGAGTTTCGGTAATTTCTGAAACTACTTTTCTCTGTTAAAGAGTTCCCAGTGGTTCCAGTAGCTTTCTGAATGATTTTACATTGTTCACATCAACATCAGGCTTTAGGATGCTGTTCTTTACAGATCATAACTACGTTTCAGAGCCAGTTAGACTGGTTTTATTTACTCTTTTAAAACTTTCAGATGGACAAAAGCAGCAATGGAAAAGTTGTAGTTTAATTTTTACTGTGCTGCTGTTACAGTTTATAACATGTATAACATGTTTTTAACTTCAAATTTTTTTTTTAGAACTTTCATGAGCTGAAATTCACACCGTAAATCACAAGTGCTTAATGTATTATATCAGTGGTGATTATTTATGAATAAAAGCATACATGAAAGTAAACAAAGATATCGTATTGTATTTTACTTTTTTGAAGGTTAAGATCAGACTCTGACTAAAGGCAGCAGCGGGTCAAATGGTTATGAGGTCAGAATCTATTTTGTGAAATTTCAATGGGCTGGTGTCAAGCTGGACATTAGTGAGGTTGCAGTCATATTGGAATTGTTTGTTAAACCATGGTAAATCCTTCTCCAGCAGGTTTTTCTTCACACTGGATAATCACAAGTCTAATGGTTTATGATGGTCATTTTTTCTTGAATATGAATAAACTTTACTGTGATATATCTTTATATTCACGAATGCAGCGACGAAGAATAAACAAACATAGTCTTAATATGGATCTGCTTTACTACAACTGCAGCACTGAATGCAACATTTGACTTGATGAACACTATAGTACAGGGAAAACAATCTTAAATCATGACTGCAAAACGGATAAGATTAACCAGCAGGGCACGATTCTGTATTTAACTGTAAGAAAAAAAAAATCCACAAAACTCTATCTTAACAGTCGACAATCTTTCTCAACTTGTTTTGTAAAAAAAATCAGTGAAACAATAAAGATACAGATTTTCATTTTCTTACATCTAAAAGACATACATAAAGCAACTATTCAAACATAATATATTAAATGGTAAGAATCATGGTTTTATCTGTGAATCGTTGATCTTGAATCAGATTACCACATCGCTCCACATCCATAATAGTTAGTTGGAAGCAGATGATTTGCTGTGGTGACTTTTAAACAGAGCGGCCAAGAGTCAAAGAAGAACTTGTTTGTACTTGAGATTTTTTTACTTGTTTTTTGATCAGTTTCCTTTTTTTCTGTTGTAGTTGGATTCACTGACTGCACAAATCGTACAAGGTTTCTCTTCAGCACAGATGACAGTCGCTTTGTTTTAAATTCTGATGGAGTATTAACTGTAAGTAACAGTATTGAATATAATATATACATAAAAAGATACATATAATATATAGAATATATATAAAATAATTAAAGTTCCCTTTTTAAAACATTTTTTTTCTAGTAAAAAAATGGACACTTGGATTTGGTCTTTATCTTGATGCTCCTTTATGCTTCTAATAACGTTCAAGTTCCTTTTGACCACTTCAGATTTTTTTTTTATACTTGTTAAACATTTCTCATATCTTATATTTTAGATGAAAAGAGCAGTTGTTCTTCATGAAGGGCATCAGGACTTTTTTGTCCACTCCTGGGACTCACAGGGCAACAAAATGACTGTACCTGTCACGGTCCTGCAACATGGACACCACCAAAGGCAACAACATCAACAAAGACAACACCATGGCAGCAGAGATACTAAGCAGCATGGAAGCCACAGACAGCAGAACCATCATAACACTGAGGTGGATTCTGCCAGCACCAAAGAGGTAGGTACAAATAAGCAATAGGTGTGTGTGTGGTGTCTGTGGCAATCAGCAGAACCCGTGATTCTGTTAATTGTCTTACGATTATTGAGACTAAGTGAACCAAGCCAAGTGAGCATGTTGAATGAAAGGATGGATTCAATTAAGCATCTATAAAAAATAAATAAATAAATAAATAAAAAAAACAAGGATGGATTGATGGATTTGGAGTTTTCAAAATTTCCAAAAAAAAACTAAACATTGCTGGCATTTCCCAAACTGAAATGTGAGTTTGTGGTCAATATGGTACCAAGATATTCATATAAGTGGACTTCTTTAATTATTTCTTTATTAATAGACACTGTGTGCATGATATTGATGTTTAAAGTTCCATTCTGGTCGTTTTTGATCTATTGTAAAAGCTATGATTATGCTGTTTTTAGGCAAATTCAAAGTCAGAGAGGGGGACTAAGGGAAATACAGGATCAGCTCATTCTGGGTGAAGAGATAAAGCCAGAGTGAGAGGATTTAGACAATTTCAGAGTGATGGTGAAAGTGTATATAAAAGGAGGCTTGGGTTAAAGATACACCATAAAATTAGATATACTGTGTGAAGTGTGTTGCTGTCATTGAAGAAAATAAATACAATACAATAATAGAAGCAGATTGTTTGGCAAAAAGTGACCCTAATGCTATGTTCATGCCAGGTTCGGAATTGCGAGTTCATGCAGCCACTTCCAATGAAAGGTTTGTGTAAATGCATGTTACGAGCTTCTGTGTTCACACCTGTTGTGTTCACACCCAAGTTTTTAAGCCCAATTTCAGGCTTGATGAACAAAACATGCGCCAATTCAACACTCGAATGACACCAGGTCTTTCATGCATAGAGCTGTGAAAGAAGAAGTCTGAGGCAAGATTCACCCGATTTGCACCGCTTTGACATTTCACACAAAGGCTCTTCCAACTGTAGGTACATGTGCTAGTATCGGGTAGTGACAGACCTGTGCTAAACACCATATGCTAAACGCTTGTTCAAAGACCAGCAAATCAGTGCATTCTTGAATGCTCCACATGTGTAGGTAGCATCAGTGTGCCTTAGAGAGAGCATTTGTATTTGCACATTGAAAATACTTTAAGTTCTGTCTTAACCTCATCAAAAGTAACAGGTATTAATTTCAGACCCTTCAAAATAAGTCTATCGCAATAGGCTCGTTTTACTATCGAGGAAAAGTACTATTGTGATAGTGATAGCTATCGTTTTATCGCCCAGCCCTAATTCCACATATTTTCAGGTATACCTGTTATGTAAAACAATAATTTAAATAGTTTTTACAAAAGATCTTTAATGCAGAGGAGGGCTGTGAGATTCAAATATTGTGATGAACTTCAGTATATCTTTGGGGGAGGCCGTGATGCAGAGGTAGGGCAGTCAACCTCTGATTGGAAGATTGCAAGCTCGAATCCCGCCTTGCCCTTCCATGTGTCAACATGTCCATGGGGAAGTCACTGAACCCTACATTGCCTCAGAGCCGCCATCAGTGTGTGACAGTGTGTGAATGGAAATGTGTCTGTAAAGCGCTTTGGTCCTTCGAGGAAGGCAGTAAAGTGCTATATAAGTATACGCCATTTACCACTCATATTTCTATGTTTTAAACTTTTTGGTGTAATAAACTTTTATTTCTATTTTTGTTGACACCCAATTTCATTCATTCATTCATTCATTTTCCAATCCGCTTTTTCCTTTCGGGGTCACGGGGTTGCCGGAGCCTAACCCGGCTACTCATGGGCGAAGGCAGGGTACACCCCTGGACTGGTCACCAGTCTGCCGCAGGGGCCACAATCACACACCCACACACACTCACATCCACACCTAGGGACAATTTAGAGTGACCAATGAACCTATGAAGCGTGTTTTTGGACGGTGGGAGGAAGCCGGAGTACCCGGAGAAAACCCACGCATGCATGGAGAGAACATGCAAACTCCACACAGAAAGGTCCCCCAGCCAGGAATTGAACCAGGAACCTTCTTGCTGTGAGGCAGGAGCGCTAACCACTACGCCACCGTGCAGCCCCGACACCCAATTTCCCTCTGGAAAACAACACGATTCTTTAATATTATTTGTTTTTAGACTTCAGAAGATACAGATGTGGCCGTCCTTTATTTTCCCAAATCGAGTAATGGACTGACGAGGAGGAAGAGAGATTGGGTCATCCCTCCTATCAATATGCCTGAGAATCACAATGGAGCCTTTCCATATAAAGTGGTTCAAGTAAGAAACATCAAAATCTACTACAGAACTGCTATTTCCTTTATTTATTTACTTATTTATTTTTTAAGGGTTAGAGTTAGGTTTAGGGTTAGGGTTGCTATTTCCTTTTTATATTTATTTATTTCTTTATTGATTTATTTTGGTTTTTAGTTTGGTTTTATCTTTGATTATACATTTCTTAAAGTCAAATTCAAAAGTTGCAATACCAAAAATTTTGGGTGATAAGTTGTAATGAAATATCAGTTTTGTCTAAAATGTCTAATGGGGTATTTCAACCATATTTGACTAATGTTTGTCTGTTAAATAAAAGTTAGTATTGTTGTTGGCGGGTTCTCATTGAGTCTTGGTTTGTCCAGATTCGCTCCAGTGAGGACACAGTTAAGAAGATCATCTACAGCATCACAGGTCCAGGAGCCGATAAAGATCCTGTAGGACTCTTTACAATGGATAAAGACTCTGGTGATCTTTATGTTCATCAGAAACTTGACAGAGAGAAACAAGCATCATATAAGGTAAGAATGAGCTAAAGATTCTTTTTTTCTTTTTTTTTTTTTTTTACATTTTTCATTGTTTAAAGGGGCCCATACCATTGCTTTTCTTAAGGCTTTCAGAGTAAACCATATATATATGATGATATATATATGATCATATATTGCCTGTTGCACACAAAATAACAATTTATTTATAAAATATGAGTTATATTATATCAATATAATATATTATTATAATATAGTTATATTATATACATATAATATAACTGTGAACTCTTTTTCCTACCCAGAAGCAAGACAAGTTGATTTCTGAGGCACCGCCTCACTCCTTGTGGGATCTTTAATTTGTTTTGTAACACTCATATTTTGTTCCAAAAATCTTAAAAAAAAAAAAGGGGGAAAGTTAAAACATAATTTATTCTGGGGCTTGTGAGACCCTCCAGATATTGGAGACGACATAATATGTGGTATGTGCATTTAAAATGAAAGCCTTTTGCCGATCACTGCTAGCTACACAGAGAAATTGGATGCATGAGTTGGCCTGGGGGCGGCTGGCTCTTCCAGAATGGGGCTGTTGTCATTTTTTTATATCAGCTCGTGAGAACCCACTTGTTTTTTGTGGATTGGGAGGCGCTGATGCTCAGAACGCAGGTGTCTAGAGGAATACTCAGAAATGCGTGAATTGATCACAATATGGCTTTGGGGTTGTTTATACTGAGAAATTAACATTATATTACGCTTAGAAAATCAAAAAGTCGATTTTTCATGGTATAGACCCTTTAAAACCTTTTAAATATAGTTTTCTCTTGCCAGGTAAAATCTGAAAGATTTTTATGAGGGAGGCTAAATGTAATCTGTAACTGTTGCTGTAATCCCACATCAAATGAATATTTTGCTACATTCTCCATAAATAAAGGCAGGTTCACTGATGGATATCACAGAAGACATTTTGTAAATAGGATCTCTCAAGTCTTTTATTGAAGACGTCATGAACATATCAAATAAAATGGATTACTTTTATGGTTAAAGTGTTTATTTATTTATTTATTTATTTATTACTACAAAATTGACCTTACAGTTTGTGTTGATGTTTCTTGCATGGTAACA
>BSAI01000260.1:113518-144752 GCA_036245035.1 Adrianichthys oophorus | reverse complement strand
CAGGAGCGGGAAGAGCCAAAGGCGAGGTCACAGCCAAGGACAGGAGCACAGACGATCCACCTGGAACCAGAAATCTCTCCCACTCCCCCATAGGGGGGTGGGAGAGAGGGACATGTGAATCGCACTACACCAAACAGAGGCATGACAAACCAAATAAAATAAAGCAATGGCAGATAGCAAGTAATGTAATAAAGATTGCAGGTGGAGAAGGGGGAGGCAGACCCAGGTTAGGGTAGGGTTTATTGTGAGATTGGCAGGGGGTTGGTAGAAAAGGAAAGAGAGAGATGAAGCAGAGGGGGTTGTGGACTTGAGTATGTTGTGTAATACAGATGGGACTTGGGGGGTCCCTTGGAGTTTGAGTGAGTGCAGTGGGATCCAGTGATCCCTTGAAATAAAGGTGTTATGTAATGTTGTGCAGTTGGGATTTGGTGGTCCCTTGAAATTAAAGTGAGTGCCATAGGACATAAAGTCCCTTAACGTGTATGTAGTGTGGGAGGGAAGGGTGGAAAATAAGAGGAAGTCTTGAGGTGGAGGGAGATGGGAAGGGTTAGGGTAGGGGAAAGTGTGGGGGCGAAGAGTGAGCAGGAGCGAGCAGAGCCAGCACGGCAAACCCCATCACATCAGGTGAGGTAGAGGAGCAGTAAGTTAAATAATCTCTGATTGCTAGCTAGCCTGGCAATAAGCCTGTCCAAAGAGGAATGTTTTAAGCCTAACTTTGAATGTAGAAACCGTGTCAGCGTCTCTTACATGAGCTGGGAGTTTATTCCATAAAACAGGAGCTTGGTGGCTACAGGCTCTACCTCCAACTGTGCTTTCAGAAATTCTAGGAACCACAAGCAGCCCTGCATTTTGTGAGTGAAGTGTTCTGTTTGGTTGGTAAGGCACTATGAGATCTTTAATATAGGATGGGGTCATACCATTCAAGGCCTTATAGGTTAGCAGGAGGATTTTGAACTGGGAGCCAGTGAAGTGAAGCTAACACAGGAGTAGTAATGTGTTCTCTTCTGCTGGTTCCTGCTAGCAATCTAGCTGCTGCATTTTGAACAAGCTGAAGACTTTTTAAAGAACTTTTAGGACACGCTGCTAGCAAAGAGTTACAGTAATCGAGCCTTGACGTAACAAATGCATGGATGAGTTTTTCAGCATCACTTCTAGATAATATGTTTCTGATCCTAGAAATATTGCGTAGGTGAAGAAGTGCAGTTTTCCAAGTCAGTGATATGTGAGGCTTAAATGATAAATCCTGGTCAAATAAAACCCCCAGGTTTCTAACTGGGATTGGAGGCTATATTTAAACCATCCAGGGATACCATCCGAACAGGTAGGGTATCTCTGAGGTATTTTGGGCCTAGTATAATGACCTCAGTTTTTTCTGGGTTTAGGAGGAGGTAATTAACTGCCATCCAAATCTTGATGTCACTAATGCAGGCATTACGTTTTTCTAAGTGGTCATTCTGGTCGGGTTTAATGGATAGATACAACTGTGTATCATCCGCATAACAGTGAACATTAATCCTGTGTTTCCTGATTATATTCCCTAGAGGCAGCATGTAAAGCATAAACAGGATGGGTCCTAGAACTGAGCCCTGTGGGACTCCGTAGCTAACTTGACTATAATGGGGGGAATGTCCATTTACATGGACAAACCTATCAGATAGATATGATTTAAACCATTGAAGGGCAGATTCTCTGATCCCTTTGTCATGCTCTAGTCTCTGGAGTAAGATGCTGTGGTCTATAGTGTCAAAGGCTGCGCTAAGATCTAACAGGACCAGAATAGAGATTAGTCCCTTTTCTGTGGCCAGTAACAAGTCATTAGTGACTCTAACTAGTGCAGTTTCAGTGCTATGGTGAGGTCTGAACCCTGACTGGAAATCTTCAAAGTGTCTATTGTCCTGTAGGTGGCAGTATAGCTGTTTAACTACAACTCTTTCTAATATCTTTGAGATAAAGGGGAGATTTGATATTGGTCTATAGTTGGCCAGAATGCCAGGATCTAAACTGGGCTTTTTCAGAAGAGGTTTAACAACTGCATATTTGAAAGACTGAGGCACACAACGTGTTTCTATGGAAGTATTTAATAATAATAGTTAAAATTGATTCATTAATTAAGGGGAAGGTTTCTTTAAAAAGCTTAGTGGGGATTGGGTCTAAAGGACAAGTTGAGCTTTTGGAGGATGTAATAACTGATGTTAATTCAGCTAGATCTACAGCAGTGAAGCAGTCTAATGTTACAGAGGTTTCCATAGATGCCTTTGTTTCTACTGTTTCAGCCTGCTCTGGGCTGATAGTAGGGTAATTTTGTTCAGCTTTTGTCTAATATTTAGGATTTTACAATCGAAGAATGAAAGAAATTCCTCAGAGCTGAGAGTAGCAGGAATATGTGGTTCCACTGAGCTGAGACTGCTGGTCAGTCTGGCTATAGTGCTAAAAAGAAATCTTGTATTATTTCCATTCTCTGCTATTAAAGCTGAATAATACTGGGTTCTGGCTATACGCAGAGATTTTTTATAATTTAAAAGGCTATATTTCCAGTTATTCAGAGACTGTTCTGAGCCGGATCGGCGCCATTCTCTTTCTAACTTACGGGTTACTTGTTTAAGGGAACGTGTTTCAGCGTTAAACCACGGTGATACTCGGTTTTGTCTAAATAGTTTTAGTTTCAAAGGAGCAACAACATCAAGTGTTCTCCTGAGCACACTCAGCTGATCTCTATACCATGAGTTAAAACAAGGTCCAGGGTGTGCTTGTGACAGTGAGTGGGTTCCTTTACATTTTGTGTGAAACCAACATTATCTAATAAAGCTGAGAAAGCATTTCCTAGACAGTCACTAGGATCATCAACATGAATATTAAAATCCCCTACTATTATTATTTTATCAGAATCTAAAACAATAGTTGATAGAAAGTCTGGAAACTCAGTTAAAAATTCAGAGTACGGGCCAGGAGGACGATAAATAATTATGAATGAAACAGATTTTGGAGTTTTCCTGTTTTAGTGATTTATAGACAATATGATGTTTTCAGAGGAACTATAAATGTGTATGGCTTTAGTGTTAGGAAGTAAGCTAGACTGTGATATTACTGCTAACCCACCTCCTTTCCCAGAAATCCTGGATTTCTGATAGTTGATAGGATTTCCAGAATTCTGTTAGGGCTAGCAGGCTAAGTTTGTTATCATTGATTAACTCATTGACTGAAAGGGACTTTGAAGAAATTGATCTAATGTTTAGTAACCCACATTTATTGACATCATGATTTTGCTTGTTGTTATTGAGAGTACTGGTAGCTTTTACTTTTAGATTTTTGTGTTTTACTCGCCTTTCAGCACATAAGCTAAAGCTAGGAGCTGCTGGACTAACTCTGTGTTGTTCTGGGGTTTGCACTGACGCTAAAGGGAACTCAGAGGAGAGTTTTAAACTGCTGCTCTGTGCCCAGAACCTGTCCCTGGGTTGTCAGGTTGCCCGGTTAATGCTAGCAGAAATGTTCTTAGAAAGAAGACCAGCGCCCTCAATCTCTCGCCGTCAATCGCCATCTCTCTGCATGAGACCGGGCTTTCCCCAAAACGCGCTCCAATTGTCATCAAAGCAAACTACGTTTTGTGGGCACCATTTGGCTAACCAGCGGGTAAATGATGAAAAGCAGCTGTACATTTCATCACTGACTAGGCTTGGGAGTGGACCAGAGAAAATGACAGTGTCCGACATCGACTTAGCAAGTTTACACACAGATTCAACGTTTAATTTAAGAACTTCTGATTGTCTCCATCGGGCGTCATTACCGCCTGTGTGAATCACAACTCGACTGAACCTAGGTTTACTCTGAGCAAACATTCTAAGGTTTCCTTCTATGTCACCAACTCTGGCTCCCGGATAACACCTGACTGTGGCTGTCAGGAGCTTCACGTGTCTAACTTCAGAGGAGCCGATGACCAGAGTTGACGGTTCATCTGGCGTGTTGCCGAGGGGAGAAAACTTATTATGTAGCGGGAGCTTCGGTAGCTTTAAGTGTTTACGTTTAGCACTATGCTTCCTTCCCACCGGTACAAACCCATCCTGAGTTTTCCCTGGCTGTTGCCCAGGAGGGGCTTGAGTGCTCTGCAGTTTAGTTCCGGTATTGCGAGCTGCACTGCGGGTAATAATTTTGCTAACAGGCTTAGCATCCGATGTACGTAGCCGCACTTCTAACTGCTCTAGCCTGGCCTCCAAGTCTAAAATAAGGCTACACTTAACACATCTGCCACTATCATCACTAAAGGAGGCAGGATCTTCACTGAACATATGGCACATGAAGCAGGACAGAGGAGTGAACACAGACGAGATGGAGGCCATGCTAGCACTTAGCAAAGGCTTACGGTGTTTGGCTAAGGGGAAGAAACTATGTCGCAAACTGCTTAGACAGCAGTGGTTACTCACTAGAATGCTAAAGAAGACACTTATAATGTTTGAACACCAAAACAAGATAACGATAAGTTAGATATTAACAAAATGGACTCTCAATGACAGGAGCAGCAAAGACAAAGACCAAACACTGGTTACGCTCTCACGGAAATGACGTCCTCAAGACAGCGTAGTTCCGTACCATTAAACTGGCGGAAGATGCAGTTCAGAGCTGATGAGGTAGATGAGTGTGTGCGTGTCACAGTTCAGCAGAGCCTAGGGCCACGAGAGGAGGGGATGGGGGGCAGAGCCGGGAGAGAGTTCAGCTTCCTGACAGCCTGATGTAAAAAACTGTCTCCGAGTTTGATGGTCCTGGCCTGAAGACTACGTAGTCTCCTCCCTGATGGCATCAGACTGAGGAAGCTGTGGGATGGATGGGTCGGATCATCCGCAATGCAAAGGGCTCTGCGGGTGAGACGGGTGCTGTAGATGTCTAGGAGGGAAGGGAGGGGGGCACTGATGATACTCTCAGCCGCCCTCACGATGCGTTGGAGGGTGTTCCGGCAGGACGCATTGTAGGTGCCATACCACACCGTGATGCAGCTGGTCAGGATGCTTTCCGCAGTGCCTTTGTAAAAGTGTGCATGATGGGGGGCGGGGCTTTGGCTTTCTTCAGTTTGCGAAGGAAATGGAGACGCTGCTGTTATTTCCCAGCCAGTGATGCATTGTTGTCCGACCAGGAGAGGTTTTCTGTGATGTGCACACCCAGGAACTTAATGCAGCTCACTCTTTCCACCGTTGTATTGTTGATGGTCAGAGGAGCATGCTGAGTGTGCGCTCTCCTGAAATCCACAACCATCTCCTTTGTCTTCTCCACGTTCAGGAGGAGGTTGTTGTCTCTGCACCAATCGGCCAGGTGGCTCACCTCACTCCTGTAGTTTGTCTCATAGCCGCTCCTGAACCACCACAGTAGTGTTGTCCGCAAACTTGATGTAGACGTTGGAGCTGTATGTCGGTGTGCAGTCGTGGGTCAGCAGAGTAAAAAGGAGGGAGCTCAACACACATCCCTGGGGAGCCCCCGTGTTCATTGTGATGGTGCTGGATGTGTTGCTGCCGACCCGCACTGCTTGTGGTTTCCCCGTCAGGAAGTCCAGCAGCCAGTTACACAGGGGAGCATTGAGCCCCAGCTGAGCCAGTTCGTGAGTGAGCTGCTGGGGAATGATGGTGTTGAATCCTGAACTAAAGTCAATGAACAGCATTCTGACATACAAGTCTTTCTGTTCCAGGTGAGTGAGTGTGGAGTAGAGAGCAGTTGAGATGGTGTCTTCGGTCGAGCTGTTGGACCGATAGGCAAACTGAAATGGGTCCAGAGAGGGGGGCAGGACAGACTTGATCTACCGCATGACTAGCCATTTGAAGCTCTTCAGGATGATGGGGGTCAGAGGAACCGGACGGTAGTCGTTAAAGCAGGAGGGAGATGGCTTTTTTGGGACGGGTATGATGGTGGTCGCTTTGAAACATGTGGGGATGACAGCCTGGCTCAGGGAGATGTTGAAAATGTCTGTAAAGACATCAGCCAGTTCCACTGCACAGTCTCTCAGCACACGACCGGGGATGTTCTCTGGACATGTGGCTTTTCGTGCATTGATCCTGCTGAAGACAGTGACATCACCTGGTCACTAAGAGAGGGTGGGGGTTTCTGGGCCGTCGTGTTGCTCACTGCCTCAAAGCCAGCGTAGAAGGTGTTCAGTTCGTTCAGCAGGGGGGTGGAGCTGTCACATGTCTGTGGTGGAGGCTTGTAGTCGGTGATGGTCCGTAGTCCTCGCCACAGGCTCTAAGTGTCTCTGCTGTTGCTGAAGTGGTCAGCTATCCTCCTGAAGTATTGTCTCTTAGCCTCCGTGATGCCACGGGACAGGTTGGCCCTTGCTGTCTTCAAGGCCCCATCATCTCCAGCTCCGAAGGCAGCATTACAAACCTTCAGGAGTCTGTAGATCTCTCCTGTTAGGCACGGCTTCTGGTTTGTCCAGACTGTAATGGTCTTATTTACTGTGACATCATCAACACACTTGGCGAGGAAGGCAGTAACAGGCTCTGTGTACTCTTGGGGGACTGTGGTGTTGTTGCTTGTTGTAGCGTTCTTGAACAATTCAATTCAATTTTATTTATATAGCCCAATATCACAGCCATAGCCATCTCATTGGACTGATTATCAATATATTGCAAGAAGCAAAAAAGATTATTAACATGTAAAAGTAAACAATAGCTGGTTATAAAACAGACTAAGCTGAACAAACATCTCTGCCCTTACACCCTCCTTCGCGGTGAGGAAAAACTCATAAAAAAACCCCTACCTTTTTTTTTGGGGGGGGGACTAAGAAACCTCAGGGTTGCCCACATGAAGGAGAGATCCTCAACCCCGGACGGACAGGTGATGTGCTAGAACTATTAAAGAAAAGTGAGCTTAATTAATTCTATAACTACATGGTTGAATAACAAGTACATGTCCAATAAACAAACACGTCTAGATAAACAGCTACAAGTAAAGGTAACAGCTAAGCATTAAAAAAACAAAGACATGTTTGAATAGTCTATCAGATGGGCTTCATCCAGTAGGAGTTGTGGTAACAGCTGGGGTTGCTGGAAGAGCCAGGCGAGGTCACGGCCAAAGACGGGTGGGAAGAGCCAAGGCGAGGTCACAGCCAAGGACAGGACATATTCCAGTCTGTGGAGCTGAAGCAGTCCTGAAGAGCTTCTGTAGACCCCTCCGGCCAAATCCGTATGCTTTTCTGAAGTGGGCTAGCCACTTTCACAAGGGGTCTGTATGCAGGCATTTGCATCACAGTGATGTGGTCTGAGGATCCAAGGTGGGGCAGGGGTGAAAGCTTTGTAGGCTCCTTTCTGTAAGGTGTAAACACAGTCCAGTATGTTGTCTCCACGTGTAGGAAAGTTGATGCGTTGGTGCATTTTTGGAAACACACTTAAACACAATTAAACTTCCATCAGAATCAGAAAATAAAAAAATATTGGAAAAGAACCAAAGACAGCGCCCTCGAACCGGCACCAGTTTGCGACCTGGGTGTTGGGGATTCCTAATTTAATGGGAAAAGAAGGCATGTCAAAAAACGACGAATTGGGGTTCCCTCAAATGCAAAAAAGTGATGCGGAGGTGGCCTGAACCATACGTCCATATATGACAAGTTTGGAGTGAGAATGTGTTGCTTTAACAGCCAAAGTGTGCTCAGACCCCTCCCCTGCGTGTGTCTAGCGTCTGGCGCAAGACGCACATGGGGGGGGGCTAACTAACAGAGCTGTAACCACCGGTCATATCGGTGGCATATATTGACGGAATTTTTGACATTGGCCCAATACTGATCATCTCAAATTTTGCAAATATATACTGGCACAGATATTTCGCCCATCCCTAGCTCAAATAATGGAACTTTGGTGAGGTCACTGCAGCGTGTCAACCAATCGGGGATTCAACGTTGGGCACGTGATGTTTCAGTAACATCAGGTCGAAAACACATCCAACATGGGGAATCGATCCATAGTTCTCCTGATTTTTCATCCAATTTCTTAACCCGCTGTATCCCTTTTGGAGCAGCAGGGTTTCCTGTACCCATCCTGGCTACTGTTGGTCGAAAGTGGGTACACCCTAGACTAGGGGTCAGCAACCTAGGACATGATGGAACATGAGTGTGTGCGCAGGCAGGAAAAGTGCAAAGCTGATCTGCGACGTCTATGACCCCACAGCTTTTTTTTTGGCCATGTTTTTGTCACAGCGGCTGAGATTAATGATGTTATAAGTTCAGTTTGGTGAACAATAACCAAACAAGGTCAGATTACACCCAGACTTTTTCTGTTCTTTCAAATGCCAATATGAAATTTAGATCAAAACAGAATACTAACACTGTCCAAGTGCAGAAAATGTATATGACTATAATAAGCAAACTAACGAAAAAGTAAAAAAGTTTAATTTTGCATGAAATAAAAGCAGAAGCACAGAATCAACATACATGAAGTTACTCATAATGTAACAAAAGATAAATAAGCCAAAAGCATTCACTAATTTTTTTTCATGGTTGTGAAGTTGTAAACATTGATGTGTTTTATTCTGACATGTCTAATGCTATTGCTGTATGTATGAAATGCCACAAATGCAGTACTTTTTGTTTTAAACAGACATAGGTTCAATACTTTTTCAACTTTGGCCCATTTTCCTGCTGCAACATTGTTATGAAAGCACTTTTTTGAGTAATGGCGAAATATGTTTTAAAAAAGCTATATGACCTTCTGTTTATTAATTAAGATTTTTTTTTGATATTTTGGAAATGTGAGTGTATTTCTTTCTATTATAGTTCGAATGACAGTAGGCTGGGTGTAGGACTGTCACATAGGACACCTGGGTTTGCTTCCCAGAGTGGCAATGAGTTAAAAAAAAATCCAGTGTGGGTCATTAGGGAAGACTCTTCTTCTGCTGTCTAATGGGTCTCTTTGTGCCTTAAAAATACAGGGTTGTGTCAGGAAAGGCATCCGGCATAAAACTCTCTCCCAAACCACCTGTGCGAATCAGTGAAAGCTGATTTGCTGTTGTGGCCCCTAACGGGATACAGCGAAATGTGAACAACAACAACAAGAGTTGGCATTATAGTTGATGGCACAGCTGGTAAGGATAGAAATCTGAATTGGCCCTTTATGTCATAAACATCGCTGACCCCTGCCCTTGACAGTCTGTCACTGGGTCCATGGAGTTGGAATGATCGCGCTCACTACACCAGCTACCGGGAGACGAGCTTGCAGCCAGACTGAGAGCCACTGCAGCAGGGAGGCAGCCTGCTCGGGTCTCCTGGACTTTATGATAGTTTTCTTATTTTAATCGAGACAATAATCAAAATGTCCCTTAATTTTATTCTTGTTTTTATTTTTTTCCTCTCATGTTAATGCGGGACAGCAAGAATTCAAACTAGGTCAGAGACGGAAACATTGTTGAAGTTGCCGTTGCCATTCAGATGTAGCAGCGAGAGTGAAGCACACTGAACCACGAGAATCTCTGAATGATCTCATGAACCCAAACATGGAGACATGGAGACACTTTTGTAGAAATTTTCAATATAAATAAACCCGCTCTCTAAACATCTCTGTCTTCCATGCACTGTAAATGAGATAAAAACAGACACCACTCCATGTCGCAATCAGGGTGAAAACATCTGATGTTAGCTCCTCCCACACACGGCCGAGGCAGCAAGCTTATAAACACATTTTTGGACAGGCGGCGAGAATAGAATTTGCTGCCTGTCCAAGAAGAGGCAGCTGATGCGAAACTGCAGCACAAATTACGTTTGGTGTGAACGCTGCGTAATGCAACTCTATAGAAACTAGAATGACGATGGAGCATTTGAAGCAAGACAGAATCACACCCATCTCCAGAGAGTTGTTGAAGATCCGGGTGAAAATGGGAGCAAGCTGGTTATATTGTTTCCTATCATCAACTTATCACAAAAGCCATTCTTTTTGCTATCTCATTCAATTCATTTGAAAAAATAAAGGTACTTCCGGGTTTGCCTCACATTCCGGAAAAGCAGGTCTTTTGTTAATTCCGTAGACATAAAGGCTATGTCCAAATTCATTCACTACTCACTATATAGTGCACTATATAGTGTGGTCACCATTTTCTAGTGTTGTCCGAATCCAAAATAAAAAAATCGAGTGCACTAGAAATGTCCCAGAATCCTCTGCGAAAAACAAGTGTGCATCGCTAGTCACTACATCGGAAAAGTTAGACCACAATGCATTGCGTTTGAATGCCTTTCAAGATGGCAGAAGCAAGTCGCTCAAGGAAGACATAAATGTATTTAAGTATTTGTAGTAGAATATAACATTGCTGCAAATGTAATGTGATATATGTCATATTAGATAATTATTTTACCGACGATGTATATTCTTCTGGAGCTTACAAGTTTTGCTAACGCTATCGTTCTGCTAATGCTAACGCTATTGTTTTGCGTTGAAGGCGGAAATATTCATTGTAGATAATGAAATGAGTGATTTCTACCCGTAGTCATGAGTTGATAAAACATTTTTAAAATGTGTTTACACGTGTAGAGACAGACGAGGGCGTCTGACGTACAGAATTTGATCTGCCAGCAGATAGCGAAACAAACGCTGCGCCTCAGCCGCCGGGTGGGAGTACGTTCACAGCTGAGATATTTATTAATTCATCATTAAACTGTTAATCATTGTCATTGGGGTAAAGGTTTTTGTTTTTACTTTCTATTTAGAGCTGTGATACAGTAGTCCAGCCAGAGCAGCCAAGAACTAAGTGGGAGAATTTAGAGAAAACATAGGTTTGTGAAATGAAGGTTTAGACAGTTCCTTGTAGTTTTAATTATTTCTTTGTTCACAGGTGTGTGCTTTTTTATTTGAAGGAACGTATAAGGCTTCCAACCGGCAGTGGCACTGAAGCAGAGGAACCATCAGCAGCTTTGTGGAAGTGATTCTCCTTAGTGAATGAGGCGATTGGCAGCAGGGCATCAGTGAGGCCTCATCCTGGGAGGAGAGCTCTTCCACATCTTCTGCACCATCCCCTGCCTCAGTGCCACAAGAACAGGGGCAGACAGGGAAGAGGAAGAGGAGACAGAAGAGGCTTCTTCAGCCAAGAGGCCATGGTGTGGCGGCCTATTCAGTCAGGGTTAGGGCAGAGAGGAGGAAAGGGCAAGAATGGAGGAAGAGCGAGAGGAGAGGCTCTTAACTTTCTTACAAAAAAATGTAATTTGAATTGTTTTAAAAAATCAAGCGTGAGGAACCCGAAGCTGCTCCGCTAGATGTCCTATGGTCCAGTGGGTCAACCCAAAATCCGGTCTGGGGTCAGACTGACCGTAAGAATAAGGGCAAAGCAGCAGAGACATGAAAGACCTTGTAAAATGTAACATTAATCATTGTATTTGATAAATTTGGTTTTATTTTTAGAAAGGTTTCTGTTATGATGGCTTACATTTATTTTAGAAGGAATTTATGAATGCTGGAAAATCTCATGCTATTTATTTGTTTGAATTTTTTGATTGTCATGTTAATTTTTAAATATGAAAGTAAGTATTTTTGTTAAAAACAAGTGTGCTGTAAATCTTTTTGTAAATAAAATGATTTAGAACACTTTGTGTTGAAGGCTGATATGGTTTGACTATAAAGAAAAAAAAACCTATACTTTCTCTGAACTCACTAGTGTTACAGGTAATTATAAAATATAATAACCAGAAACAAATTATGTTGGGGAAAAAATGGTTAAACTCTTGCCCAGCAGATGGTGTAACCCTGAGTAATCTGAGACGTCTGCTATAACTTGCCCTTGTGCTTCATTTCAGATCGTTTTCAGTTTGAACAAAAAACTGTTAAATTATTGCCAACAGGAACATGGAAAGATTGTGTTGTAAGCCTGTAAATGGCTCAGCTGTGCAAAAATTACAAATAAACATTGCAATGGACTAGTTATCAGTTAATTTCTGAGCAAAAACAGTAAGTTTCTTCACAAAAATGTATGGAATTTTATTTTTTATAAATTAGCCAGGTTGTTTTTATCATCAGAACACAGTACATTCATAAACTGTCTTCGTAATATGTTCACATTTATTAGGTGTTTACTTCAGCAAACCGGTTACACGATAATTGGCGTATGAAAGTAGTTCGTCTCCAGACCACGTGGAGGCGGTAATGCAACCATTCTGTTGTTTGTCAACCCTCAAAAAAACAACACCCGAAGAAGAACGGCGACCAAAGAGTAGTGAGCATGGTGTCCGAATTGCTTTTAAAATCCAGGGCACTACATAGTCCAGCACCAGATAGTGACACACTAAATAATTTTTTTTAGTAGTTAGGGGTTAGAGCATGAATTTGGACATAGCCAAAATAAGGTTATTCATTATATTGCTTTTTAAATAAAGATATTTAAAAAACACACACAGACGATCCCGGGCCGTCTGTCGTTATGGTATGCGTGCTGACGTCAGCCGCTGCTGTTTGCGCAGCCGCATTGTTGTTAGGGAGAAGGCTGTCTTCGTTCCTTTCTGTAACACAAACCGTCAAACGACCGGTGTTGACCCCCCCGGCCCGTTCACGGCCTATCGAGGTCTGAGAGTGGCTGCCCCGGATCCCTGTGCTTTCGTTTGGCCCGTTTCTCGGTTTGGTGCGCGGCAGCTTCCGTGCTAGCTGCGCGTGGATTAAAGAGCCTCGAAGGCCGCGCGGCCATTGCTGCAATTTGGGCCCAAATCTTTGAACAAAACTCCTGAAAACGACGAAAAAGTCCGAGGTAGGCGTCACTCTTCTCCGCGAGTACACTGTCACAAACGCTGCAGGAGCGCGCGCTAAAAACGGTCCGTTTGGTCGCCATGTTTTCTCGTGCTAACCATTTTGGCTCCTCACTGGACGACTGTCCCCACGCGCTTGACTCGCGTGCACGGGCTCCGCCGCGCGCCGCACTGTGTTAGCCGGTTTTCCAGGCTGCTGTTGAAGCTCGTGTGAACGGGTAAACGATTCTAGCTGTAAACCAAAGGGTTCCGGTTAAGTCGCTTTAAAAGTGTACAAATATTTGAAGAAAGCAGAGTTCGTGTGGTTGTTGTTGCCATGGTTACACGCAGCTTCCTCTACAGCGTAGCCATTGGATCGTACGGGGGACGCAGCTTCTAATGGAGCTGTCCGAAAGCCTCTGAGCAACAGCATTCAGGGAGAAGGGTGAACATGGTTACCACATCTAGGTCAGAAACATAACATGAACTGTCAGTGAAGACTGGCATCCATAGAGTTCTAAAAATGTTTCAGCTTCATCTGGAGAAGCTGCTTTGATGGCAGGAACATTGGCAGAAGGAAACACCAGAATTCCACGACTCACCTTCAAATCATCTTGGAGTGGAAAACATCAGCAGGAGCAGATCATCAAAATGTACCTTCAGCTAGCGTTTTTAAAGACAATCGACATCTAAACGTCTGAGCCAACAGTTTGTAATTGGTCATTATTTTTAGTAATGTCAGTGATACCAGCACATACATCTACAGGGTTTATTTTAGAGAAAAAGTGTTGAAATGTCATCAGTCACAGTCCTTATGTGTCAGATGTTGTTGAAGTGAACAAGGATCAGGAAAGAGCATGTTAGGCTGCAGCTATTGATCATTGAGACTGATCTATTGGGGATGTTCTGAAATGTGTCTCTCAATTGTGTCCCTTTCAGGATCCATTGAAGTCCAGCATGAAGAAAAAAGGCAGAAATCATCGTCTGGCTGTCATTAAGAGGGACTCCTCCCCCATCAAACCATCACCTAACAGAGAGACTCTCACTTACGCTCAGGCTCAGCGCATGGTGGAGTTGGAGGTGGACGGCCGTGTTCTCCGGCTCAGCATTTACGACAAACTGGATGTAATCTCCGATGAAGACCCCATCGCCCAGGAGATCATGGAGTGCAACAGCAACAAGGAAAACAATGAGAAGCTCCCACAGGTCCCAGTGCGTTCTGTGCGCCTTAAGAACAGCCAGCAGAAGAAGAACACAGCCCTCACCACCTCACACAGTGCCAGTTCTGGCAGCTTGCTGGAGCCCAAGGTCCGGCAGGTGGAGTACAACCTGCCAGTGGTGCCGAAAAGGCCAGCAGCATTTTACAAATACACAGAGAGGACGGGGGAGGAGCTGGACGAGGAGGTGGAGTACGACATGGATGAGGAAGACTGCGCCTGGCTGGAACTCATCAATGAGAAACGAAAGAGTGAGGGGGTCAGCCCTGTGCCACACCACCTGTTTGAGTTCCTCATGGACCGCTTTGAGAAGGAATCGTTCCTGACTTCTCAGGATCGTAGCAACCCGCAGAGTCTGGTAGATGAAGATGCAGTCTGCTGCATCTGCATGGATGGAGACGGTGCAGATAGCAACGTCATCCTTTTCTGCGATTCCTGCAACATTGCCGTGCACCAGGAGTGCTATGGTGTGCCCTACATCCCAGAGGGGCAGTGGCTTTGCCGCCACTGCCTACAGTGCCCCTCACGTCCAGCCCAGTGCCTTTTCTGCCCCAACCAAGGGGGAGCTTTGAAGAGGACGGACGATGACCGCTGGGGCCATGTGGCATGTGCTTTGTGGGTTCCCGAAGTGGGGTTCTCTGACACAGTTTTTATTGAACCCATTGATGGGGTTCGCAACATCCCACCTGCCCGCTGGAAACTTACTTGCTATCTGTGCAAAGCAAAGGGCGCAGGAGCCTGCATCCAATGCGACAAGATCAACTGCTATACAGCTTTCCACGTCAGTTGCGCCCAGCAGGCTGGTCTCTACATGAAGATGGAGGCTGTCAAAGAGGTGGCTCTGTCAGGTGCCTCCACCTATTCAGTCAAAAAGACGGCCTACTGCTGCAGCCACACGCCTGAAGGCTCTGACCGGCAGCCCCTCAACATCTACCACGAGCCTTGCACCAGAAATGGTGCCTGTCACGGAAGACTTGAAAAAAAGGCAAAGTCCAAGAGTCTGCAGAAAAAGAAGCTGAAGAGAGCAGAGCCTGGAGATGAACCAGCACCTGAGATCCCTGTGAATTCTGGCCCCAGCATCACAGCCTCAAGGTGAGCAGGCCCCATCCCATGAGGTGCTCTGGAGGTATCAGGTTACTGATTTACATCTCTACTCCCAGAGAGACTGCAGCTGAAGGGGTGCATAAACTGTGCATCTTCTGTTCTGTTTTCCTATGGACCAGTTTTGACACCATCCTGAACCAGGTCGCTGTGCAGAGGAAGCGTCCCTTTGTGAAGCGAGTGCTGAGCTTCTGGATGCTGAAGAGGCAGTCAAGGAATAACGTACCACTAATCCGCCGGCTGCAGGCCCACCCACCACCCCCAAAAGCCAAGCAGACGGTGGGTTCTTGCCGCTATGGAGTTTATGCCAGCACTTGTGCGTGTTATCAAACAGAAGCTGGTCTCTTTCAGGACCAAAAGGAGTCCAGTCGGGCTCTGAAGGAGCAACTGAAAGTGTGGCATCGCCTCCGTCATGACCTGGAGCGTGCGCGCCTGCTGCTGGAGCTCATCAGGAGGCGGGAGAAGTTAAAGCGGGAGGAGGTATGACCTAGTTTATGCTGTAGAAGTATAACGTGCAGTTCAGAGAGAGGAAGGCATTTTGCTCTGATACTCAAAACCTTTTAATTTGGTCAAATATTTGCTGCAGCTCAGGATTTGGGTCATCCTTCATGTATTTTGTTATTTTTCTCAAATTAAAGTAATTTTGTAAAAATCCTAGAGAATGTGGATTGTGGTAATATGATTCTCACGAAACACACTAATCCTTCCACACCCTGGAGCAGAATGTGTTTCACTTTCAGGTGGAGGTTCTGCTGTTCTAGTGGGTTCTTCATTTTGTTTAGCAGATGCAGCTTGGTTCCCTGAACTCTGTTCTGTGAAAGCTGAATGTCATCAGCTTTTAAAACTGGTGTCACTATTCATAAAGCCAAGTATAAATGACGCCTTGCTACGAGAACTCCATCTCTCAAATCAAATCTAGTCACTTTTCCAGCTTCCAAGTTCTGCAGACATTTCAAACCTAATTTTAAAATCAACCCTCCTCCCACATCCCTGATCAAATCCTGCCCCCCCCCCCCCGATTTTTATCTACTCATCACTCATCCTTGGTTGTGTTTCTGTCTTTAAAACAGCAGCTCTCTTCGTCCTGTATATGAAAGGCCTTCTTCACATCACATGGATTTTAATAAACTTAATCACACCTTCAACCAAGCTTCAAAACACTTCCAAAAATGGTTGCATCTTAAGTCCACCCCCACCCTACCAAAAAAATCCAGTCTGGTTTTCTTCTCAGTAACAGCATAGAAACCGCAACCTTCTCACATTGGACCACAGCAGCACATTTTGTTCTGCTCGCTATCTCTTACTCTGTATTATTTATCTGTAGGAAGATATAGAGTCATCAGTCAAAAGATTATTGCTAATATTTGTCCATTTAAGGTGGAATTGATTTGCAGTTGTGTGGAAGGAATGTGGACACACGTTCACAAAGGGGTGGATGATGGTGTGGCAGCAATCTGTCTGATGGAGGAAATGCAGTGAACGCTTGTCAAGATGCCGTTTAAAAATATGAGGAGAATGGTGATTGGTGTTTTTCTTGCAGATGAAGCTCCAGCAGTCGGTGTTGGAGGTGCAGCTGAACCCCTTCAACATACTGCTGAGGTCTGTGCTCAGTCAGTTACAGCAAAAAGACCACTACAGCATCTTTGCGCAGCCTGTGAGCCCGAAGGAGGTGAGGACATGTTCCCTATGACCTGTGTGAACACCTGAGAACACCTGTATGTTCAGACCTGCTGCAGTCTTAAAACTTTTACATTTAGTTTGGATTAAAATTGGTTTATTTCAAGCAATTAAAGCAAAACAAAAAAACTAAAGGAGACCAACAAACATTAAGCCTTGTTTAGATATGAAGTCATATATGGAAGCAATTGACTCATAATTCAAAATAAAAATCTATACCGGAAATGCTTTTTCATTTTCAAAATACAGCTGCCTCCGTTGACTCAAAAATAAAATGACAACTCAATCCGCCAAATGGCTTTTTCTTTTTCTTATTCAACACCGCTCATTCTGTCACTTGATTAAAACGATAAAGAAAAGGACATTTGACATTTCATTTTAAAAAAGTTCTCTAGCAAATGTGTAACAAAATTCAATCAGAAATATCTAATTTGAAAATTAAAATGGATTACAGAAATGCCTTTTCATTTTCACAATGTAACTGCATCAGTTGACTCATAAATAAAATTAAAAATCAATATTCTAAAATGCTTTTTCATTTTCTACTTCAACACCGCTCATTCTGTAAGGAGGGGGACAGTGCGATGACGTCGGTGCTCACGCTTCTTCTTCTTCCGGCAAACGACATTGCGATCTCAAACGGGTGTGCACAATTCTTGTTGGAATTAGCTTCCCAGTTGGAGTTATAAACAGTTTCAGAGTGTGATGCACATGACAGAATTGAGCAGATTTTAGAGAGCATTTAGAGAACGTCCAGGAAATAGCGGAGGTGTTTGGCGCAAGTCACCAGACCATACATCGGAGGATGAACGATGATGGATTAAACTGCGTATTATTTTATTATCGACTGTGTGTGCTAACACTGTGTGTGCTAACTATGAAGGTTTAAATGGAAATCATTCTATGTTTCCGGATAATAAAATAATACGCAGTTTACCTCAATCCATTATCGTTCATCCTCCGATGTATGGTCTAGCGACTTGCGCCTAACACCTCCGCTATTTCCTGGACGTTGAGGCCATGCAACGAATATCTTTCAATCACATGGAAAGGGATATTGATGGCTGGTCGTCCCCTTCCATGCATGACCATGGAGCTGCAAGCGGAACTGCTCCTCCCTGGTGTGAGCGGTGATTTTGATTAAATCTAAGTTGGTGATTTACAGAAGAGCTGTGACTCCCAAAAATGGCGTTTGACATGCAACTTTTGATGAGCTGTGACGCTGCGGGACCCCTCTGGTGCCTGCTGTGCAGCCCTCAGCGCTTCCATCTAAGAAGTGTAGTTAATTCTAAAAACGTTTTTGCATTGCAGTTTTGGGAAATTTTTCCATTTTGATGCGCCCCAAAAACCACCTCCTCCAAGCGGAAAAACTTTTTTCAATAAATGAGAGTCTTTTCGAAATGGTGGTGTTTCCAATAAGCGAATTTGGAATCGCAAATCCAATTTGCGCAAAATCAGTGGTAATGAAAGCACAACTAGTGATTTGTTTGGATGTTATGTCTAGTGTGTTCTGCAGCTTCAGTCCATAAACCGACATGTCTGTCTTAAGGTCATGCAAGTATGCAGAACTTTAAACTTGTATTTTCTTATGTTATTGCCATCTTCCAAAACCGAGGAAGGGTTAACCCTCTCTCCCGATCACTCATCTTAGATGGCAAGCCAGATCTAGGAAGAGTCCTAGTGGTTCCAAACTTCTTCCCCTTAAGGAGGATGAAGGCCATGTGCTCATTGGAACCTTCAAGGCAGCAGAAATGTTTTTTGACCCTTCCCCAGCCTTGTGCCTTCAGACAATCCTGTCTCAGAGGTCTACAGACAATTCCTTTTCTTTCATGCTTGGTTTGTGCTTTGACATGCACCGTCAATACTGGAACGTAACGTAGACAGGGTCATACCTTTCCAAATCCTTTCCAATCGTTCATTTACCACAGGTTTGCTTCAATGAATCAGCTGAAACATCTCAAGGTTCATCATTGGAAACAGAAGAAACCTGAGCTCACTTTGGAGCTTCACAGCAAAGGCTGTGAATACTTCTGTACATGTAATTTTTCAGGTTTTCATTTTTAATACATTTGCAACAATTTCAAAGGAACTTTTTCAGCATTGACATTATGGGGTGTTTTTTAAAATATTTTTTCAGGAAAAAAACTTGATTGTATCAAATTTGAAGTAAGGCTGTGACATCATAAAATGTAGAAGGAGTGAGCTGTGAGAAGTGGTGGATGTGACAGTACCAAGAGATGATAACATCAAGAAGAAGGAACATGAGAAATAGGAGAAATACCAGGGACTCAGAAGAACTGGAGAAAGCTTGGAATGTGAAATTGACAGTGGTGTAGTTGGAGCACTCGGGGCTGTAACCCCCAAACTGGAGGAGTGGCTACAGCAGATCCCTGGAAAAACCTGACATCTCAGTCCAGAACAGTGCAGATCTAGGAACAGCTAAGATACTGCAGAACCCTCAAGGTCCCAGGCCTCTGGTAGAAGACCCCAGCTTGGGGTGAGGTAACACCTGCGAGGAGGAGAGGGGCGTTTTTTGTTTTTGTGGTGTAAATCGATTAAAACAATTAATCAGATTAATCACACGTTAGGATTGTGATTAGTCAGATTAATCACAATGTTTTACTAGGTACATTTTATACGACAATATGCAGCTTTTGAACAAACAAAGGCCAGAGAGAACATTTTTCCTTCATTTTTACTGTCTGAAAATTTTTCATATGTAAAGCGTTATCCCAGATATCCCAGAAATGTAATTTGTGTGCACAAAACACATCAACAGTAAGAAAAGCAGAACTGTAAAGACTTTAATGTCTGCAGCATTACTCCAAGAAAACAAAGATGCTGATGAACAGCCGTTAGAAACATTGTTTTTGCACTTTAAATGGTCCGGGTAAATACTCAGATTTGATTGGCTGTTGGGTGTTGATGCACACCTAAAAAAGTAGTTCCGGTCATAAAGCCCAAATGTTCTAAATCACTGCCCAGGTTTCTTTAAAACAAACTTTTGCTTCATCTTCTGGTCAAAAACCAGCAGGTAGAGATGAACTTTCTCTCTAATCTGATGCTTTATTGAACTTATGGACAATTAGCATATATATCGCTTTCCTTTGCCGCTGCAGTCGAGGTCTGCTGGCCCAGCGACGCATTCTCGTGTTACTGTGACAACGCACCGCACCATGTGTGAAATAGTCAGCTTTTTGTGAAAAAGTGATCTCAACCTAAAAAAATAACAAGAATAAAGTACTAAAAACCGATTGAATATGTATTTATTGTGTAAGTCATCATGGTATGAGTGGGATTGTGCCTGAGAAAGCCTTTATTTTCAGAAATTAATGCACGGCCCGGAATCCTGAGCCGTCCGACACGAAGTGGACGGCGATTGCTTCTGATGTGAAATTAATCTGCGTTAATAAAAAATTAACGCGTTAATTTCTTTGATCATTTTATAATTTTCTGAAAATACACTTTGTCAGCCACGATCCCGCTGACACTATGGTCACTTACACAAAAAATACATATTCAATCAATTTTTAGTACTTTATTCTTGTTTTGTAGGTTTAGATCACTTTTTCACAGCTCGCTGTCACATTAACAAGTTAATGCGTCACTGAGCCGGCAGACCTTAAATGCAGCAGCAAAGGAAAGCGATATACGTATGTGCTGATTGTCACAATAGATTAAAGAAATCATCAGTTCAAAGAGAAAGTTCACCTCTTACTGCTTGTTTTTGTCCACACCATGAAGTAAAAGTTTGTTTTGAAAAAGCTTGCACATATAGAACATTGTGACCGGAACTTCTTCCGAAACACCCAGCAGCCTATCAGAATAGAGTATTCCCCTGGACCATTTAAAGTGCAGAAACACTATGCTTGTTGCTTATGGCTATATATCAGCATCTTTGTTTTCTTGGAGTAAACATTAAAATCTTTACAGTGTAGGTACCATATGTGTTCGGCCTGTCAGATCGGTACTGGGGCTTGCGACTAGTGATGCCGTCACACTAACACAGAGTCTGCAATTCCAAAATAGAATGCCCTAGATATTGCTAGAATTCTCTGCGAAAAACCAGTGTCCATTGATGCTCTCTAGATTGGGTAGTATGGACCACAATGCATTTCATTTGAACAATTTCAGCGATAAAAGGTATTTAAATGTGTTTTTTTTTTTTGTCAACCATCAACTTTTTCATCATCAGAACACAGTTGACACATAAATGGTCTTTGTAAATTATTACTACCACTGGGATTACTACGACAGCCAGTAACTACTGCACAGGACTCGCCAGCCGAGCCCACCCAAGGAATGATGCACCGAAAAAGGTGCGCGAGAACAAGGAAGAGGGGATGTCGTGGAGGTATCCAAGCCAGGTTGGCAGCTAACCCAACTCGCCCGGCTATACCGTCTATACTTCTAGCCAATGTGAGGTCCTTGGACAATAAGATAGACGACGTTCGACTACTCCGATCAGCAAACCGGACAGTGAGTAACTGCTGTGTGTTTATTTTCACGGAAACATGGCTAAACGGAAACATTCCTGACTCTGCCATACAACTGGAACAACTAACATGCTACAGGGCAGACAGAGCCCTCGGAGATGGAGGAAAAACTCGCGGCAGTGGAGTTTGTTTTTACATCCGTGACGCATGGTGCCGGGACGCTATGGTGGTAAAACAAACACTGTTCACCGCGGTCGGAGTTCATGATCCTAAAGTGCCGTCCTTTCTACCTGCCGCGGGAATTTACTGTGATTTCATTAGTGGCAGTCTATATCCCTCCAACCACCAACAATAGTGACAGGAATGCGGCGCTGAATGAACTATACCAGGCCATCAGGGAATCACAGACAGCACATCCAGACACCTTCATCTTTCTTGCTTGAGTTTTTAACTATGCTGATCTCAAAACGGTCCTACCAAGATTTCATCAGCATGTACATTTTCCAACAAGAGGGAATAACATACTGGACCTTGTTTACACTCACAAATCAGCCTACAGAGAGACCCCCCTCCCCCACATCGGACCATCAGACTACATCAACTTATGCTAATACCTGCATACAGACAAAAAGTGAAAGTCGCCAAACCACTCTGGAGGAAAGTAAGAGTGTGGCCAGAGGGAGCATCCTCTGCCCTTCAGGACTGCTTCGAGACAACAGACTGGGACATGTTCAAACAAGCTGCCACCAACAACAACCTCACAGACATCGAGGAGTACACAGACACAGTGACCTCCTACATCACCAAGTGCATCGATGATGTGACGCACACCAAAAGCATTATCACTCGGGCGAACCGGAAGCCATGGCTGACAGGGGATGACTTCAGGCTGCTGAGGGCCAGAGACAATGCCTTTAGAGCAGGAGATGAAGCTGGCCTAAGAACAGCAAGAGCCAACCTGTCCCAGGGCATCAAACAAGCTAAAAAGGACTATATGCAGAAAATATCCTCTCACTTAACCAACAGCAGAGATGCACCAAGCCTGTGGCAGGGCATCTAGGCCATCACAGACTACAAGCCTGCGCCACAAAGCTGTGAGGGCAACATCCCCCTTCTCAACAACCTGAACAGCTTCTTCTCACACTTCTCGCACTAAATAACACCCACCCGCAGAAAATGCTCCCCTCCCCCCACGATCAGACCCTGTACCTGACAGCTGCCAGCGTGAAGAGGATACTCACCACCATCAACCCACGCAAAGCTGCAGGCTTCAACGACTACCGTCCTGTAGCACTAACGCCCGTCATCATGAAGTGCTTTGAACGGCTCGTCATGTCACACATCAAATCCGCCCTTCCCCCCACCCTGGACCCATATCAGTTCACATACCGACCC
This sequence comes from Adrianichthys oophorus, assembly GCA_036245035.1. Classification (NCBI taxonomy): domain Eukaryota; kingdom Metazoa; phylum Chordata; class Actinopteri; order Beloniformes; family Adrianichthyidae; genus Adrianichthys; species Adrianichthys oophorus. The sequence goes on along the minus strand of BSAI01000260.1, from coordinate 122,271 downwards.
AAACGTTCCACAGAGGATGCGATCTGTTCTGCTCTCCACCCAGCCCTCACCCATCTGGACAAAAAGGACTCGTATGTGAGAATGCTGTTCATGGACTTCATCTCGGCATTCAACACCATAATACCCCAACAACTAATCTGCAAACTGGACCAGCTGGGCGTTAGCACCCCTATCTGCAAGTGGCTGCTCGACTTCCTCAGCCGAAGACCACAAACAGTCAGTGTCTGCAACAACACCTTGAGCACCATCACTCTAATCACCGGGGCACCCCAGGGCTGTGTGCTCTGTCCGTTGCTCTTAACCCTGCTGACACATGACTGCACTACAACCCACAGCACCAACCACCTGGTGAAGTTCACAGATGACACAACTCTGGTAGGTCTCATCACCAAGGGCAAAGAGACACACTATAGGGAAGAAGTAGAGCTGCTGACAAAATGGTGCAAAGAAAATAACCTCCTGCTGAATGTCAGCAAGACCAAGGAGATTGTTGTCAACTTCCCGAGGGGTCACACTCAACACCTGCCACTGATCTTCGACGGTACCGCTGTGGAGCGAGTGAGCAGCACCAAGTTCCTGGGGGTACACATCAGTGAGGACCTGTCCTGGACCGCTAATACCACATCACTGGCAAAGAAAGCCCAGCAACGCCTCTACTTTCTGAGAAAACTGAATTGGTCAAATGCTCCACCACGCATCAAGACCACGTTCTACAGAGGAACCATCGAGAGCATCCTCTCCAGCTGCATCATTGGGTGGGGTGGCAGCTGCACAGACTACAACAGGAGAGCCCTGCAGCGCATCGTCAACACAGCCAGGAAAATCATTGGAGCACCACTCCCCTCCCTACATGACTTGTATACCACCCGCCTCACCCACTAAGCGCTGACAATCGCCAAGGACACACACCACCCTGCACACAACCTGTTTAGCCTGTTTACAGGAGCCTCCGCTCCCGCACCACCAGACTCAGCAACAGCTTCATACACCAGGCTGTCAGGATGTTGAACACCATCCTCCCTCTCCCCCCATGAACAGCGCTCAGTCACACACACACACACACACACACACACACCCACCCATTTCTCCCCCTCATGAGCCACAATACCTGCACTACATGTCACTTTGGACCCCCACATCTACTGTAAATTTGTGCCTACTGTAAATTGTAAATTTGCCTTCTTGGATTTGAGTTCTATTGGGTAATGCTGTAAATTGTCTTTTTGTCTACGCATGGGACAGTAAGAAACGGAATTTCGATTCATTGTATGTTGAGCTCATGTGAAAGATCAACAATAAAGTTTGAATTGAATTAAATGCTTGTATTGATGAAGCTTCACTTTGTGAATTCAGTGACGTCATATTCGCTGTTTAAAAAAAAAAAAGTAGTGAGGCTGGTGTCTGAATTGCTTTAAAAATCCAGGGCTGTAGATAGTCCTGCACTATATAGGGATTAGGGAGGGAATCCAGACATAAACTTAGGGTCGAGATCTGCTCGGGCCAACTGTACAGTAATTAGTCATCAGGCCATCGTACAGCCAATCAAATATTATGTCATCACTAGCTGCAAGCCACCATACCGATCTGACAGGCCAAACACATATGGTACCTGCAACTGTTCTGCTTATCTTACTGTTGGTGTGTTTTGTGCACACAAATTACACTTCTGAGTTAACACTTTATACATTAAAACATTTCAGACAATAAAAATTATGGAAACACTTTCTCTCTGGCCTTTTTTTTTTGTTTAAGAGCTGCATATTGCCATATAAAATTTAACTAGTAAAACATTGTGATTAATTCTGATAAATCACAATCTAAAGGGTGATTAATCAGATTATTTTTTTGAATCAATTGACAGCACTAATAAATATATATACACACAGACAGAGAAACACTACCGGGGTCACCCAGACAATTTTGTGTTTTTCATGAAAAGTCTTCTCTTCCCTTGTACTTTTCAAGGGTTGCCACAACCAATCAGCTTCATCTAACCCTGTCTTCTGCATCCTCTACTCTAACACCAGCTACCTTTATGTCTTTCTTCAATGCATCTATAAACCTCCTCTTTGGTCTTCTTCTAGACCTAGACCTTGCCTGGCAGTTCTAGACTTGGCTTCCTTTTTCTATGAGAAGTCGCACTTTTATTTACCAAATGAGTTGTACAACGCAAAGAAAATACAGTCAAGACGTTGACATGGCTAGAAATAATATTTATTTGAAATAATCATTTTTCATTCAAACCTTACTCTTATAAAGTTTGCTCTTATAATGCGGGAAATTTCCACATAAAATGAATGTGTATTTAGGAGCCTTTAAAGCCTTGTTTCCACTGAGGGGTCCGGTCCGCTATTTTGAGCGTTTCCATTATAGAATGGACTCATTAAAGAGTACCGTTCTGTACCTCTAGATGGCCCCCTTTGGTCGTAGGTCCATAGAAAAGTGGAAAAATACAACATAAAAATACATATTAAATAAACATTACTGAGCTGGCTGAACTCCCCTTTCACCTTTGTGAGAGTGCTGCATTTTTACTGTCAGTGACATCGTGACTAGAATCCAAAACTTACAAACATGTGATTTCTTTTTAAAAATTAAACAAAACAAAATTACACTAAAACATGTTCATAACATTTATGAATCACTTTTATGCAACTTTATTATCTTTAAAAATGTGATAATGTTCAGCTGGTTTAGACTACAGCAACATGTAAAAAAAAATATAAGGGTCCTCCCCCACACCTTTGAAGGAAATCTTCAGTTTCTTGGCAAAATCCCTCATGGAATTGTCTTCATTTCTAAGAACAACAACAGACTGTGGAGTTTCACATGAAAGTTTTATTTTTCTGTCCATTTTGAGCGTTTAATCGACCCCACAAATGTGATGCTCCAGATACCCAACCTACTCAAAGGAAGGTCAGTTTTCTCTTGCAGCCAAACTGTTTTCAGCTGTGCTAACATGACTGCACAATGGTTTTCTAATCATTTGTTAGCCTTGTACCTTTAGAACACTGGAGTGAAGTTTGCTTGAAATAGGCCTCTAGTCACCTATGTAGAGAATGCACCAAAAACCAGACATTTACAACTGGAAACGTAGTTTTTTAATCATTTACCACGTTAGCAATGTAAAGGAAGCAATTTTTGTGAGGAAAGATCAACCTTCGCTGTTGAAACTTAAAAAGGACTAAACCGACCCCCCACCTCAGTTCTTAGCATCGGACTATGCTCAACAGAAGGGGATCAGCTGTTCCCCGGCCTCCCTTCAACCAAAGGCAATGGACAGTCAACAGCCACAATCATGGCTTCTATTGAGTGTTAAGTCAAGTGACCCTTTGTTCTCCTTAAGCATTCTGATTGCCGATGTCACAAAAGAAGAAACTCCCTCTCCGAGGAGTTAAAACAAACTTGTGCCAGCACCGTTCCATGATTTAAAAACCTTCTTGAATAAGAGGCCAAACATCTTTTATGAAAAAACAGGTCTGGATGACCTTGATTTAAAAAAAACAAAAACTGGATACGGAGGTAGCCTTGATGAATAAGAACCTTCACAGACAATATTTATGTACAGAGTTTGTATCTGATTAGTTTAAAGTTATTATATTTGAAATAAAAAGATTTTCTTTCAAAAATAGATTTATTTCTAAGTGACCCCAAACCTTTGAGCGGTAGTGTAGATGCACAAACACATTTAAATGATCATGTTATAATTATTTTGCTTTTGCATTTATATAGTTTATTATTACACATTGAATCCATTAAATATTGTTTGTTAGTAGAAAGCCATACTCACTTCCATTCTCTCCTTCATGGATTTTAATGGGTGAAGATCAACTGGATCTGGCATTCCTGGTTCTCTGCAGGTCCCTGACTATCTGGATCACATCAAGGATCCCATGGACTTCTCCACCATAAGGAGGAAGATTGATGCTCACGGCTACAGGAGCTTGGATGAGTTTGAGGCTGACTTTGACCTCATCATTACGAACTGCATGACCTACAACGCCAAGGACACTTTCTTCTACAAAGCAGCGCAGAGGATGCAGGATCACGGGGGGGCAATCCTCCGCAGAGCTCGCAAAGAGGTCTACAGAATAGGCTTTGACTTTCCTAGCGGGGTTCATCTGCCTGTTGAGCCAAAGTTGGAGCCCCCCCCCACCCTTCTCCTGGGAGGATGGTAAGCAACCCTAAAGAAATCATCCTAAAGTCTTGGTGTTTCATCCGACCCAATGGTTTCAATCAATCTATCAATCAACCAATCAGCACCTTTATTATTTGTATAGCACCTTGAAAAGCAGGAGCAACCAAAGTGCTGAACATAACATTAAATATAAATAAAATTATTAAACAATAAAATAAAAGAAACAATGAAAGCAATTAAACAATAAAAATAAACAAGCTGGCTCACTAAATCTGCTCACTGGAGTTAAAAACATGAGAAAAAAGATTAGTTTTTACTAGTGTCTTAAATTCACCGAGGGAACTGGCAGACCTCACAGAAAAGGGGAGAGCATTCCCGAGTTTGGGAGCTGCAGCCGAAAAGGCTCTGTCTCCCTGCGTCACAAGCTGAGTCTTGGGCACGTTAAAAGCATTTGATCTTCAGATCTTAGGACTCAACGTGGACAATAAAAATGTAAAAGTTCTGAAAGAAACCAGTCCATTCAACAATTTAAAAACCAGAAGTAAAATCTTAAAAACAATTCTAAAAGACACAGGCAGCCAGTGAAGCCAGTGTAATTTGGAGTAATATGCTTCACACCGTCTGGTCCACGTTAACAGGCGGGCAGCTGAATTTTAGACACGCTGGAGATGGCAGACCAGAAACTGGTCTAAACAATTGTATAAAGAGTTGCAGTGGTCCAGTCTGAAGAAAATCACTGCATGGATCACTTGTTCAAAAGCATAATATGGAAGATATGGCTTGACTTTACTTATTACCCTCAAGTGATAAAAACAGGACTGGACTACTGCACTGACCTGTTTGTCAAATTTAAAAAGCCTGTCAAGATTTACTCCAAGATTCCTAATAAAAGGAGCATTTGAAGGGTCCAGGAGGCCAACAGCACTACAGCCACATGTCAGTAGATCAGTTTTTTCCAAAAGCAAAAACCTCTGTGTTGTTGTCATTCAGACAGAGAAAGTTCAGCTTCATCCAAGATTTTATGTCTGCTAAGCACTTCTGTCGATTCTCAGGACACACAGATTCATCATATTTTAAGGGAAGGTAAACCTGGATGTCATCTGCGTAGCAGTTGAATAAAACATTGCATTTTCTACTAATGGCAGTGGCAGCAGATAAAGCAAGGATAAAAGTGGGCCTAAAACTGAGCCCTGGGGTACATCATGTTTGAGTGGAGCCTCTGAGGAAGAAAACTGTCCACGTTGGACAGAAAAACTCCTCTCACATAAATAGGACTTGAACCAGCTGAGCGCTGTGCCCTTCATACCAACAGACTGCTCTAGTCGTGATAATCAAACACTGATCGACTGTGTCAAAAGCAGCAGTGAGATCTAAAAGAATTACAACAGTGGCGGACTCAGAATCAACAGCTAAAAGCAGGTTATTGCAGACCCTAAGGGGAGTGGTTTCAGGGCTGTGCCAGGATTTAAACCTAGACGGAAACTTTTCAAAAATATAATGAATTTCTAGATGGTCCTGTAATTGAAGATAAAACATCTTCTCTAAAATGTTAGAACGAAAAGGTGACTTGGAAATTGGCCTAAAATTTAAAATAAGATTAGGGTCCAAGTGATTATTTTTAAGAGGGGTTGCACAACAGCATGTTTGAAAGCAGCTGGCACACAACTCAAGACCAGAGAGGAGTTAACAAGACCAACAATCCATGGGCCTGCAGCATTGAAGACCTTATTCGGGAGTCTGGGGGGAATACAGTCACCTGGGCAGAGGAAGGCCTCAGGAGCTGGACTATCTCAGAAATCAGAGAGACAGAGACAGGCTCAAAATGCTCTAAAACAGCTGGTGATTGAGATAAACCGGGGTACAAGCAGAGGGTAAAAACCTGACAGCACAGACTTTTTCATTAAAAAATTATTTTAAAAAACTGTTCACAGAGTAAAACAGGATTCAGGCAGGATAAATCGCAGGGACTTAAGAGACTTTAAAGAGTTGATAAGGATCTTTTGATAAGGAGATAACGAAGTTTTGTGATGTTCTCAAACAACATCTGACATGAACTGGGTCTTGGAATACACCCTTTATTTGAAGAAATTGGTCCAAAAAAAAACCCTTAATATGATCTGTTGGTCACTACTACATAGGTTGTTAGTGCTCAGTTAAAACAGTCTGAGCCTGTTGGAATAATGGGGATTGAATTAGCATATAACTTATTAAATGTAACCATCCAGCTTGTTTTGAATTTTTTTCTGAGATGATCTTGACTGTAAACTAGGGATGTCCCGATCCGATCAACACCACGTTGATCGGATCGGGATGACTTGATTGGTATCGGTTGTTGTCTCCGGATTACAATATTTAATTTGTTATTATGATCGGCGCTTTGTATTTAAAGCTTATTATCTGGACAAATACTCCAATAGAAGACTGCATGAACAGATCACAACATTTTAATACCATAAAGTGCAGCAGAATACGGCAGCAGCTCAAGCAGGAAGCTAGCAAAAACAGTTCAGTCAGGCTAGCGAGATCCAGACTTCCGGGTTCAATAACTCTTATGTTGTAATGATTTAGACTGACAATTATCTCTATTGGCCTGTCTTAATGCAAACAACAATCTACAATCTGAAACTCTACAGAAAAAAAGATGGGATTCTTGTATGTGAAGCTTGCTAGCTTTGCTAAGTGCTAGCTCTGTGAACCCTTTAAGAATGTTAACCCCTTAAGACCCGAGCTGTTCTTTGATTTGGCTTTTTATTTTCTCTGACAGAACCCTAATCAAGTTCTAACCCTAATCAAATTAACTACAATGGTCTCTACCTCTTGAGAGGTTAAAAAAAATCCCATAATCTTAAAAATAAATAAATAACATATGGTTCTAATTAGGGATGTGAAAATGCAATCAAGCCATGATTCAGTTTATGGGTTTGAAGTCACGATTTTGATTTTTTTTTTTCCCCAAAAACAAGGAATTAAAGGTATTTTAAGGCCAATAATGTTTTCTTTTTGCCCCTTACATCAAACTGTCTGTTTTCCTACTAACAGAAAATGATTCAATACAAGTAAACAATTTTACATAAATTAGTCAATTATACGTCAATTATGCACAACGTTTGAGGCACAAACGCAATACGTAATGACAGTTGGGGAAAGCGTGTCATGCTACGTGTAACCTACTCTGCATTTCTAAATTTAGGCACAGGCCATGACAAATTGATTTTTAAATTTTCTGCTTTGATGAACATGTTGACAAGTTTGAATCATTTTTTTACCGATTCACGAAGTATCGTTAGCTTGTAATGAACACTAATCATCATATTCATACTAGAACAGTCATTAATTTTTAAGAATTTTAAATAAAGATTTGAATCACATTTAGTTAAAAATGTCAAATAGTTCTGAAGGTATTAAAGTTAAAGTCACTAAACTTTCTCACATGACTAATTATCACCTATATTTATTAGATAATAGTGAACATTTTTACTTGATTGTTCAAGTTACTTCGCAGAAATGCTCTGCTTAAGTGTTAAATGATGAAAGAAGGTTAATAAAATAAAAATGTAGTACAAAAAATCTGTTCATTAAATGTGTTCATTTTTTAATTGTGTTGGTACAAAAGTATCTGATCGGGACTCACTATCGGCAGATACTCAACATCAAATTACTCAGAATCGGATCGGGCCCAAAAAAAAACCTAATCGGGACATCCCTACTGTAAACGGGTCTTTTTTTTTTAACAAACTGAAATCAGACAAATTGCATTTTGACAAAGGCGTGCTGCTATAACGCTGCTGCAAATTTGTGTGGCCGTTACAGTGGACTGCCTGCTGACCCCCTCCTACCGGCAGCAGACACCACCAGAGAACCAGCTGAAGGAGCTCCTGCAGAAGCTGGACCTGAGTGCAGCCATGAAGAACAGCCCGTCCCGCAGCAAGAGGCTGAAGCTGCTGAAGAAGACCATCATGGAGGTTCGTAATGAGATAAGCTTGAAGAAGTCCCCACCCCCGTCCCTATGCTCCACTTTAGACCCACTGCTTGGTCCCACGGGCTCAGAAGAGAAGAAACTTTCAGGATCCCAGACAGACTTCAGCGTTCCGCAGATGGAAAAGTCTTCATCACCATCAATACCTCAGCCAGTCAGCGCTTTACCACAACCTAAAGTTCCCACCAGCACCTCTGAGCTGTTCTCCCCGAGGCCAGAAGGTTTTCTTTTGGACCATAGCCCCTTGGTGTGTGGCGACGATGTCAGAACATCTACCTCAGCAGCTTTGGACTCCGTCAACCAGCACATTCCAGAGCAGACACTTCTCAGCTGCACCAGTCACGTTCAAAGCTCAGACGCCTGCAGCCGACGCACCAACATACTCTTTCGGAAGTCCAAGAGTGTCAGTCCACAGAAACCAACCAGGACCCAGGAAGCTCCTCCTTCTCTGGGGGCCAAAACCTTCCTGTCTGTGGTGATCCCCCGCCTGGAGACTCTTCTGCTGCCAAAGAAACGGGTGCGCAGTAGCAGCGCTGATAAGGATGAAGCGACGCCTGTCAAACGCCTTGACACAGGTATGTCTACCACTCACACTTTCTTTAAATGGCTACTTGATGCAGAGTTATGACACATCTCCCC